>OU343218.1:45684383-45752446 GCA_910596185.1 Chrysanthemum makinoi | reverse complement strand
GTTCATTGTATCCTTGAGATACATTGTATCTAGAAAGAAAAACATGGATCAACCCATAACCCATGACCCATGACCCATAACCAAAAATACCCATGGGCAAAGAGGAGCGTCTCACGGATCCCTAGCTTTGTGCTAGCCGGATCCCTTGTGGGAGGGATCCGGGGAACAATAGAAAATTTCCTCTATAAATAGAGAGCCATTTCTTCCTTTCTACTCACAACTTTACACACATACTTCCCCCAAGTATTATATCCCTCTAACCTCAGATCCAAGAGATCTATGTAGTTTGTCTTTTGTTTTTGTGTGATTCTCTAGGTTCCTCTTAAAGGCGAGATCACCACTTCTTGAATTCGAGCAAGCTCAAGTCCATGAGTTGCCACACTTCGTCATCATCAAGGCAACTGAGGTTCTCTTGTTGATAGTTCTTTCTTCCTCCGTAGATGTTGTGTTGAAGGCATCAGTGAAGGATGCCGAAAGAGTCAAAGACGAAAGCATTAGTGAAAGGTGGTTATCGTCCGTGTCAAAGTATTAGTGAAGAATGCTAAAGGTGTCAAGACGAAGGCATTAGTGAAAGGTTTCAAGCGTTGTGTCAAAGGCATTAGTGAAGGATGCCTAAGAATCAAATCAAGTGGCATTAGGGAAGAATGCCTAGGTCGTATAATCGATGAGGTGCATCGTTATATATATAAGTATTTGTTTATTTCCAAGGATGGTGATATCCTTGATGGTGTTGTAATAAGGAGTGGATCTCCTTAAGATTAGGTGTTGTGCTGTGATGGGTAGTAGTTCCTCCATGGTAATGGAACTAGGTGCTTAGCCTAGTACCTAATAAAGGGTAGGCGATGTTGTGATAGGATTAGTTCTCCTTGGTGTGAAAGAACTCGGTGGTTAGCCTAGCACCGTATAAAGGGTAGGCGACATTGTGTTAGGTGTGGTTCGCTTTGGTGTGAAAGAACTCGGTATTTAGCTTTGTACCCGAAAAAGGTGTAAGCGACATTGTGAAGGCTTCTCCGCCATAAGGAGATTGGTGTAGTGTTTACGAACTCTCGAGTAGGTGACTCGGGGAGTGGAGTAGGGCAAGGAAGGTGTCCTTGTAGCCGAAACACTATAAATACTTGTGTCGTGGTGATGTGCTTCTTACTCTTTATTTTTCATTACACGTTTATATATCTATCTATCAACGTCCAACTTAACAACCAAATAGATTGACATAAGTCGATCTAATTATTTAAAAGGAAGTTTTAAATTGGTAAAACTATTTGATAAGGTTTTAAAATGTACCTTTTTGAGGGGTCGTTTAAGCCCTTATTTGATCACTTTTGTATCCGTTATTACTTAATATCGTTCCTTTTCACTTTTTAGGTCTCTTGAAGGCAAATTGCTGGAATGGCACTTATTTGGACGAAAAGGCGCGGATATACGAAGAAAATAGCCAAAGTCAAGAATCGAGACACTCAAGCTGCTGAAACACAAGGGGACGGCGTCAGGTGTTATCTGTGATGCCGTCGCTTCACTTTTGTGACGGCTCAGTAGCCAAATTGCTTATTTTCAAGTGACGGTGTCAGGCTTTAAAAGAGTAGGTCGTCGCAACTCAAACGGCCTACATTTGATCCAGACGGCGTCAGAAACTGAAGGGGACGGCGTCACAAGCATAAGGTGACGCCGTCGCAAGACTAACGTGGCCAAGACGAAACCCTAATAACGGCGACCCGACGGCGTCACAATTCATAAGGTGACGCCATTGCGATTGTAATCTTATATATAGAATCCGAATTTTTTAGTTTTCAGTGTGTAGTCTTTTGGAGTAAAAACCTAAACCGAACCAAGGCTGTCTTGTACAGTATTTTAGGGTTCTAAACCCTATCTTACACCAAGATAAGTGTTTTACTTCATTAATTCAATTATGTCTTCAATTACTTGTGTGTATGCTTGCATGTTCTCCATGTCCGGCTAATTTACTTGTGTGTTTGCTTAGGGAATATGAAACTTAACTATTGAATATTGATTGGTTGTCTCTTATCTTAATTGTTAATGACCTAGTAATGCGATAGGTCATTCGTTGTGTAGTTAATGCTTGATTAATCTTTGTGAACCTTAGACTATAACACCTAGAGTAGTTGTAGGCTAAACCATCCAAAGAGTACTTTAGAGTTAGAGTTTATAATTCCTATAGATTTTGTAGACGAGAGCCTTTGGTAGTTTCAAAGAGTTAGGGACAAACGCATACCCTACGACTTTAGACACACAACGCAATTAAGAATAAGGACATGACAATTCAACCATCAATAGGAGATAATTAAGGAGTAATAAAACCTAAGTAAACACATATTTAAACCATCATACGAGCACACAATAATTAGACATAGACTACATACACCTTAGATTAGATAATTAGACAAGTAGAGTAATCGGTAGAAATACCAACCCCCAAATCCAAACCCCGAGATTCCTACCTTTCCTTTTCTTAAAAATATAAAAAAGATAAAAAATAATGGTCCTCAACCCCAACCTTAGCGTAGTAACTTCTCACTAGCATTCCTATTCCCCTAGAGAACGATATCAATACCCGTAGCTTACCCTAATACTACACTACAATGATTAGGTTCATTGCCTAGGGTGTTATAAAACTTGCTCGAAGAAAAGGAAGTTCCTTTGACACCGAACGACGCGTGTAGCGTTATCAAGTTTTTGGCGCCGCTGCCGGAGAATAGAATAGCTAGTTAGTAGTCCACCTCGTTTAGGTTTCTTTGCTTGATTCCAATCAAGTAAAAATTTTTCTCAATTTTTAGCTTCTTCGTAGTCTATCCCCCTTCTTCGTGACCTTTGTTCGTAACCCCATCACTTTTCATCATGGAAGGTGATAACCAACCACCATTCATCAACCTACCACCAAATGACCCGCCAATAGCCCGTACTCTTGGTGAATATTCTAGACCAAGCCACCTAGGCTATAGGAACACCATTGAGCTTCCCGATCAAGCCCAAACTACGGCCCTGCGATCCGACACCATCCGGTTGGTGTAAAACGGATGTGCATTCCATGGACTTCGTTCCGAAGATCCTAATCAGCATCTTAAGGGTTTCCTTAAAATTGTCGATTCTATCGACCTTGATGCTACTACTCGGGAGACCACGCGTCTGCGTCTCTTCCAATTCTCTTTGCGGGACCAAGCTAGTAATTGGCTTGAGCGACTTCCCGCCGGCTCCATCTCAAGTTGGGATGATCTCACCTCTCGCTTCCTTACTCAATTTTTCCCACCGGGGAGAACCACTAAGCTTAGAAATGACATCTTGATGTTCCAACAACGTCAAGGTGAATCTCTCTACGAAGCATGGACTCGATTCAAGGACTTACTTCATAAAGTCCCTCATCACGGCATTGATCTTTGGCTCCAAGTCCAACTTTTCTATGATCATGTCAACTTCCTCACCAAGCGATCCATTGACCAAGCGGCCGGTGGAAAACCTAGTGATCTCACCGCGGAAGAATCATGGGGTATAATAGAGGACCTTGCTCTCTATGACAACGAAAGTTGGAATGACCCCCGCGAGTTGCCCAAAACCGTTAAGGTAATCTCCTTGCCTCCCATTGACTCACAACCTTCCGACCGTATGATGCTCGAACTTGAAGATCAAGTTAAATTCCTAATGAGTTCCTACGAAAATCCTAAGTCTTCATGCCATGTGAAAAAAGTTTCTTCCTCGTGTGAGCCGTGTAGTGATCCTCATAACACGCGCACTTGCACCCGATTCCCCGAACATCCTTTCGTTGACTACACGTCCTCACGTATTAATGGAACGGGAGGAAGATTCCCTACAACACCCGGACCAAGGAATTTCAATGATACCCGAGAAGCATGGAAGAGCAAGCCCGACTTCTATTGGGGACAAACCAAAGAATTCACTTCCAATGATTTCTCATGGCCCCCATCTCATGGCCCTAACCAACAAAACATTGAGGGGATGTTGCAACACCTAGCCGCATCCCAAGAAACTCAAATAGCTAAGCTCTCGGACCGTTTTGACCAACAACAAGCCGAGATGGATAGGAAGATAGATAACCTCTTAAAAGCCATGACCAATAGTGATAGGAAGGTTAATGCTATCTCAACTCCCGAGCCTTCCGGTGTAGAGATTAAGGACCCAAGTAAGTTAGCTAAACACGTCCAATTCGTCAATACCATCACCTTAGTGAAACCTAATAGAACAAATGACGAAGAGGACCATATACTTGAGGATAATGAAACAACCGAGGAAGTAGATGAAGTAGACAAAGACTATTTCAATAAATTTCCTACGGAAGAAGAGCTATCTCGCCACCCTCACTTAGTGCGTGACCTCCGTCACATGTATGTTAGGGAAATCCCTAGAATCAAGTTTGGGAACCCTTGGAATATTAACATATCATGTTGCATAGGACACCTTTTCGTGGCAAAGGCCTACATTGACCGCAAATCACCAATAAACATAATGACTAGCACCTACTATAATTAGGTAATGAAGAAGCCTATCCCAACTAGGCAAGACCCCGATAATCCTAGGGTTAGGTGCAATTTTCTTGGTAGAATTAAGGGATTGCCCTTTTATGTAGGTAGTTTCACGTTTCCTACGGACTTCATAATTGTGGATGATATTAGCACGGCCATAGATCCTAGCTTGTCCCACGTTATTCTAGGAAAACCTTTCATAGAAAACACTGGGATGACTTATGATCCTTCATTAGGAATAGTGCGATTCAAGGATGAGACCGATGATGTAGCTTACCAAATGCCATTTAAGATTGAGAAGTTTTCATCACTCTCCAATGATGAAAAAGAACTTAAACTATCGGTCTATTATAGGAATAATGAAGATAAGGAAAAAGGGGTAGATTATGTTATGGCCAAGATTTTTGGATTCTATAAGGATTGCTTGAACTTAGGACCGAAATATAGGACCGATTGGGGAGAGGACGACCTCTTAGAAAGGTGCATCATAGGGCACTTTTACAACATGGAATCCCCCAATAGAGACCGTCATGAGGAAGGAGACGACGGTAATGAAGTCGCGTAAGGGCACGACTACGAGTCTAGCTACAAGACTCATAAATAAAGAAAAGCGCTTCGTGGGAGGCAACTCATGCTTAATTGTTTGCTTGTTAGTGTCATATATCTTTTATTGATTGCTTATTCTCATGTTTAAATTTGTAAAAATGCTTTATTTTGTTTTTAACCTCGTCTTAATTGCATATAAAGGTATTTTACATAAAGGATAAGTGTAGGGAGGATTACACACGCTTTCAAAAGAGACGTAAACATGAGAATTTCAATTAATTAAAAGATATATATGTGTGTTTGTTCGAGTCAAATGCTTGTATCGAGTCATAATGGATGTTTTGCAGAAATTTTTCCAGATTCTAAAAGATGTAAATTTTCCAGAATTTTTTCCAGAAAATCGCAGACCAGTTTTTGTCAGGATAACCTGACGGCGTCAGGAAGGAGTAAAAACAACAGATTTATTTTTTCTCGTTTTCTGAGCTACTTATAAATTTTTGGAATTTTCCAGGTCTTAATTTTCCAGAAATTCTGTAAACATCCATTCCACAAGCATTATATCCTAGTTTAATAGAGTCTTATATATATTATTACCGCCGATTTTACGCGAAGGTTTCGTTTGTTTTCTTCAAGTGTGCAGGTTTAATTTACTAAGAAGAAGATACATAAGATTGGAAGGAGCTTTTCACGCATACATTCTTCTTGGAAAGGATTTAACCACCACTTTACACGGATCCTACCGAGCTAATCAGGGGAGTATTAGTTTCTTTCGTTTTTAATTACCTTCCATTATCATAACTTTGATACTTTCGGGGAACATTGGGGACAATGTTCAGTTTAAGTGTAGGGAGGGAAAATAAAATGGGAACTTTGAAACTATGATTATCCTTGATTATTTGCTTTGTCCAATTGTATTTGTGTAATAAACCCTTTACCATTTAATTGATTATTTTCTTTGAAACTATGACTAGCACAAAAACCCTTTACCACTTAAATTTCACCCAAAATGTGAGGATCGCCCTTAGATTAGTAGGAATTAAAGCATTCATCTTTAATGCTTAGTGTGTGAACCGGTAGTATATTAGATTCTAGAACTTGTTTTGTGATGCATCCCGAGATCGCTAGTAAGACTACACTTGTGTAGTTAGGAATAACTAAATGATAAGAGGCATTAGGATAATCCTTGTTTGATACCTGTAATATAATTACTTCTTCCACATCGGTTGAGTAATTCCCCCACACCTTTGCGTTGTACTCATCTTTAGTACACGATACCCCTAGTTAACCCCTCAGAGCCTATCCTTTTCGCGGTTCTCGTGATGTTTCGGTTTTCCGGAATATCAATGAAGAGCATTGTTTACACCCCACACCCAAATGTACACCCAAATCGCCTTAGCCTACCTTGTATGCACTAACTTTTAGTGCATTATTGTTATCACCCTAAACCCTTAGTTCAATTATCTAGTTGCTTGCATAAGTTGCTAAGTCGAGTCATATCCTTTGTATACAGTTTTGGGACGATTGAGACTCATGGGAAAAGTTAAAGTTTATGAAATGACGGGAAGGGAACGCTAAATTCAAATTCCCTTTATTTGCGTAATAATGTACTCCAAGTGTTTTGATCTTTTCAATTACGGTCAAATTAGTGTTAGAGTAATAAAAACACAATTGTAGGGATGTGCCTAAAATCTCTATCATTTTGATGTTACCGTAGAGGATGGTAGAGTAATAGTGTATGAAATATGAAAAAAAAAATCGAAAAAAAAATAGAAAAAGAGAAAAGAAAAAAAATAGAGTGTTAAAAAAAATACATACGGGCTACCATCCTACATATATCTTTAAATTTATGTTTGTTTGTTTCAGTTATCTAGAGTCTAGAGTGTCGAGTCTTGGCTTAGCAACGCCATTCTTCGTATGCTTGTAACATAGAGATTTTTGACTTGCCACCACTAAATAGCCTATCCCACCAAACCCTTTGTTTCCCTACCGTAAGCCTAACATTACAACCCTTCAAAAGACCTCTTTGATAGTCTTTCCAAGGTGCTTACGCCAAAGCAATGGAGGTTTGATCTATTCTCAAGCCTATGGTAATCTATGTACTAGGACCGGTTAATGAGTGTTTATCTTCCATTTCCAACTTGTTATATTTCATATACACCCGAGGGATGTGAGTATCCAAACACCCCATGTGAGGTGCTAGTATGTAATTTCCGTGCTTGTTATGACTCTTGCGGGGCTTATATATGTTGTGGATTGTTTTAAACAAATGCTTCATGACCCCTAACTTATAAATTAATTGGCTAAAAGCACATTTGCTTGAGGACAAGCAAATACCAAGTGTAGGGATATTTGATAAGGTTTTAAAATGTACCTTTTTGAGGGGTCGTTTAAGCCCTTATTTGATCACTTTTGTATCTGTTATTACTTAATAT
Source organism: Chrysanthemum makinoi (assembly GCA_910596185.1). Lineage (NCBI taxonomy): Eukaryota > Viridiplantae > Streptophyta > Magnoliopsida > Asterales > Asteraceae > Chrysanthemum > Chrysanthemum makinoi. The sequence continues at coordinate 45,744,981 of OU343218.1, read as the reverse complement.
CGTTCCTTTTCACTTTTTAGGTCTCTTGAAGGCAAATTGCTGGAATGGCACTTATTTGGACGAAAAGGCGCGGATATACGAAGAAAATGGCCAAAGTCAAGAATCGAGACACTCAAGCTGCTGAAACACAAGGGGACGGCGTCAGGTGTTATCTGTGACGCCGTCGCATCACTTTTGTGACGGCTCAGTAGCCAAATTGCTTATTTTCAAGTGACGGTGTCAGGCTTTAAAAGAGTAGGTCGTCGCAACTCAGACGGCCTAGATTTGATCCAGACAGCGTCAGAAACTGAAGGGGACGGCGTCACAAGCATAAGGTGATGCCGTCGCAAGACTAACGTGGCCAAGACGAAACCCTAATAACGGCGACCCGACGGCGTCACAATTCATAAGGTGACGTCGTCGCGATTGTAATCTTATATATAGAATCCGATTTTTTTAGTTTTCAGTGTGTAGTCTTTTGGAGTAAAAACCTAAACCGAACCAAGGCTGTCTTGTACAGTATTTTAGGGTTCTAAACCTTATCTTACACCAAGATAAGTGTTTTACTTCATTAATTCAATTATGTCTTCAATTACTTGTGTGTATGCTTGCATGTTCTCCATGTCCGGCTAATTTACTTGTGTGTTTGCTTAGGGAATATGAAACTTAACTATTGAATATTGATTGGTTGTCTCTTATCTTAATTGGTAATGACCTAGTAATGCGATAGGTCATTCGTTGTGTAGTTAATGCTTGATTAATCTTTGTGAACCTTAGACTATAACACCTAGAGTAGTTGTAGGCTAAACCATCCAAAGAGTACCTTAGAGTTAGAGTTTATAATTCCTAGAGATTTTGTAGACGAGAGACCCTTTGGTAGTTTCAAAGAGTTAGGGACAAACGCATACCCTACGACTTTAAACACACAACACAATTAAAAATAAGGACGTGACAATTCAACCATCAATAGGAAATAATTAAGGAGTAATAAAACCTAAGTAAACACATCTTTAAACCATCATACGAGGACACAATAATTAGACATAGACTACATACACCTTAGATTAGATAATTAGACAAGTAGAGTAATCGGTAGAAATACCAACCCCCAAATCCAAACCCCGAGATTCGTACCTTTCCTTTTCTTAAAAATATAAAAAAGATAAAAAATAATCTTCCTCAACCCCAACCTTAGCGTAATAACTTCTCACTAGCATTCTTATTCCCCTAGAGAACGATATTAATACCCGTAGCTTACCCTAATACTACACTACAACGATTAGGTTCACTGCCTAGGGTGTTATAAAACTTGCTCGAAGAAAAGGAAGTTCCTTTGACCCCGAACGACGCGTGTAGCGTTATCACTATTCAACCCCCCTTCTAGTTTTCCACACTTTCATAGGAACCTAAAACCCAACAAAAGGTCTACCTCAGTTGTATCATGGTTGGATGAAGATGATACTGATGAATACGAATGGTTTTCCAAGCTTGTTGATGCCACTCCTCGATTACCGGAAGGCCAAGAACCGGTAGATGGTCGAACTATGGAGCACGTTAAGATCATTCAGGATAAGTTCAAAGTGAAGAAGATGACGAAAGGGGAGTTACGCCGAATCAAGAACGATGCGTTTCAACTGCTAAAGGACAGCTCCGATAGTGCTATTGAAGTCGAATATCATCTAGACAACATCACACGAGCTATGTCCAACAACATTGATTGGCTCAACCCTGAATCAAACATCGACTTCACAAGACAAGATAAGACTCCATACTACACTGACTGGACCAAGCCACTACCAACCATTGGTCGACCTGATCAACCCAGGATTCCCTACCAATACTTCTTCAACAACGACCTGGAATTTCTTCAACACGGTAGCGATGTAAGCAAGAAATACGCTACGTCACTCACCTTTAACATCCCGGCAGCAGTCTTCTCCAACAATGTTGCCATCGAGGAAGAAGCCACAAGAATGTTTGTTGAAAATGTGGTGAATTATGATCTCGATGCACAGTATGGCATTCATCATTGGCCTGAAAGAAGAAGACTATACTACAGAAGCTGCCAGGTTCTGAAATCAAACAAAGAGGTGTTCAGTGACAAACGGATCATTGCTATCATGAATGTCAGTCTGGCTACGAAGTGGGATTACTCATTCCTGGAAGAGATTAAATTCAAACGCCAAGACGAGCAAGAATATGATTTTACTGAAGCTGATTTTCTGAGATTGTCGCTCAACGACATTGAAGACATGTATCTGGCTAAGGTACAAGGTCGGATGAGACATTTCTCCACCAACATCCAGCTCCAGTACATCAAGTCACTGTTGATATTCATCAGAAGCAAAGTGATCCAGGAATGTGTTGAAGATCTTCAACTTGCCGTGGAATTATACCAGAAACAAGTCAATCTCACTAAACCGTTGCTACAATTTCCCGATATCAACCAACTCTCTCAGTACACCATTGTGAAGAAACCAAAGTTTGGAGTTGTTTACCGCAGTGAACTTCACCACAACTTTCTCATGGCGTGCAACGAGCTTCACAAGTTTTGTGATCATACTCTGAAAAAGGTTCGTGATGGGCTAGCGTATCGGTTGAAGGAGATTCACGAAGGTTGAAGGAGTCGAAGAAGCGGTGGAATTCTAGAGAAAAGATGGATGTTAAGAAGATTATAACAAGGATAGATGAAAGGTTGTTTCATCGTGATCAGATGCGGAATTTGGAGAGTTTTGTGGGAGGACGACAGAGTTTCCCTCTTACGGGTTATCAACGTCAAGAGAGAACTCTCGGTGTTATTGAAGGATTGCCTGGTACTCCTTAAATTATTTCTTTGATTTATATTTGGATGATATGATTTGTATAATTGACTATGGCTTGTGCACACATAACAGTGTACAACCCGTACTTGTAATGAAAATGCCCTGTAGTACGCTTTAGTGCCACAATCCTTATAAAAGGAGCGAAAGCTTCTTACTTTTGAGTAAAACTTATCAAAACTTTCATTTTTCAAAGTTTTGTTCAAAAGAATAAGTACTTCCCCTTATGTTTTCAAAACCTCAAAAGTTAATATTACTGGTTGAGGGGAAGTATTTGCTAACAAATCTATGTTCACAAAACGTTCTTCGTGGAAATCTTCTACAAAACTCGAAATGGTCATATTCGATATCAAAAATTTCATCAAAAATAACACATATATGCCATTTTTGAGGGGGAGAAAAATTGTGTGATACAAATATGTTGGAAATTGTGATTGAATCTTCGTGCTAAGACTTAACCCATGAATTGACGAGATCTGAACTGTCATACATCGAAAAGATTTGTCTTCCAAGACTTATCTGAGTAGATTGTACTTCTTCGAGAAACTCTTGATAGACATGAACTTTGACGGGTTTGACAACCTTTTCAAGGTTTTTCCACACCTTCAAGGTAGTTATTCGAGCTAGTTGTCACCTAAAAGCTGACAATGCAACTCTTTAACTATGCAACGTAACCGTGTCTCGCGGGGAATTGTCTATCTTGAGTCGATCAATTCAAAAGTGCGAGCTCTATCCTCACTGTGCAGATTTCTGTCAAAACACTTTAGCACATGTGGAGGGGCAGTATTTCTGAAAATACAAAACTCTCGAAGTGTTACAAAAATGTTTTCACTCATAAACACTTTGAGAGATTTTCGAGAAAATGGTTTTATGGCAACTTAGGATAGTGATAACGCTACACGCGTCGTTCGAGGTCAAGGAAACTTCCTTTTCTTCGAGCAAGTTTTATAACACCCTAGGCAGTGAACCTAATCGTTGTAGTGTAGTAATTAGGGTAAGCCACGGGTATTGATATCGTTCTCTAGGGGAATAGGAATGCTAGTAAGAAGTTACTACGCTAAGGTTGGGGTTGAGGAAGATTATTTTTTATCTTTTTATGTTTTTTAGGAAATTGAAAGGTACGAATCTCGGGGTTTGGATTTGGGGGGTTGGTATTTCTACCGATTACTCTACTTATCTAATTATCTAATTAACTAAGCTAAGGGTAGTCTATGTCTATTGTTGGGTGCTCTTATGATGATAAAAAATGTGTTTACCTAGATGCTACTACTCCCTAGTTATCTCCTATTGATGGTTGAATTGTCACGTCCTTATTCTTAACGCGTTGTGTTTTCTAAGGTCGTAAGGTGTGCATTCCCTAACTCTTTGAAGTCACCTTTAAGTGTAGTAAACGAAATCCACTAAGTCATTCATAAACTAACTTTGAGGTTATCTTTGGGTTTAGTAAACGAAATCCACTAAGTCATTCATAAACTATCAAAGATTTATCAAGTATTAAACACAACGATAGCCTAGTCGCACTCCTAAGCCAATTACAATTAAGATAAGAGACAACCTAACAATAATTAACAACTAGGTTTCATTTATCTAAGCAAACACACAAGTAATTTAGCCGGACATGGTAAACATGCAAGCATACACACAAATAATCAAAGACATAATCGTATTAATGAAGTAAAACACTTATCTTGGTGTAAGATAGGGTTTGGAACCCTAAAATATTGTACAAGACAGCCTTGGTTCGGTTTAGGTTTTTACTCCAAAAGACTACACACTAATACTAAAAAATTCGGATTCTATATATAATATTACACATGCGACGGCGTCACTTTATGTTTTGTAACGCCGTCGTGTCGCCGTCATTAGGGTTTCGTCTTGGCCACGTTAGACTTGCGACGGCGTCACCTTATGCTTGGGACGCCGTCCTCTTCTTCTCGACGCCGTCGGATTACATCTAGGTCGATGCGAGTTGCGACGGCCTACTCTTTTATAGCTTGACGTCGTCACTTGAAAATGGGAGTTTTGGCTTCTGTCCCGTCACAAAGATCTTCCGACGGCGTCACAATTAACACCTGACGCCGTCACCTTATGTTTTCAGCAGCTTTGAGTGTCTCGATTCTGACTTTGGCCATTTTCTTCGTATAATCGCGCCTTTTCATCCTAATAAGTGCCATTCCAGCATTTTGCCTTCAAGAGACCTAAAAAGTAAAAAGGAACGATATTAAGCAATAACGGATACAAAAGTGATCAAATAAGGGCTTAAACGATCCCTCAAAAAGGTACCTTTTAAAACTTTATCAGATAGTCATGGAGTTATAAGGTGACTAAGGTTAGGAATAACCATCCTATGATCCGCCAGAGCTGAAGGGATCTACCCAAGGACACCACCAATAGTTAGAATTTAGAAGTCCTTAGGTATGATTATAAAAAGGAGAAAATGAGAATCGGAGAAAGAAGGAGTTGAAGAATTAAAAAGAAAAGTAAAGAAAATGGTGAAAAGAAATAGCCCTCCAAATTATTCAACTTAGGGCAGACACTGGGTTCAATACATATGCTACTGGTTGTCACTAGATGACACCGGTATTGAATATTAAAGTCGTCATGGACCCAGTGACGCATGCACTAAACCTTCTTAGCCACTCAAGTTTCTCTCAACAGAAGCTTGTTTCATTCTCACAGGGAACCGTACGTAAACTATCGGCTTTCTCTTAGAGATTGCTGGTATTGAAGAAGGAGAGCCTCTCCCTAGTCTCCGCTCAGGAAAACCAAAGCGCACTATTGAGTCTAGAGCCATGAGATTCATCAAAAGATCTCTTAGGAACACTTGACATTTCATCACTTGTCGTTCAACATTAAGGATGCAAGTGATACAATTATACTGATCCTACACAGATCTTAGCAATCTTTCGAGAACATTTATGAGGGGTTCACGACTGTGATCCTTAGTGATTGAATGGAAACTCCTGCCAGGGTCAACATCAAACAGCCCTGACAGCAGGTCGCTTCGGTAACTCCTCGTGGGTTACGCTTAGTGTTGTCTCAAACGGTCTACAGTCGTGAGGTGATGCTTCGGTGTACCTCAGCGACTCACCTAAACTATAGGTGTACTTCGGTACATCATGTTATCCTACTTGAGGGACTCCAGTTCAGGAACATACTTTGCTAGAATTAGAGATGTGTTTTCACACTATGCTGTTAACACGCTTGAAAGTTCGAACTTGTAAGTCTTTGGAAATCCGGTAAGGAGATTCCTTCCAAGAATCGAGTCCTGAAGATGTGGGTCATTACTTGAACTTGTTCAATGTAATGCCAACTGTCCCTTATGGGATTCGGACGGCTGATTCGCCCGACCAAGGTGAATGGAATCAAGACATTCATCAGAAGAACAATCGTAGTGGTCAATTCTCTAAGAAACGACCACAGTGATCGATTGGTGTTTATCACTAACCCATTCTTATGTTTTCTTCTTATGGATGCTCCTGGGAGATGATCGTGCTGATTCTCCACATGCTCATACCAACAACAACACAATTTGAAGTTCTCTCGAATGGCAACACAAAAGTCAGAATGATTCTTCCTCAAAGCAAAAGAATCTACAAAGTTTAAAGACTTAGAGAACTACATAAAAACTGAAATCCAACGTCAAAGAGCGTGTGAGCATGCTGGAGAAGGACATGGAGACACCTGAGCAACGAACGGACCTGATGCAGAAAACAGCAACATAACATCACCATATCCACACCAGAACAAAGATAACAAAGACGTCAAAGCTCAAAACTTCAAAAGAAACAAGATCCTCACACTGGGGAAATTGTTTGAATCAAGGAACTTCTTCTCACAAGAAAGAGGAATGTCAGAAGACGCCAAGGCAACTATTACATCAACACCAACAACTTTTCCAAGATTGCTGGAGTCATTTATTAATTACCAACACTTAGGGGGAGATTGTTGTAATTACCCCTAACTTGTATTTCAAGTGTTAGTAATTAGTTTGTAATAGGTTGCTTAAACTAGGCTTTTATGTTTGTATTTATGGCAAGGCTTATGTAGAAAGCCCATGAGTCTTGGCCCAAGTCCAATAAGGAAGGAAGGGACTAGTAGTGTTGCCCTAGTTCCCTTCCCCTATAAATTGACATGTAAACCTTCCTTGGAAGGTTGGTTGTTCATTTTGCACTCAAATCCTACGCATAACCTTCTTTATTCCATACGTGTATTTTGTGTGTGCTTGTTCAACCAATCTATCTTCATCTTATTTCTTACATATTGTTACTTGTGTTATATTATGGTGACCTAACAAACCAAAAGAGTGGGTGAAGTGGATTTCATTAGCTGAATACGGGTACAACACAAACTACAATATGGCCATTAATACTACTCCATTTGAAGTCTTTTATGGCCAAGCTCCTTTACCTCGCATGGCCTATGTTCATGGTGAAAGTAGTGTGGATGTGGGAGAAAGATCACTCAGTGCTAGAAAAGAAGCCATTTCAATGCTTAAGTTTCATTTGAAAAGGTCACAAGATAGGATGAAAATCATGGCTGACAGAAAGAGAAGTAACAGAGAATTTGATATCCAAGATTGGGAGTATGCGAAATTGCAGCCCTATAGGAAAATTAATTTAAGGAAAGGAAAGCAATACAAACTCTCCCCTAAGTACTTTGGCCTATATCAAGTCATTGCAAAGGTGGGCAAAGTGGCTTATAGACTGCAACTACCAAGTGACTCACAAATCCATCTTGTATTTCATGTGTCTCAACTGAAAAAGCATCATGGTTATAATCCAGCAAAACAAGTTTTACCAATGTTATAAAAACCGGGTTTTTAATCGACCCGGTCGAGTCACCGGACACCAGTTTGACCGGTTCAACCGGTTTGACCGCCAGGTCAACCCGGTTTTTCATTTATTATTATTTTATTTTTCCGACCGGGTCAACTGGTTTGATCACCGGGTCAACCCATTCGACCGCCGGTTCTACCCGAGTCAACCCGGTTTTTATAAAAAGAAATTTGAAAAAAACAAATCTGACCCGGTTTCATGACCCGGGTCACTCAAAACCCGGCGGGTCTAACCGGTTAACCCAGTTTTAGAAACCCGGGTTTTTTTACCCGTTTTTGTGGTTGGGCATCAGTCCAACCGGGTCGACCCGGGTTTGAAAACATTGAGTTTTACCACAGCTGGATGATGAAGATGTTTTGAGCAATCAACTAGAAATGGTCTTAGAAAGGAAGTTGGTTCAAAAACATGGTATCCCTGCAATGTATGTCTTGGTTCAGTGGGTGAATGAGATCAAAGAGGATGCTACATATTGTTGGAAGACATGGTGACAAGGTTTCCTCAGTTTTCATGGGATTCTTGAGGACAAGAATCATTCGAAGGTGGAAGCATTGATAGGAAGAAATTGAGAAGTCAAAGAAAGTCAGCTATAAAAGTCAAAGACCAAAAGTCAAACAACCCTCTAACCAACTTTCCGGCCCTTTTTCTATAATGATTTCTATTGTATAAATTCACCTTTATCATTCATTTGTAGTCATGTATAGTAACTGAATTCTCTATTCTTCTTGTAAACCTCCATCTTATCAATAAAAAATCATTTGGTTCTCTAATTCATTGTTCATTCTTGTTCATTGAACTTTCTATTATTGAACTTCGATCTTTTCATTTCCTTTGTGTTTTCTAAAGATTCTATCAACACCTTAACAATTAACAATGTACAATTTATAGAACTCGCAAAATTTAATTGTAACACGCCGTTCCTCATTGGTAAGAGATAGGACATGTAAGCGAACCTCTAAGGTATCCGGTTACTCCATTACCTTGTAATGCTCAGTTCTCGAGTTAAAATTTGAGAGGAAAAGAAAGAAAATGGAATGTTTTTTGTGTTCTTGAGTGTTCTTTAAGAGAGGAAAGTGAAGTGGTAAAGAAGATGGGAGGAAGTTTTCTTAATAAAATCTTCCTCTCATTTTTGGGAGGAAAGGGAAAGTAAACTCAAGAGTTCAACACATGACTGTATAATGAATACAATAGACCCAGCGTAATTTACTTAATATCTACAAATACTCTCAGCTACGCGTAAGCGAACCGACATAATTAATAATATTTAATGGTCTTCTTGATGTATAAGTATCACACACAAAAATAATACAGTTAAGTCTGCACTACCTACAGCTATTGCTGAAGTTTTTATTCTCGTTTCGATACACTATAGAAGAAAGACAGGATGCTAAAGATGAGGCTTCGAAGATTAACGCTGCTGATAATTAAGGTACTTGATGCCACACACAAAGATGGCGAAAAATAGAAGGATCCAACCAATGTGAGCTGCAGCCACAACTGGTAGGAAGTCATAGTCGAACCCAAACTCCTCTTTTATGAACCCTTTAATGGTTACATTGCCAGCCCCAGGCACCTCAAAAGCAAGATTTTGCTGAACTTGGCTAGTTAGGAGACCGTATATTGTCCAACTGACAGGGGTTGCCCAATAATACCATCTACTCCATTTTGGGATATACTGCAATGACCATGTTAAGTTACAGCATGGTTACTAAATAGTTAGTTCCGAAAAATACAGCTATATTTTAATATTAAAAACCAAAATGAGGATGGTTAACCAAATTCAATTCTGCATTGCTTATTAGCCATGCAAAAGGTGTTTCGGATTTGCTTGTTTTAAAAGCTTATACTTATCTATAAACACTTTGAAGTTAGCAGGTATCCATGTTATTACTTTCAGAAACCGCAATAAGCCAAAAAGATTAAAAAATCATCAATACCAAACACCAGCCCTAAATACATTTGTATAGTAAGATCCGTTAGATTAAAGGAGACCCAATGTACAGGCATGAAGTGGGTTAAAGGTCAAACTGGTCATTCTTTTAGTATGGGTAGGGTGAGGATGTTCCATTGCGCTATTTTACAGTTTAAACACAATACTTTATGGGTTAAATAAGAGAGTAAAGACTAGCTTGATACAATAATAATTTAAATATTTAAAATAAAACAACCTGAGGTTTTGTTCAGTTAGAATACACGACTGGCGACTGTTTAATACCATATTCCCTTTTAACAATATTTATTATATTGTTCCCAGTAAAGAAAGAAGTATAATGATGGGAAAGGTGTAAAGAAATGACTTACCGGTCTAGGAATAATAAAACCCGAGAACAAGTTCCAAAGGCAGAGGAAGAAGTAGACTATAACAGCTGAAATTTGAGGACTCGATGTCAATGACATGATCATCATACCGAACATCGTGAAGTAGATGATACTTGTTAATATATAGTAGTAGAACCATAGAAACTTCGCAGCTGTCCAGTGGAATCCAATCATTGGGTACAAAAGGCACGCGTAAATGCAAGTTTGAAATGCAATATAAATTGACTCAATGATCACCTGAACAATTTGAACATCATAGTTAGGAAAAAATAGTTATATCTAAAAGGTAACTTCAGTAGCAGTTGCGTATGCCATGATAACCACAAGATATCGTTTTAAAGATATACCTTAATTGCACTTAAACCATCAATTATTTGCAAACTTCAAATTAGACAAAGAGTGATGACTGGTCAACCCAACCCGACTGACCCGTTTAGACTTGTGTTAAGAAGTAGCTGTTTCTTTTCCGAAACCATTTTAATATAGATACCCAGATTTCCAGACCCACCCAATTCTGGTTATGCCTGTTACCTGAGCAAGAGCATATGGAAGTGATGAATACATCCCAGCAGCCCTTTCTCGGTAAAAAACTGTTCTCTCAACAGCAACAAGAGGCTGCACAGCATTCTGATTCACTGCCCCAAGGAAGACAACGGCAGAGTGAAAAGTTCCTAACATGCTTAGCAGATCTTCTAGTTTTACTCTGGATGCATAAAACCACGGTCAAGTTAAGTTAAAAAAACACAAAACTGGTCTTTTAACGCAAACATTTCAAAAGGAACAATATAGTGTTGATAACTTTACATCTTTTCACCCTTTCTGAAGAAAACAACACCGAATATAGCAGCAGTGAGGACAGTGATGGCAAATCGAGTGGCATTATATTGTAGGTTTCTCCAGTAAGACCAATGTTGTTTCCACAAACAAGCTTTGCATTGTACAAGAAATGGTTGTGCATACTGGGTGAGAAAGACAAGGTCCTTGGAACCACTTGAAGGAGTGCTAATCTCTCTTATAAGTTCTTGATTGCGCCTGCAGAATCAATTCAAGGACAATTTCTCATATACATGGTCAGCACAATGAAGTTTCAAACACTATATGTTGACAAGTAAAGATTTATAACATACCGATAAAGAGGGGAGTTGGAGTAAATTGCAGCAAAATCAGCGGTAAGTTGATTTTCAGAAGCCAAAGAAGTGACCTCCAACACCCATGTGGCAGGATTATAACCATTCCTAATCTTTGCTACTCCTGAAATAGCCTGTAATATACAGCAACAGAAGGATATTTAAGCAAAAAATATATATCATTGTGAAGCTCCAAATGATAGATATGACACTCACTTCAAAATACTCTACTAGGTTGTGTGAATGTTGACCTAAAGGTCCAGCGTAAACTATCTGTCCTCCCATCTTCATCAAAATCAACTGCATGTTCAATATAAAAATCAGCAATGAATCAGAGTCCGATTTATGCCATAAGTGTTTGGCCACACACCTCATCAAAAGATTCAAATATGTCTATGCTTGGTTGGTGAATTGTGCATACGACAGTTCTTCCTGTGTCCACAGTATTTCTTACAGTACGCATCACGATGGCAGCAGCTCTAGCGTCAAGGCCAGATGTTGGTTCATCTAAAAAGATGATGGAAGGATTTGCCACCAACTCTACAGCTATTGTCAGCCGTTTTCTTTGTTCAATTGAGAGACCATCTACTCCTGGAAGACCCACTAGAGCATCTCGTATAGGATTGAGCTCCATTAGTTCCATCAACTCATCGACAAACATCTAGTATTCAAAAAACATTTATAAAAGAGTTAAACATCAAGCTAAGTCCAAGTGGAAGTTTTCCATTGAGGGCTAAAAATGATTAAGGAACTATTCGATAGAAACGGTGATAAATACCTTTCGTGTCCTTTTAGTTACATCTGAAGACAGTCGAAGCCAAGCAGAATATAAAAGAGATTCATGAACAGTGACATTTGGTGAATGGATGTCATTTTGTTCACAATAACCGCTGACACGAGCAAATGTTGCTTGGTTCTTTGGGTAACCAGAAATGGAGATGCTCCCTTGGATACGTCCAGCAGTCTTTCGACCTGCTAACACATCCATCAATGTTGTCTTTCCAGCACCACTAACTCCTGCAAGAGCAGTTAATATCCCCGGCCTGAAAGCGCCACTAACATCTTTAAGCAATTGAAGACGATTACCTTCAACCCCTCTTCCCTTCATCTCCTGGTCAAACACATGTGATTTTTATGAATGCACTAAAATTTGTGACCATGAATAATCATTATCTTGTAATCAGTGATTTTCACAAATCTCTAATCAGTGATAACTAGAAAACTCACTCACCACGGGTACATCAATAGAGTAGTTGACATGGTTGAAAGCAAGTGAAAGGGGCTGAAATGGCAAAACCATTCCTCTGCGTTCCATACGGTCACCACCACAAATAGTTGAATCATTATTCTCAGAAGTGATTTCCACTCCCATCGTACCCAAATCATCTACATGTCACAAGAATCTACAACAGTTTCATCATTACGAAAATATGAAAAATAGATAAACAAGATATGTAAATAAACTACTTTAATAACTAATGATTATCTCTAACAGGTAGAAAAACATAACTTATCGAAAATCCACAAATTTTGTGCTATAAACAGAATATAACAATGGTTGAGGGCCGACCTTCATAGCGCTCACTTTGATTAAGTTCACTATACGCATTTTTGTCATCACTTTCGGCTATGATAACAGCTCTAGTATCAGTCAGAGCTGGAATTTTTTTTCAGACAAGCAAATCATGAAATATACAGTCAATCTCCAAAGTATAAAGATAATAAATAAATAAAGCTAGCAGGGGTTAGGTAACTTACGATGCAAGAACGTCAGCGCAAAAATAAATAATATATTAAAAAGAAACGAGAACCCAATGAGTACTCCAATGCAAACATAAAACCAGTAATCCTTTGTGAAAAAACCTCTTGATTTGAGAAGGGCTTCCCCAATGGTTGATGCATGAATTTGCGGGTATATGTTGGGCTGCACAGAGTTAGCAAGTGGGAATTTGTATATGTTGCAATGAATAAGTCAAAGGAACTTGCACCCAAATAAACTAGCATAATAAAAATCGTAAAAGAAAATGTGTTAAAAGGGAATTAAACCAAACATGAAAGGGCACTTACAGCACTCCATCTTTTGTCTAGAAACTCATTTACAACTAAGGCATTTTGTGCATACATCATTGGAGAAGCATAGAATCCCCATGACACCCATGGCGCTGTATCATCTGTAGTTTTTACATATATAAACATAACTTTTCAGAATATTGAGTTTTGATTGCTTTATTAAAAAATTTAAGTAACAAAAATAGTAAGCTTACTCTTCGACACAACAAATCCTCCGAGGACTAAAATCACTAAACAGGTGAAAACGCCCAAAGTATTTGCAAGAACGTCTGTTCTTGCAACAGCAAGCTGAACCGGAAAAGGGAGAGAGCCATTTGATGTCGGCAAAAACGTCAGGAACTGCCTAAAGAATCTGGACCACAACCACTTGATAAACTTAACAAATATAATTCAAAAATTTTGTACACAGCTCAAACATAAGCACATCTCACTATATATGACCGAGATGAATCATCACTGCATGAGAAATGACTTTTTAAAATTGAGAAACATGAACCATCATAGAAAAGGAAACACTTAAGATAGGCCATCCATTAAGGTTTTGCTAGCCTCATGCTATACATAATACAAGATGTATGCGCATGCTTGTTCATGTTTTCTACATTGGCCATACACCAGGCAGGACCATTTTCTTTTATCAAGGGAAAGTTAAGAGTTCAAAGACAAGTAAAGAGTGACACAATAGCTTAATTGTAAATAAAGTAACTACACCTCATACCTGCTGGGATCTGGTGCATATCCTATTGTGTAATAAGTTAGAATTACCCAAATTCCCGACTCCATGATAGATAAAGGAACTTTAAGTACCCAGATGGGGAGAGCAAAAGCCCATGCAGGATATAACAACGAATCTCGATGTTTATAGAACACTGGAAGCCTCATAACTGTCAACACAAGCTCAGCCATCCCATTAAACATCAGAATAAGGAGACCAAAGAAAAGAGACCCAAAAAACTTCCCACCACCTTTCAAACTTCCCACATGCATTTCAGTCCTAAAGAAAACAGCCATTGCTACCAATGACATGAACGTTAACTGAAATGTTTTAAATATGTAAAGCAAAGAGTTACGCTTTGTTAATAACCACTCCTTATAAAAGCATGCCTTCAAAAGCTCAAGATTTGATACTCCATACTTATCTTTCACCAAAGCATCAGTGTTTGTTTTGGATTTATCATAAGGAGTACCGATATCCATTTCAAGTCTCTGTCCTATGTGGAATGATTTGAATGCCCGTGAAAATTCAGGGATTGAGATATATCTGTAAGGTTGTTCAGACTTGAACCAGTATTGTTCTTGGTCTTTCCTTGAAGTTACCTCTTGGAGGAAGTCCGCTACACCCTTTCTCTCTGGGCATTTGAAACCCATACACTCAAAAAATTCAAGAACATTTTGACAAGGACCTTGATATACAATTTGACCTTCGCACATCAATATAACATCATCAAAAAGTTTGTATGTTTCAGGGTCCGGTTGCAAAAGGGAGATAAGCATGGTGAAATCCATTATATGTACCATTTCTCCTAAGACCTTGATGATATGATAAGTGGTGGAACTGTCCAACCCATTTGATATTTCGTCCATGAAAAGAACCTTTGCAGGCCCAACTAACATCTCCCCTGTTTCATATTATGAAGCAAATCATCATTATATAACTATTGTCACCTAGTAGCGAGTTAAGATAATAGTGTCAAGCCAAGTATCTACCAAATGTGATTTCAAGAAAAACATACCAGTAGTAACACGTTTCTTCTCGCCACCAGAGATACCTCTTATCATTTGATCACCAACCTTTGAATCAGCACAAGTGTCCAAGCCAAGTATCTATCAAACGTGATTTCAAGAATTATATAATCCATAGATATTGAAAGCTATTATTGATATCAGGAAAATAACATAACATACCTTGATGATATAATTGGTGGTGATCAAACTAGTTTCCTGGCCTAAAATGGCCGTGGCCTTCATGAAAGCATCAATATCTGGATCAGGTTTCATTCCTGCTTGTTTTTCCCTATGCAAGATATCCATGAGCAAATGATATCTTGGCCCAATACCTAAGCACCTTCGTGAAAAATCTAATGTCTCTTTAACTGTCATCTCCCCGGAATGAAGATCATGAGGACTTATATAAGCACTAGTTCTTTGAGGTATAAATTCTGACAGTTGATGACCACAATACGAAACATTTCCAGACACCTGTTTTGTGATGGTAGATTATTAGTACAAGTGAGTAAACATCAACTTATTTTTTATTACTTTTTTAGAAGTGTCACTGGAAAAGCTAATAAAATAGCATGTATACTTTAAGAGTATGATCAAGCTTTCCTGCTAGTGCAAGCAAGAGTGTAGTTTTGCCTGCACCTGGTGGACCTAGAAGCAATGTCAACCTGCATTCAAATCACATTTATAATTACTGCTGTCACTAGCACAAGATGCTAATGAAATGAAACAAAACACGTACCTTGATGGTTTGACAATGCCACTAACGGACTCAAGAATTTTGACATTTCTCTTGCTAGAAGGAGTGATTCCAATCAATCTTAGTGCGCTCTAATATATTGAAACATATTCAAAACTTACTACATGCAGCATGCTCATAACAAAAATAAAAGGAAGGAAACGATAATGGCACCTCGACTATGGTATGAAAGAGAAAGGGAAGAGCACTATGACCAACATAAACGTCTGTTTCAACTGACAAATCTTGGTATCTTACTTCAATCTTTGGCATCTCAATCCCGACCCTTATTCAACAAACACATGATAACCTTATTAGCAACTTGAATACTTTTTACCTTAACTAATAACAAAAATGATAAGGGTGTGTTTGGTTTGAAGGTTTGGGAATAAAACAGTGAATTTCATTCCTAATATAAATGTTTGGTTAGTGTGTTTGGTTCTTGAAAATTGATGATAAAACTCATAAAGCTAGAGTTATTCTAAACCTACTCAAGGTGATCAGTTCATGAACACGTTCAAATCCTCACACCACCCATACTGAATCCTTTCTACAAATTATTAAACATCATAGCTTTATTATTTTCGACAAATGTTATAAAATAGGATTCTAATGTTGGTTTTAACATGATAGGTTATGCTAACCAATCAAGAACGAGCTAAATAGATAAAAATATTTCTTTTAATTCACACAACATGATCTATCATGTCGATAACAACTTGAGATGATCCTTATTCTATAAAAACCCGTTCTAGTTTGCATAACTAATAAAAACCCATAACCCCACCATATCGAGTCATTTAAGTTTTCCATTTTTCTTGACTAGCGAGTATCCATGCATAGTGACGAGATTTAATAGCGGCAAATTGTTATAGTTTCGATATTGTGGTTAGGTGTTCTGGTTAAGTTGTCATGCATTTAATTAGTGGTCACATTGTTGTCATGCACTTGTATCTTATTGAAGTTACCAAGTTTAGGGGAAATTTGTGGTTTAATTTAGTGGAATAGTAGTTAATTAAAGGCATAATAATAATTAGATTTTTCTCATTTTGAGAATTTCAAGCAAGATCATAATTTGGCCATTTGCTCTTTATATGTAGTAGAAATAGCAAACCAACTTTTAATTTTTATCAATTACGGTACGTAACTAAACAAGCTAATTTTCGCACTTACTTCCAATTAGTCGACTATACTTCCACATGTTAACGACATTTACACATTAGTTGACTATATCTCCATGTGACATTTGACGCAAACACAGAATTTGTAATTTCTCACAAATTAGTGACTAGTTACCCACTAATTTTTGTTGACCAGATTCTGTCAACTAATCGGATATGAATATCTCGTACATCTGCGACAATCAAAAGCCCGTGGTATATTTGCCATAAAAACTATTTAATAAATATGTGATAAATTACAAGAAATTCGTGGGTATTTACCTACACAATATTGAGGAATACCCCACAAACAGGGGCGGAGCCAGGATTTCAGGTTAAGGGGGGCCGATATAAATTTTAAAATAATACCAATATATTTCGAACAAATATAAGTCAATATCAAATTTTGACATAGACAATATCCGGTGGCTGCAAATATATTTCGAACAATATCCGGTGGTACGCAAATACCTATGTTTAGCTTTTGGCTTCCTCTTCAGAAGCTCTTTGTTGAATTGAGCTTGATCTTCATGATTTTTTGGTGATTCATAGTTGATGAAAATTTTGCCTTACTTCTCCAAAGAAAAGAATTTTGGCATCTCAAAGAACTTATTTGTTCCTAATTTGCTATATTGTTTTTGTGATAATTGATAGTTCTCAAGAAGTAATTAAGTATATAACAAGTACGTTATTAACTACTGTAATAAGCAACAAGCATTTAATAGTCTCAAACAATACAAGACGCAAAGAAATGAAGTAATTGTGATCATCATTAGAAAAGAAGTAGATAATTTAAAGCATTTAATACCTTATGAGTAAAAATCAACAGGTCAATCAAACTACGGTCGGTTAGGGTCTAATTTGACATAATTATTGATATAACAAAATGTCATCTATATATTGATTAAAAAGTGAAAGTGATTACAACCGAGTTTTTCTAGATTTAAGTAAATTGAAAGCGACTTGTTTATGCTTTTAATACTAGTTAACTAGTAACACCAGCTAACTTGTTTCTCAATACACGACACTAAACAAAATCATTAATTTTGATATGATCTTGGCGTTGAAATGAATACATGACCGCATTAGTAACTTGTAGTTGTCTTACTTAACATTGAGTATGTCTTTCTATTTTATTAAAACAACTTCGGGTTTTGTTTTGACATATACTCGTATATGATTCCAACATTTTTTTACCAAACAAAAGAGAGTAATATTGAAAAATGCTCTAAATAATTTTATATATAATACTTGTGGTGTGTGCAGTTATGGCTTTTTGTGAAAGGTAATAAGGTATCAAGATAGAACTATGGATAAGGTGGAGGGGGTAAATGTAACTTTACTATAACTTTATTAAATATATCTTGGCTTTTGGGTCATCTCTTTCATAAAGAAGCAGAGAAACCTCTATATAAGAGAACTTAGCTATGCTTTCTATTTTTCCCGATTGCTTCTTTGTTTTTCTTCTTTCTTATTTTAAATCTAAGGTGGTTTTTGGTCTAGTTACAAGGTAGATCCTTTTTTCCTATACGAGCTTCTAAATGGTTACCGATCTCTAAGGTGTTTCCTCGAAACCACCTTGTTATAGTGTAGGTTCGCACCTGGTTAGGGGAGGCCCAGTACCCGCTAGCCACCCCATTGCCTCCGCCCCTGCCCACAAAATGATCATTTTTGTATTTCTATATACTTGCACATTCCCAAATTACTATATGTATTTTTATATGTGTTTGTCTATCAAAGATGGCAAATGAGAGGTTTGGATGCTCAACGAGTAGCTCACACAGTTGGAGGCTCTTGCTGAGAATTATCCTTGGCGACCCGAGCACCCTCCCGACTCCAAACCTAGCGGTTTTAGAGTTTAGTTTTTGTGAAAAACAATTCGATTGTAGTGTGTCTAAAAGATTTTGATGTTGCATCGTCCATTTCTTATGTCATGTGGATTAAGGATTTATCTCCATCGGAATACATTTTGGATATTGGGTCCATGTATTTTGGTGGGTAATTTCTCCATTTTACTTCTTCTAGATTTTATTTATATGAAAGAAAATTTATAGAAAAAATAATAATTTATAAGACAATACTAAAGATATATGTTCCTGGTAAGTCTATCATAATTATCCCACAAAAAATTAAATATCCCAAAGAAAGAAGTCCATAAATTGTCTGCAAGGAAAAATTTGTCAATAAACATCAGAAATATCTGTGTGAAAACAATTTTGTCTAAAATCTATAGCAAAAAAAACTATCAAATTGTAGGATTATGTACATGATATAATGGGAAATAAATATTGCGATTAATATATGATCCATTAGGGTCGCACATAATAGTTCGAGATTGTATTTTATATATTTATTGTAAATATATAAATGATCCATCAAACGAAAGAGTTCTGAGCTTAATTAGTTGGGTTAATTAACTTAAGAGATAATAGGCCAAGAAGCCCAACAAGAGGTGTGAACCCCTTGTGGGTCTCACGTGAGGCCGGACACCTAGGGTGAACCGGGCTTGGACTTTTGGTTGGATGACTTGTTTGAAAAGATATGCATTTTTTTCAAATTAGGTAATTATCTTCTATTTATTATTGATAATTATCTTGTTTAAAATTTGGTAACTATCCAGTAAGCCTTATATAGAATAGTTATTATTTCATTCAGTAAGGATTTCAAAAACCTTAAAATTCTCTTCCCCCCTCCTCTTTTGTTAGTACGGCCGAACCCACAACCAAACGAACAAATTTTGTTCGTTGTTATCTGATTAAATCTCGTGTCTTGTTTCTTCTGCTGGATGAACTACTAGTACCATACTGGTTGAGGACTAGTGTGTTAAACAGTGAAAAGCTTTTCTTTAAGCTTTGTGTTCGTGTTGATCTCCTACGCTAACAAACAGGTACATAATAGTTGTGTTTTTATTGATTAGCCAAAACCGTATATGGATTGCTAGCTCTGGAAAACTCTGGTAGGTTTATTGTCTTCTGATGCATGTTTTATGTTTAATTGTTATAAAAAATTTGATTTTTACCCTACCTTTTTCCATTAGTGGTATCAGAGCCACTTCTATTGGTTTATATCTATATGTGGATAATTTTGAACATGAGTTTTATGGTTATGTTGTCAGATCTGAGTCGTCTTGGATTCTAGTACGTAGTTTGGTAACACAAACAAAGATCTAACTAGATGATACATAAATAAGTGTTGTAAAAGTAATCACATTTTCCCGTTTATTACTATCTATATTTTTTCTGATAGATCTATCAGATTTGTGGATACAAGATCAAGATAAGAGATGAAAATTAAATATCGTATTTAATTGTTCGTTTTGGCTTGTTAGAAAATTGTTTTAATTTTTTGCATCTATCATAATCAGTCTCATGCAAAGTTGATCATGAGCAAGCAAATAATAGTTTAATAACTGTTATTATTTGTTTTTTATAGCTCGTTATGTCCATAGCCTGTTTGTCGTAATTTTAATTATTTGATAATTAGTTTTTATGCCGTGGTTAAGGCATCCAGATTTTCGGCCTCGATGCTAGGTTGTATTTTTATTTAGTTCGTGCTTTGTATTTATTTCAGTTGTAAGTATTAGAACATGATTATATTTTCAATTTTATAAATGTAACAAGACAGCAAAAGCTGGATGCACGTACTTATGCTCGCTTGATGAGATACTAGGATCTTAAGTCAAGTGGGAGCATTAGAGAAATCCTAGATGACCATTGTATCTATGTTGGCTCACAGATACAATAATAGGATTTTGGGCTAGGCTTTTCGTAATTTTGTTTGCACGTATGTGTTTAATTTATTGCTTGATTTGATTATGCATGATTGTATACTTGAATTGGATTAAAAAGGGTTTTTAAAAGGTTAAACACCAAAATCAATTTTTTTAGAGTTTAAAAACTGTTAAGACAGCCAAGAAGACCGTTAAGATTTCGGAGATGTGAAACGAAAATTGTGTGCCTGGTGCTAATGTCACCATTCATCTGAAAGCTATCGATGAGGTAAGCTCTAGATTCGCTAATACTTTGTATGGTTATTTCATTGGTAAGAGACTCGCTTTTTCGATAGTTGAAAATTACATTAGAAATACATGGGCGAAGTTTAGTTTACAAATGGTTATGCTTAATAATGGTTTTTTTCTGTTCCAATTTGAAACCAAAGAGGGTATGGAAAGGGTATTAGAAGGAGGTCCATGTTTGATACGATTGGTGCCTATATTTTCGAATATTTGGACTCCGAACACTAAACTTACAAAAGATGATATAACTTTAGCTCCTATTTAGGTTAAACTCCATAATATTCCGGTTGTTGCGTATTCTGGGGTGGGTTTTAGTTTGATTACAACGCAAATTGGTCGTCCTATCATGCTTGATTCCTACACGAGTATGATGTGCCTTAAGTCGTGGGGTCGTAATTCCTATGCTAGGGCCCTTGTGGAAGTGTCGTCAAAGGAAGCCTTACTTGACTCTCTTGTGGTTGCGATCCCTTACCCTAATTGGTCAGTCATTCATTGGAAAAAATTGATATTGAATATGAGTGGAAGCCGCCAAGATGTGATACTTGTAAAGTATTTTATCACAATGATGATGGATGTCCTAAGAGAGTGAAACCAGTTGTGAAAGATAAATCATTGGTTGATGAAGAGGGTTTCGTTGAAGCTTATAAGATGAAAGGAAAAGGTAAGCTTCAGGGTACTAATCGTCAGGTTGATGGGATTCGTTTTCAAAAGCCTAAAGTTTCGTATTACTATAGGCCGGTTACTAAGCCAAAGAATGGATGAGCATCGACATCTAATCCTTCTGTCCAATCGAATACAGGTTCTCTAACGGCTAATGTAGGTTCTACTTCTTGTAACGAAACTACTACTAATCCTACTAGTAGTACGCCTCCATCCCGGGATGACCAAGGTAAGGATAATAATTTGGTTGATAATATCAACCTTGTTGATTTGAAGAACAATTTTGATGTACTTATGGAACAAGATTCGGTTTTGGAACCTGTGATTGGAACTACGTGTACTCCTGAAGTTATCTCTAGGTTTTCTAAAACTACGCCTCCATCGCCTATGGAGAACACTCCTATTGCTGACAAAATTGGGAAGCTTGAAAAGCTTATTATTGATGAGAAAGCTACCCTTGTGGATGATAATGGTAAACATATCTCGGTGGTTGATGGTGAAAGGAAGGGCAACCCATTCTCTAAGGTGGGTGAAGTGGTTGATTCAGATATTGATGATGAGTTGTTTGAGCCAAGTGATCCTATGGGAAATTACTTTTCATCAGCAGGAGGACATAACGAGCTTGAAAGCTATTTTCTGATGATTATGCGGCCCAGGTCTATGACTTACCTGGGCAATTTGAGGAATTTAACAATCAGACTGATTTCAAGCTTCAAGGCCGTTCGAGGAAGTAATCTTTTATGTGAATTTGTTTATTTGTTTTGCACGTCTTTTTATGTTTTTAGTGGTTATTTTAGGTATTGGTAACTAGTTGTTCATTTATGGCATGTCATAAATGATCTAGTGGTTGTTCAAGTGGTTGCTTGATGTTAATGTGGCATTTCAGCCACATTCCATTATACTTTAAACGGCTTTTTGGATAATATATTTTACCAAGGTGGAAGTTCCCTTTTACCAAAAAAAAAAAATTGTTAAAACCGCTTTGACAAAATTCCATCGTAAGTAATATGCATGTATTACTTAGAAATAATTTCATATATCACCCTACTTTATAACTAATTTCATGTATACCCAAAGTGCAAGTATTAAATGCATAATGTACAATATATTAATATATGTTAAGGTATATATGAAATTTCCAACTAAAAGGATGGGAGATATAAACTTGCCCCTATTACTTATGACTTGCGTTTTATAAATGGCAATAGACTTTTAGTCTTGTCGTCAAATTGAGTGAGGACACCCCACCCATTATGCGACCTGGTGCAGACCTTAGGCCTTTTGACGTCAGGCATGGATTCTCGGGAGAGTATCTGAGTGCCTTACACTTTCCATTTTCTTCAGATTGGATGACTAAACTGTGCGGATGGTCCAGCCAGAGTTCGGGGAAAAGATATGACAACGTGACATGAATTTCAAATTCCAGGTCCTATGAAGATCTAATAATTGTATCATGATACAATTGATAATCGTTATTTACATGCCACTGTCTTCGTGATCAATCGTACAACGACTAGATTAAGTTGGATGTTAAACATTAAATATTATGTACATGATATAACGGGAATTAAATATTGTCATTAATATATGATCCATTGGGGGCACACATAATAGTTTGAATTGTAGTTTTATATATTTATTGTAAATATATAAATGATCCATTAAACGAAAGATATTTGTGCTTAATTAATTGGTTTCATTAAATTTAAGTGATATAGGCGAGAAACCCAACAAGGGCCGAGAACCCTTTGTGGGTCCCACGTGAGGCGGGCCACCTAGGGTGGACTAGGCTTGAGCTTTTCGTTGGATGAATTGTTTGTAAAGATATGTATCTTTTCAAATAAAGTAATTATCTTATATTTATTATTGGTAATTATCTTGTTTTTAATTCGGTATATAAGCTGTAAAAATAGAAGAGTTATTATTTCATTAAGTAAGGATTTCAGAAACCATAAAATTCTCTTCCCCCTCTTCTCTTGTTCGTACGGTCGAACCCACAACCACACAAAAAAGTTTTGTTCGTGTGATCTAATTCGATCTCGTGTGTTGTTGTTGCTGCTTGGATCAACTACTAGCACCGTACTGCAATTGCTTGAGGAATAGTATGCTAAACCATTAGGAGCTTTGCTTTAAGCTATATGTTCGTGTTGATCTCCCACGCCAACAAACAAGTACATAATAGTTGTGTTTTCTGATTAGCCATAAACAGTATATGGCTTGTTGGCTTTGAAAAAATCTAGTAGGATTATTATCTTCCGCTGCATGTTTTATGTTTAACTATTATAAAAACTCTGATTTTTACATTATCGTTTTCTATCACGAACATCATGTGAAATGGCTGCCGAAACGTTGTTTCATGTCGGAATACATCTATGAGAAATATCTAGGTAATCGAGCCTATGCATTACGAATAATACTATTTGCGGGTAATTTGTCAATGTCTCGTGGAAAATTTGAGAGAAAATATTTACGCGTAATGTTTCTACAGACGATATGTATCCGTGTGCAATACGTGGTTAAGAACTACGTCTCCAACACGTGGGGTAAGTTTGGTTTTCAGAAACTAATGAAGAATGATGATGGTGTTTTCCTCTTTAAATTTGATTCTAAAGAGGGTGTTGAGAATGTTCTTCAACGGGGCCCTTGGATTATTCGCAATTCTCCTCTTATTCTCACTAAATGGACTCCTGATGTCCTATTGTCTAAAAGTGAGGTAACTCGAGTTCCCGTTTGGATTAAATTGCATAATGTTCCATTACTTGCATATTCAGAAGATG
Source organism: Chrysanthemum makinoi (assembly GCA_910596185.1). Classification (NCBI taxonomy): domain Eukaryota; kingdom Viridiplantae; phylum Streptophyta; class Magnoliopsida; order Asterales; family Asteraceae; genus Chrysanthemum; species Chrysanthemum makinoi. The sequence goes on along the minus strand of OU343218.1, from coordinate 45,720,759 downwards.
GGTTGAGCTTAATTGCTACTCAAGTGGGTAAGCCGATTATGTTAGATGCTTTTACAAGTTCCATGTGTGTTGATTCATGGGGTCGTATTAGTTTTGCACGTGCTCTTGTGGAATTATCATCTGATTTTGAGCTTAAACATGTGGTGACTATGGCGATCCCTAACAAGGATGATAGTGGTTTTACTATGGCAAGTATAAAGGTGGAATATGAATGGAAGCCGCCTTGCATGGAATGTAAAGTGTTTGGGCATGATCTTGCTTGTTGTCCTAAGAGTATTAAGGAGAATTTTGATGTTCCCCCCACCGCTAATGTGGATGAACCTGATGAGGGTTTTAAGGTGGTGCTTGAATCGAAAGCCAAACCTAAAGGTACGAAGATGACTGGTGGTATTAATATGGGTAAGGGTCCTAGATTTGCACCTAGGAAGCAGGTATATGTTGTTAAGACGAAGACACCGCAAGGCGCTAGTGGTATTGCTAATGATACACCAATTACTACGTCAAACTCTTTTGGGACTCTTGAGGTGGATGATGACTCGGGCATCCCATGTATTGTTATTGATTCTTCTATTGAAACGGTGAAGACTGGAAAGTCTTACGGTACTACTAAGGAAGCAGGTATTGATGGCTCTCGGGGGAAGGACCTTGGTGAGGCGTCTAAGTCTCCGGAGAATGGGATTTCTTCTGCTGCCAAGCTTGTGAGTGATTCAATGGGATCAATGGATGTTGGTTCTACTCCCATAGAGAAAATTGGTAAGCTTGAAAAGCTAATTATTGATGGGAAAGCTACTCTTGTGGATGATGATGGTCAACCTATTCGGTCTACCTCTTCTACTAAGAGAGCCAACCCTTTTCTAAAGTGGGAGATTGTGGTGTCGATTAGAAGATGAGGTTGTTGCTAACCCATTTGATGAGTCTGTTAATATTTTTGGTGGTGGACACGAGTTTGAAGATGAGTATGATGACTATGACTTTGACGACTATGCGAAACAGGGTTCGTGATCTTAGAATTTGGATACCTTTAATGCCATGTATGGCACAAAGTTTCAAGGTTCTAGGAAGTAATTTTATTTTGTTATGTCATATGTTAGCATTTGAGTAGTGGTTTGTTTTCTTGTTTAGAGAATTGGAAGTGTCTTGTTATGTAAGCTTTATGCCTATGTAACGGGCTGAGATATGGGACTTCACTCATATCCATTGTACTTAAACTTTTATTTGGTTAATATATTTACCAGGGTGCAGGATTACTCCCCTTTACCCACTTACTTCATTTTTGTGGATGGCAACTAACTATCTTCCAATGTTTACACCACAAATTATCTCACACGTTCTAAGGAGTACTTGAGCCCATAACTATTATATTATAGAGCTTCTCATACAACAAAGGGTTCATTGAGACACAAACCTTTTTATTTTTTCACAGCATGTAACATGAGAACTTAGTCTTTTCATTAGTGGCTCATACTTAGGGGCTGTTTGATAAAATCTGATGATTTAGCACTGAATCATTTACAACTCTGAATGAATCAAAGGCTCTGTATAAATTTGATTCTGAATTAAAACAAATTGTTTGATAGGTATTCTGAATGAACGATCTAAATAATGTAAATTACTGTTTTAACCTTGTGTATATTATGAACGAAATGATATTGTTTTAACTTTATGCATAGAAATGTTATTACACCTAAATATACAAACGTGGTTTTTAAAAGAACTGGTTTTGCAATTCAAAAGAGCTAGCGGCACAGCTTGTTGCGTCTTGCAACTTTATGTAAATCGAAAGATATATATGTAGTTATCATTTAGGGAAAAAAATAAAAAGTTATTGTTGATTTCACAATTGTCGAGCAAAGTGCAGATATATTCCTACTAAAAAATTAATTGGTTTGCAAACACATATAAGGATTATAAATAAACAAAGTATATACTGAAATGAAATACGCAAATATGAGATACCATGTTTTTTTTGTTGCACTATATGAGATACAAGGGCAAATATGAGATACGCAAATATGAGATACAATTGTTGAAAAAATAAATAGATACAAGGGCAGTGATGTAATAAAATGGATACTTAATGGTTAGGCATTACCCCCCAAGCAAAATGATAAAGGACTGTGTGGAATCTTTCAAAGGCTCATCAAATGTTATCAAACACTTCACCCACTGACCGATTCAATGATTGGCTCTGAATTATTTCATTCAGTAGCTTTCAAACACACCCTTAATGTGTTATCACATCCTAATAATAATGGTATACTTTGTATTTCGGTACTTTTTAAGATTAGAATTATTTTAGTTTTTCTATTCTATCATTTATTTTAGTCATTGTTTTAATTTACGAGATACAAAACTTCATGCTGGCCTTTTATTGAAGGGGCCAAAAGATAAATAGATTAATTTGAAAACATCAATTAATAGTTTCTGATATTATTACTTCATTCGTCCTAGAAGCTACAGAAACCATTTTGATAGTGTACCCTGTTCTACTAGTATGTTACTTCCTCTCTCACAAATAAAGTGTCCACAAACCAGCTAATTGCAATTTATGGCATGTGTAACCAATGCACATATTAGTCAACAAAATTTCGTTATTACTCTTGCAACGAATTAAATTTTGATTTATAATATGACAAGTATTCATGGGTAAAACATGAAAACTAGTGTAATAAAAACTTACCTAATGCAAGGGGCCACTTTTTTATGACAAACAAAAATAGTATATAAACACTTAAAATTATCAGCACGAGATTTCTCGCACACACAAATATTTCAATGCTATATATGAAGAATATAATCACTTATGTTTAAGTTGCAGTTCATTTTTCGGGTTTTACATCAACTTCTTATTCTCGGACGTGTACATAAATTGTTTGTAGGTCTAGTGAACCAAACGTCATAGTTTCGTAAACTAATTAAACAAAATACAAATTTCATAAGCCATTTTGTATATTAAACATATTTTTAATTGAAAGTGTTCTAGCTAAGCCTTTTAAGCAAATATAATGTCGTAACAATATTTAATAAATTGCTTTTATATTAATGTCATTTAGTTTTCTCGTTCACTTTCCTTATTTATTATCGTAAACATAAACATACACGTATCATATTTGTCCCAAATTATTTTTCTACATTTTCATTTCAGATTATCGCCAATTAATTGTCAAATAGAATAAACTAGATAGGATATATTGATTGAGTTTACCATACCACCCTAACTTAAAATTATTATTAAACTTTTTATAGAAAACATTAATTAAGTAATTTTAAGTTAAATTTTCATTCTGTAAAAAAGTAAAAATAAAATTATTATTATTATTATTATGTTTTGCTGTACGTTTTGTGTCTATAAAGGTAACGAGGGAGTACATAATAAATAGGAGTATTACTATAATAGCCTAAAAAGCTTTGGAAAAGAATGAATTCTGTTATGTGATCTGTTTTATAGGTTTTATTATTGATTATTATCGGATGGCAATCTTTGGAAGTTTGTAACTTAATTATTAGTCATAGACTTGACTGTTATTAGGAAAACCCACAATATTACTGTACTTGTTTTGTATATGTGAATCGGTATTTTACTTAATTTGAATTGCTTACCATATATTCTCGTGAATATCGTTTTGCAAATTCGGTGAAAAAAAGATCGTGAGTAGGTTCATATATCTTAGATTTACATTTTAAGGGATTGTCTAACCAGGTCTTGCGAACTGGTTAAGAATGCTGAGGACCCCAAAAAGTAGAAAAAATATTTTTTATTAAAAAGTGTGGGTCTTTGGGTTTTTTAATTATTTTTTCGGTACTTTTTTGTGGGTCCTCAGCCTTCTTAACCAGTGCCCTAAGGGCACTGGTTAGACAATCCCACATTTTAATATTAAAGCATGACCCATAACCATTGGTACAAAGTCAAACCACACCCAAAATAAGTGAAACCATAGAACCCCAAATCTGTAAAGTTGATATTCAAGCCCCACCAACCCAATCTTGTACGATCTGATGAAGTTGGATTTTAGTAGTAGTATGTAATAGTAGTAAAAAACCACATCAATCTTGGTACAGGTGTGATTGAATGCCCGTGTATGTTTTTGCGTACATTTCTGTATGTCAGTTGTCGTTATTTAATCTACTTTCACATTCAATAATAGTGTAGTCAAATAACTATACTACTCATGATAAGATAAAAAGAAACAACCTGATTTACTTTATGCATGTATTCAACTTCCTAACTATAGTCCGAAATGCTAAGTAGTTAAATATCAAGTTATCATTATTCTTCGATTTTGCTAATCATAACCATGTAAATATAGTTAAGTGGGTTTTGCTAAGTAAAACGGTATAGGTTATGGTTAAGCATTCTTTAATTAAATAATTAACACTTAAGGCACTAATATATTTCTTAATTAAACTCATTCAATCATTCGATCTAAATATAATATGATGTTAAACAATAAAAGTTTATTTTTATTTATTGTTACTTTTATATTGATAGAATGCTTAATCATAAAACATATGGTTATTAGCAAAACTCATAATTATTAAAATAAGCACTCTTTATAAACTCAGAACTCAGAAGTGTCATAATTACACATATTTTGTGATTGTAAACATGGAATCATATGATAAATATAGAAAGTTACGTGTTAATTATTGGTTATTTTGTGATTATGGAAACATTATTTTTGTTGCTTTTATAAGTATACTACCTCCGTCCCAAAATTATAGTCCCCGTTTGACTTTTTCGGTCTTTCCTTTTCAACTTTGACCTTAAATATTTTTGTTTGTGTTTTAAAATAGTTGACAAAAATTATACCAAATGAAAATACATTTAAAACATAATCCATTCATATAATTTGTATAAAGTATTATATAACACAAACAAAAATACTTACGGTCAAAGTTGTGAAAGAAAGACCGAAAAAGTCAAACGGGGACTATAATTTTGGGACGGAGGGAGTAAGTTTTTTCTTACATATTTAGCAACAATCTTGGAAAGGTAGTATATTTAAGAACATTTTATGACAGAGGTTCTCAAATTGGTTAGTATTAACACTTTCACGAATTTTAAAAAGGAAGTTTGGAAAGGTGTTGTGTGGTCTGCAATTTATTGTAAGAGAAGTGGGTAAGGTAACGTGGGTATGCATGTTAAGGTTTAACATTTGGGTGTTAACCACACCGTGTAGCATAGGGCTGAGCACAAAACCGATCTAACCGAGCCGAACCGGACCGAACCGAACCGGACCGACCATTTTCGGTTCGGTTTCGGTTCTATGTCTTATCGGATTTCGGTTTTCGGTTTGGTTCGGTTCGGTTCGGTCCGACCCAAAACCGACCAAACACGCACCTAAAGCATGTAAACCGGGCCGAACCGACCGAACCGACACAAAACCGAACCGAACCGAACCGATTCGGTTCGGTTTCGGTTCATGTTTTGTGTGAAATCGGTTCTCGGGTCACGTCGGTTCGGGTCGGTTTGGGTCGGTTCCGGACCGTTGCTCAGCCCTAGTGTAGCATGTTAAAGGTCAAAGCTTGACATTGCGTTATTCCCTTAACACACGTTAAATCAATTTTTTTTTTTTTCATTTGTGCCCCTTAAATGAGGGGTTATTTTTGTAAATTGTTGGTGAGTTAAGGTTTAACCTTGAGAATGTTATGATAAGGGGTGTTTTTTTGTGAGTTACGGTGAAATGCTAAAGCTGATGTGGTGCTGACGTGGGAGGAGGTTAAAGCTTGACCTGAGGTTACTACACCTTACGCTCTAATAGGTAATTCAGAAATCAATTGGCTTTTGGTTGGAATAGGCCTGTGATCCTGGACTTGTAAAAAATTCAGTCAAAATCGTTTGGGCGGATATCAGCACGCTTAATAGCAAACAAGTTGAAGTGGGTAGATTGGCTTAAAGGAACCATATAACTCAGGTTATTCGTGACTGGTTTTGAGTGTTTGTGGTGCTTTGATCTAGACCTAATAGTTTTTTTGCAATAACTTATGCTTGGTTTTTGGTTATGTGGGTATGTTTTAGCTGAGCTATGCTACCCTGCTCTATGTCTTGTAGAGGAGTAGCTTTGTTTAGGCTATGTTCTTGCATCTTGGTCTTTGTTTTGGTAATAATATGCATGCAGTTCAAAAATAACAAAAACATTCTAAAAACATGTGTGTTTTAGTTAAAGTGTCACCAGGCACTTACACTACCTTAATTAATTAGCTCTTTATGACGCTATTAGGTACTCATAAAAAAGGGTGTGGTAGATACTTCACGACTGTAAAATCGAATGACTACATTCAATTCTTTGATGCAATTTATAATTAGAGTAAGCTCATATTTGAGAGCAACATTCTAGAACAAGCATGACACAATATAAGTCGTTTACGTTGTAAAAGCTCTCACATTGCATGGTACATTGGATGGAGGAATGGCAAGGTGATGTGACTTGTTCATTTTTTTTTTTTTTTTTTCATCATCATCATTATTAGAGAATAAAACCAAAATAATATAAAACAATCAGGAAAAATAATTTTTGCCATGACCATCTATTTTTCCTGCATTGTTATGATTTTCTCCAGGCGAGTTATTAAAAGTTTCTCTTTAGTGACAGATTGTGTATGACTTCTAGTAAGATTTTTCAAACAGTGTTAAGTGAAACTAGCTAGTAAAGATAAAAGTTGCAAAATGAGAACATGAAAATTACTAATATACCCTTGATTAAAAAAGATAATGCTCCATATCATTTACTCTAAAGTTTATAGTCTACATATTGTTTAATCATCAAATGTTCGTCAATTTTCAATTTAACACATAAATTTTTTTTCTCAGAATGGCTACAATTAAACCCTCAAGAGTTGCATTAAGGGTCATAACAGAATCACATATTCACTAGTATAACTATTGGCCGCTATACAACTTTGTTATGAGCGGGTACTCACCTTGTCTCACAGATCATTAAAATAGACTTGAACTCTCATAACTTCCAGTTGGTAGGCACACTTATATACTAATAGGCCGAAGGCCTTGGATGTTCTCGAGATTTGAATGAGAGGAAAAGAAAAGAAAATATAGGGCAGAAAAGAAAGGGGAAAAGAACAGAAAACATAAGGAGTGAAACCTTGTTTCGAAAAATTTACAGTAATAATGCCCTTTCATGTGTATAAGTCAACAAAACTTCATCTCTTTAGTTCACATGTTCTTCATTAGTTCATTCTGCTGCACTGGATCTCCACTTGATGGGAGACACTATTCATCACAGGGACGGACCTAGCATGTAAGAGTGGGGGGCACGCGCCCCCCATGGCTAGCCGAAAAAGTTGATATTTTAGTGCAATTTTTATTTAATTTTGACCTTTTTTCGAAAGTGACCCCATTAATAACTCAAATTGCCCCCCACTCAGATACTAAAATCCAATATTTAACTCTTTAAAGCCTTATAAATCTTTCATGTCTAAGTAAAAATACTCGATTTATCATTAGGTTTCTAGTTTTTTCTTTCGCATTTTTTTGCTATCGTAAAATTTTTTTTTGCCCCCCACATCCTATTTTTCTGGGTCCGTCACTGATTCATCAGGATATTATTTGAAAAAAACTTTTAACTTCTAACTCCACCAATATTAATAGAAAACACCATCCCAATTCCCAGAATTTTCAAAAAAGGATAATTGGGTAACATAGATATTACTCAAAAGACATGATTAGGGTTGATGCGGGGTGTTGGTTGTTTTAATCCGAAAATAAACATAAGTTATTATGGGTAATTATGTGGGTATGTTACCTAAAGACAGAAAAACAAAGTCATATTGTTGGTAGTGGAAGAACCAGGTGCAAAAACAAAATTTCCTTCCTTTTCTTCTTTAGAAAAAACTTAAGAACACACAATTTTATTTATTTCTTTCCTTTTCTGTTCCTTTCTCTTCAAAAATCAACTCAAGTATGAATATCAAAGTAAAGAAGATAAATAAATATATAAATAATGTTTTCCGTATTGTCTGCAAAAATAGACAGCAAAACACAAGAAGAGACAACAAAGGTCTTGTCACTGAATATCAAAACAAGCTGGTAGCTCTAAAAAAGAACATGTCTAGCTTTGAATAGGGCTTATAGAATCTAAGGGAAGAAGCCTGAGCTATTAAACACATTATTAACTATATATCATGATCATATGAAAAGAAAGAGTATATTTTAAATTTAAATTATTGGAACTAAACTGTAATAATTTGGGTAGTAATACTTTCAAGCACAATCATATCGATTAATTTAGGTATTTTGATATGATTGACAATATATAACATATCCTATAGTATATGTTACTGCTATGAGTTTTAATAAAGTGATCAGCCAATAAAAAAAACCGTAGAAATGATTAAAACTATTAAAATAAGAATAATCTAAAGTAATTATAATCACACATTTGAGATGCATCAACTTAAGTAAGATGCATTTCTATTTATCTATATGAACAAAGTTTCCTCTATGTAAGTCGATGCATCTTAAATGTTTGGTTATTATTTCTTATCTTTTAGTTTTAAATTTTTTCATCATCGGATCATTACCCAATAAAACCATACATGTGACTTGTCAATATATTAATCTGAGATTTAGTCTGCCTCTCATTTTTGTAACATTTGAATGAGTTTGAATGACGACATGTCAAAACTTTAAACTACATACTATATATGCATGCTTATAATTTATCGACTAACATTTATGAGCCAAAAACGGCCAAAAAAATAAAATAAAATCGATTTGAAATGGATTTTGCTAAATATTAGTTAAGCAATAACAATTATAAACTTAAAAATTATGAAGTGTTAACAAATTGTGTTTTCAAATGTGAAATTCTATTAGTTGCTTCACATGTTTAAAATTTGAACTTTTTCTTTAAAAAATATTTGGTTATTTTTCATCACATGCTTAAGATTTTGGAGATGTGGAAGAACTGATTCTAACTTGAATTGACCTTATTTGGTACATGCTTTGTTTTTGTGCACCTTTAGGTAGGGGTTAAAGACTTAAATGCTATGGTCTTATATTTTTCATTACCTTTAATGTATTCTTGCATCCAGTTAATGGATTGTATGTATGTTGCTTTTGTAGAAGTGAAATAGTTGTTACATTCTGCACTTTAATACATCAAAGTTATTGTGTTAATGAGAATCATCTCAAGTAGTTGAAGTACACACAATGATGCATATCCTAATCGTTTTGATATTCCCAGGTATATTTAACAAAATAATTTAAGTAAACAGAAAATAAGTTAGGGAAATAAGTAATAATCACTTCAAGAGGAATATGAAGAAACAATTAATCACCTGTCAATCCTTCCCCTTAATTTGCTTAAAAAGTTGTCATGATCTTTATCTACAAACTCTAGGACTCTATCAAGCAACTCGTCTATAGAACCATTTCGAGCCATATGACCCATTGAGTCCTCCAAATCAACATCTTCCATATATGCCCACACCCACCACTAACGTATAGTTTATTTCTGTAGCGTCTTAAAGTTCTCTTTGATGATTGATGAGGATATATATAAGTGTAAGGATGCATATGGAAGCACTACATATAATTGCATTATATATGATGAACATTGCATGCAGTGGCGGAACTAGAAATATACAATGTGGGGGGTAATTTTTTTTTTGACGATAACAACAAAATGTGAAATAAAAAATTAGATTTAAAATGATAAATCGAGTAGTGTTACTTAGAGATGAAGGATTTATAAGGTTTTAAAGTGTTAAATATTGGGTTTTAGTATGTAGGTGGGGGGCAATTTGAGTTTTTAGTGGGGGGCACTTTCGAAAAAAGGTCAAAATTTAAAAAAAAATTACACTAAAAACGCAACTTTTTCGGCTAGCCATGGGGGGCACCGCCACCCCATACTCAATACATAAGTCCGCCCCTGATTGCATGCATGTGTTCAATGAGCGGAACGAAAAAATAAAAATACAAAATAATGAATGGTCAAACGATTTCCTCAAAAGAGTACAACGAGTTTTGCATATTAATGTTATAACACCTAGAGGCACAAGTGTTATTTTAAAAGAATTAGTTTTACAATCTAAAATAGGCTAATGGCGCACCTTGTTGCTCGTTTGCATTCCACCTTTATGTAAACTTAAATTAATAATATAAATAAACATTCTCTTAATGGTCAAAGTGTAAGTCTTTAATTAAACGATTCATTCACACCTATGCGTTGCACCGTTTTTTCCTCGATAAACTATTCAACTCTTGCTCTTGTTTGGTTTCGAGGTTCTCAATGATATTTTGCCTTTCTAAAAAAAAATAAAATAAAAAAACAAACTTTTTCATAATGGATTTGTTAGAAAAAAAAAAGGTTAATAACCTATTAAAGCATCATACTTGTCACAAAAATTAGTTCGACGTATCAAATTAAAAAAATACCCCTTTTGGCTATTTGACCCGATTATTTTGTCTTTTATACGCATTATGCCACTTTCTAAGCCGGTACCCGGTTATGTTCATCCTCGTTGTTTCCAACTCATCTCCCACGCTGGAATCCTCGTACACAGCCATTCGAAAAACACACGTTGACCTCGTTCTTGCACATGTGGAAGATGTCGTATCGCGAGCAGTACGAGGTTTACATTAAACAAGGACGATTTCAAGATTACAAGTACATCCAAAGTGGATTTCCTTATCCATTATAAGGATTGACACTTACAGTTTATCCAAGATCCCCAAAACACTTCTCAAAACCTAATCCAAACACATTAATCAATTGCTTGTCTCTTTCCCCAAATTGGGTAGACAAAAGGTATATTCCCTCTTCATATTTAATGTTTTATTACCCGATTTGTGCTAGGTTTTAATAAAAAACTATTTCTTATTTAGGGCTTTTTCCAATTAGGGTTTTTAAATTTTTTTTCAAGTTATACTGGTTTCATGGAAGTACCACAAGATGTGGTCTTCAAAATACACTATAATGGTGTATTTATGTTTGACCCTTTAAGGTACGATTATGGTAGGGAGATTATAATGGAGGCCTCATCAAAAGATATGATTAAGTGTAACCCTCTGTTAGATATCTTAGTTGCAAAGATTAAGAATAACATATGGGCTTTATACATGTGCATTCCTACATTAGACATAGACACTGGTGGTTTAAAGATAATTGAAAGGGATGCAGATGTTGTGTATTTATATGAGCAAGCTAAACAATTTCAGATAGTCGAGTTGTTTGTTGCTCATTCCCCACAAAACTTAGCACCCTATTACCACGGAAACCTAAGACTAGATAGTTCAGACTCAGAAGTTACGTCAAAAAGAAAGAAACATAATAAGTTGAAAAAAGATGCTGGGAATATGTCTTGTGAGGAGTTGGTTGCGTGGGCTGAGGAAGAAGCACAGTCACCTTATTTAAGGTCTCCTCCGGTAAAAGACAGACCACTTAGAAAGGATTTTGACGGTAAGGTTACCTTCACTAGAGTTTATAATGCGGAAGATGACTTTACGTATGATTATCCTATGGTAACTGAAGAAGAGGTCTATAGGGAGTACAACGTTGTAGTTGATAATGTAGTCGAAAACGTTGGTGTTGAAACAGGTATGTCGTTGGAGAATGAGGGTTGTCATAAGCATATGGAAACTAGTATACATGTCAGTGTTGAGGAGATTGATATGGCTTTGGACACTAATAGGTATCGGTGAATACACGTTGTTATAATATTGTTTTGTTTTTATTATATATTGTATGCCTACTAATGATTTATGTTGTTACACTTTTCTAAGGGCTGACGATAATCAAATGGTTGGCGACACTGACATGAATGTGGCCGACGAAATACTTCCGGAGACTGATACAGCCGTGCGTAATGATACAGATGGGTTGCAAATGGATGGTGCGTCAGATGGTGACTTATCAGATGTCGTGCTTGCAAGGCAGAAGAAACTTGATAAGGGTAAGTCTGTCATGACACGCCAAAAAAAAATAGCTAAGAAGACTGCCTATACCCGTGCCAGTATCCGTGCAACCAAAGGTATAGTCATTACAGAGAACATGAATCGGTCTGCTTCATCAGATTCTGAAGGTGACACCGACATTGATGAATACTATGACACTAACTCAGAAGGTGAAAGTGCAAAAAACAAGGGTAACTCTGCACATTATTCTTCTGCGTATGAGTCTTACGAGTCTGAGGTGGAATCTGATAAGTCGTACGATTACTTGAGAAATGGAGAGGACGAGGTTATTAAGCTAAGAAAGATGCGACAAAATTCCAATAACATTTCTTTCGACGAGCAGAACGACCAAGATGTGGACGAAGAAAACGAGGATGATGCCGATCAAACAGAACAAGATCATGTGCTTGGAGATGGCCCAACTGGTTTAGGACCGTTGGTTCATGAACATGAAAAGTATATGGCACACTTGTTGAAGGACATTAAAGGCAAAGGTGCTGGAATAACCGACCCCTTTGCAGCTCTACAGAAGCCTAACAAGGATGACAAGTACCCAATTTACGATTCCGAGACACACTGGAGATTGAAAAAACCAAGTGTAATCCATTTCAATATACCTTTTCACTTTTACGTTTATCAAAGATTACCATTTCAAGATGTTTATGTTGCTTATAACTAATTACAATTTGTGTTTCCAGCTTGGGCAACAATTTCCGGATGCTGACAGTTTCAAGGAGTGCCTAACATACTACGCAGTTGCTAATGGTTTCTCACTTTGGTTCGAGAGGAGCACGAAGACAAAGGTTATAGCAAAATGTGGACAACGAAAGGAGACTCTAAGGGATCCGTCGGTAGGAAAACAGACTTCGTACAACAAGTACCCTTCAGAGAAGGCTGGGAATTGTGACTGCCCGTGGAGGTGTTACGGCAAGATGCTCAAATCAGAGAAGACATTTCAGGTTATATCTTTGGTAGATAATCACACTTGCGTTCGTAGCTTCCATTACGGTAGGTTGGTTAACTTTAAGTGGATAGGTAGGCAGTTTGGAGATAAGATTAGGATGAATCCAAATATTACAATCACTAACTTACAAGAACTGGTCTTAAGAAAATATAAGTGCCACGTTAGCCGTACCCAATGTCGTAATGCTAGGACATATGCTCTTAATGAGAGGGACGCAACTATCCAGGACCATTATGGTTTACTAAGATCATATGCTAAGGCTTTGGTGGACTCAAATGTAGGTAGTACGGTTAAGGTAGGAGTGACAGTAAATCCTGATGAAAAGACATACTTTGACCGGTTTTATGTGTGTTTTAGTGGGTTGAAAGAAGGGTGGAAAATAGGATGTAGAAGGATTTTGGCGTTAGATGGTTGTTTTTTAAAGAAACCAAACATAGGGGAGATTCTCACTGCGGTGGGTAGGGACGGTAATAACCACATATTCCCCGTTGCTTGGGCTGTGGTAACAGTAGAAAATAAAGACAACTGGAGCTGGTTTTTACAACTGTTGGGTGATGACTTGGATATTCCACTTGGTCAAGGGTTAACACCGATGTCGACCAACATAAGGTGCGTGCTAGTTTTACTCATTCAGTTTCATCTTTTGTTATTTGATGCCTTGCATAGTTATCAATGTTTATTTATAATTGGATCAGGGCTAATTGAAGCGGTGAAGGAGGTCATGCCACTTGCAGAGCATCGACAATGTGCCCGACATATTTACGAAGGGTTCGAAAAAGTTTCACGGTGTTGAGTATCGACAACTATTTTGGGCAAAGCGTCAAAAGCATCGTCACGACTTTACACAACAAGGTGATGGATAAGATAAAAAGAGCTAATCCAAGAGCCCATGATTACTTGATGAAAAAAGAGCCGAAGACATGGTCAAGGGCTTTCTTCAAAGAAGGTGTATGCTGTGAGGCTGTGGAGAATGGGTTTAGCGAGTGCTTCAATGTCGTTTTGGTAAGCATAAGACACAAACCGATTATAACTATGTTGGAGTCCATGAGAGTAATTGTTATGGAGAGGATGCATACCATGCGGCTGCTAATGGATAAATGGAATGGTGATATTTGCCCCAACATTCAGAGTATACTTGAACACTCAAAAGATCAACAAAGGTAAATAAATTCTTTAATAATACCTATAAACAAATGCTGATATTTGGCTCTAAATTGAGACTATACTTGCCGTCAATAACATTATGTAATTGTCGTAATGTTGACAGATTCTGGGATGTAGTCTCTTGTGGAGGTAACATCTTTGAAGTGAGGAAAGGATATGAAGCATTCAAGGTTGATGAGCCAAATCGAACATGCTCTTGCAGAATGTGGCAGCTATCAGGTTTGCCCTGCTGCCACGCTATAGCATGTATATTTAAACTCCGTAGGATGGTAGAGGAGTATGTACCTGATTGTTTTAGGAAGGAAAGATACATGTGTACCTATAGTCAGTATATGAAACCAGTTGGTGGCATAGACTTTTGGCCCGATGTTAGTAATCTTTCAAGGATTTTAGGCCCCATTCCTAAGACTATGCCTGGTAGGCCTAAGAGAAAGAAGGTTAGGGCTTCCCATGAAAAAAAAATCAACAACTAAGATTACTCGGCAGAATCGTTATGACCTGTCAGAACTGTGGTGAAACAGGTCATAATAGAAAGGGATGCTCAAATCCACCAAAACCACCAGTTACTAAGGAAAAAGGGAAACCTGGTAGGCCATTTAAGGAAAAGAATGTTGAACCAGAGTTAGTAGATGACCATGACATTCCAAGGTTTGTTAACAATGACTTGAATGAGTATGAAATGGGAGCTTCAAACATTAGAGGGGTGTTAGGAGATGGTCGACTTTTTTATTTAGGAAAACAAAGAAACAAAAGAGGAGGAAGTTCAAATAGGGGTCACTTGAAGATGACAGGAGGGAAAACCCGGAGTGGAAGACTAATTCCAGCGCAGAGAGTTGCAAGAATGGGAACTTGGTTGGCTGTCGATACTACAAGTTCTGATACGATTGAGGAACAACAAAATATGAACTTCGGGTATGCACCTGCAGACAAACAGCTAGTAATGAAGCTAACATACCAGGTACATTTGACCTCACATTACTTTGTAATGGGTTTGTTTAGTTAGTAGTGTTGATTTGACAAACATTTTACTGTCTTTATAGTAATTTGCTTCTGCGTGGATGAAGTACAGCTTTATGTGTATATGTTCATAGGTACACAAGAATCACAAGTTGGAGGACCTAGTATAATGCCCAGACCTGTTTTGACAAGAGCTAGGAGATTAGCTCGATCAGAGATTGTGGAAACAAGAAGAATGACAGGAGGATGTAGGGGTCGAAGAGGATCAACGATTGCTAAAGGTGCTTGCTCGGAGGGTGGACGAACGACTAAGGTTGTTGAAAGACAAACAAGATCTGCTGAGGCAAACCAAATGGAACAACTACGACAAAAAGGCAAAGTTGCAATGCTACCACCAAGGTTGCCAAGTCAAAGAATCTTGGGTAAAAAATTAGCTACACCAGCCTACAGGACTGTTCAAGTGTGGACAATGAAATTGTCCTAGAGTAGAACCTTCAAAATCCTACAAACAATGAATGTGTATGTATAATTAGCTAGCCCTATTTTGTTCACTGAAGGGCCTACTTTTATTAGCAACTGAAACTTATATAGTGCTGCACTTATTGCCACTATAAACTTGTGTAAGATAGTTCATGTAGTGCTGCTGTTGATGCCACTACATAGCCCTATTTTGTGTCTTGAAGGGCATTGTAAAGAACTTTGCATGCAAGTGTTTCGTTGTAACAATGTATGCGGCTGTTGCGGATACATTATCTTATGTTATGAAAGAACACCATTTATGCACATCCTTGTTTTTCACATGAAAAGGCCATTTGGTAAGTAAATGTTGTAAAAACCATTTGGTGCAAGAATCGACACCAATGACATATCAGTGACAAAGATACAAGCATCATGCCCACAAACAGATAACTAATACAATATGCCCAAAGTCTGTAATTAACAAACAAGCAACCATCATGTCGAAATACATTTAACATTAACAAAGAAAGAAAAATTAACTAATAGCATATGGCCAATGTCAGTAATACAAAACCACTTAACTTGTGTTCACCATGACCATGAGAATATTACAATAAGGCAATATTTGTCAAGAACGTGCAGAAACACAACCTCGATGCTAATTCCTAACAGACACAAGAACAATAACAACAACGAAGATGAAAACAAGAACCATGAAACAAACACAACCAACCAAATACATGTCGTAAACTTTGGCCTTCAACTTTAGTTCCTTCAATTCTTGGTAAATAGCTTCCATTGGAAAGTCATCTTGACGCTTGTTTGAAACCACCTTTTCGGAATCATCTTGCGGTGTTAAAGCGTCAATGTTGGACTCAAGCTTCTTGTTGTCCATATGAAGATTTAACATGAGGTCTTTGTAGTACTCCGATGGCAACTCATCATCAAGGAATCCATATACCTCACATTTCTTGTCTTTATTCTTTAGAAAAACATAAACACTTGTAAATATACACTCAATATACAATACTCAACAAAATGGATTTGTGTATTAGAACTTACACGGGTGGGACAAGCTTTGAATCTTCTTCCGGGATTCTCAGGAGTCCATGAAACCTGCTCATAGATTGGGAACTTACAAATACAATGCGTCATACGAGCAATTTCTTCTTTGGAATATCTCCTTCGATTATAACGGGAGGACGAGGACGAGGCCGCCATTTACGTAAGTAGTTTTAGGTAAAATAAAAGGGATTACAAGTATGATTTGGGGAAGAACATTTGGGTTTGGGGAAGAAATAAATAAAGTGGTGTATATGTATCTGCATTTGTCCTAGGTGGAAAGAGAAAAGACAAAAAAAAAAAAATGATGTGGAAAGACTATGTGGCAAAGAAACCGGTTACGTGGCAGAACCCGGCCATCAAAGGTTAATAATGCCTATAAAGGACAAAATAGTCGGGTCAAATAGCCAAAAGAGGTATTTTTTTTAATTTGATACGTCGAACTGATTTTTGTGACAAGTATGATGCTTTATTAGGTTATTAACCCAAAAAAAAGGCATTAAATACATGAGCGTAATGTAAAACATGTTATTTGAAACGCATAGTTTATACTACACATAAATTATGTGGTGTTCTTTTTCATTTGATTTTTTTCTTTTTCCCTCTACCTCAAATCAACAAGCATACCCATTTCAAAAGTTTTCACAAAATTAAGCAAGCAAATTATGTGGTGTTCTTTTTCATTTAATTTACGTATGGTACATAAAGCAAGAATTTGGGTAAATCAATAGTGTGAGATGAGTGTGAATGTATGTTCAGTTTCTCACATTCGGTAAGGACCCCGAGATAAGAATGATTATGATGAGTCGGGGTAACACTCACATACAATGAGGGTTTAGTGTATGCTTTGTGTGTGAAAATGTGGAGAAGATAGTTTGATTCTTCTCACCAAATGCATCGGTACTTATACGGATGCACAGTGGAGGATCCAGAGTGTGACACAAATTTTTGTCGTGATAAACACGATAACCAAATTACTTCTATCGTCATAACAAATTATTTTACAACGTCTTTCAGAATACAACTTCTATTAAGCGTCAATGAAAATAAAAACCGGGTACATTAAAGTTTAAAGTCTTTAAACAACTGAAAACCGTAGTTTGTTACATAAAGCCTAAAAAACATTGAATTAAAATCTTAAGATTTTTTTTTAAGATAATGTTGACAATTTTCAAACAAAGCGTATGATATTGGTCAATTAATAACCAATAATTAAGGTTGGGCTAAATTAGATTTAGGTCTTGTCTTAGTGGGCTTAGGTATTTGGCTTTATAAGTAGGGGTGAGCGAAAAAACCGAAAAGACCGAATTAACCGAAAACCGAAACCGAACCGAACTAATAACCGAACCGAATTTGCTAAAACCGAACCGAACCGAACTACTAATTCGGTTCTCGGTTTGGTTATGGGTTTGGCAGTTTGAACCGAAAACCGAATTCATATAAATATATATATATTTTATATATTTATATATATATATTTTTATGTATATTTATATATAAATAAATACTATTAAAAGGTTATCATAATATAATAAAACACTTTTTATGCTTGAAATATATTTTTTTGCTAAATATTTATGTAATTATTAAATTGTTCTTAAAAAATAGTGAAATTCGGGTTATTCGGGTCAACCCGAAAACCAAACCGAATTAGAATTCAACCGAACCGAACCGAAAACCGAATTAAAATTTGGTTCGGTTCGGTTCTCGGGTTGACCTAAAAAAAATTTAACCGAATTAACCGAACCGAATAAACCGAACAAACCGATAACCGAACCGATCAGCACCCCTATTTATAAGTTTAGTTGTCATTTAATTTTCTACGGCCGTCTTCTACATTCTTATTGAACACAAAAACCTAAAAACATGGAACCTACAACTCTATAGAAAACAAAACCATGGCTGCCAACTTCATGTGTGGCGTAGCCAGGCTTTCGATCCGCCCCTAAGGATGTATTTGGGGTTGTGTGTGACGAGTGGATGTGATCGAATGGTCTTAGATGACCCAACTATCCTAGATGGTTCACGTGGTCATCTTATGGAGGAAACAAAAATGATACGTGGTCATACAGGGGAAACCATTTATCCCAAAAGAAGAATGATACGTGGCATGACATCTCTGACTCAGGTGGTTATGGAATATTGGAATATTCAGCAAGATTTGCACCTACTAACGGAAATGCATGTGGCACTATCTTTATACAAATGAGATAACTGCATGTGGCGTTGACGCATAACGATTTTAATGATAGGTTGTCAGGCTTGTCCTTGCCGTGGAGTTGGTTCTCCAGGCAAGAAGTTGACTTCCCATACGACGTTTGTTAGGCTTTCAACCTTGTGGGCTGGTTGAAAAGCCTTGAAAAAATAAATATCCGTGAGAAGGATAAAAAACCTTAAAAATAAAAAATAAAATAAAATAAAATAAGTCTTGCAAAACTCTGAAATTTTACTCGAAGATGGAGGATGTTGGTGCATAAAGAAGTTGTAAATGAAGTTTTTCTAACTTTGAGGTTTTATACCTCTTTTAATGCACAAAAAACAAAATTTTAATGCATAGAAAAAAAATTTATGCACAAAATTTTAAACTTTTATATTTTGATGCACAATAAAATTTTGATTCATATACTTAGAAAAAGTTGGGTGCAAAAACGAAATTTTGATGCTCAAAAAGGTGATTTACAAAATTTTAATGGACAAATAGTTTTGGGTTTTGCTAATGGCAGCCCTAAAGGTTGTTGTTAAGAGCTTGATTTTATTACATATGAATTAATGAGTGATTCTTATTGGATGATATTTCCGATAAAAGTAGATGAAATCCCTAAAAATCCGGATACACAACAAACGCTTCATTCTCATTGGGTGAATTAGTTTCTTACAAATAATTGTAGTAAAAATATTCATAGTATCGACAGCCCTAAGGCTGCCATTAGCAAAACCCGTATAGTTTTTCATGATTTTTTTGCATCAGAACTATACACTTATAGAAAAACTTTCATCACAACATCCCCTATCTTATGAAATTTTTCAAGAAATTTTAAAGAACCTTTTAGGGTTATAAATTTTTTGAGTAGTGATTGGCATGCCTAATTGGCATGCCTAATTTTATGCCTAACAAACATCACCATACACTTGACAAGATCAATGGTAGTTTTGAAGAGAGAGAAATTATGAAATCCATGTGTCAATCAATGAATGCATTAGGCACAAAATTAGGCACATAAGTTAGTCATCTAAATCATTTCCCAAATTTTTTTTTTATCTTTCTCACGAATATATTTTTTTATTCTAACCTTACCATGTATATATATGAACCATTACCCTGTATATATATGAACCATGATGACAAAAACGAGCATTTTGGAAAAGTTGATATATAAATCTAACTAAATACTCGTAATACAAGAAACTCTTCATCATTAGGCCAGGGAATACCATGTTCAATTTTGATTAACTGCAAATACCATACTTATACAACCAAGACATTTTTGTCATAAACTCCTAATATATAAGAAAATACTTAACATCTGAAATGCAAAACTTTTGTAATAACGAACATGATAACATGACCACAAAATTAATACTGTATAAAAATAGACCCAGAACATATAGAACTTTGGGAGATTTACATACATCCCCACATACACACCAATATTTACATATTTCCCCAAACACAAGTTTTTAATGCATGATGTGCAAGCCTATTAAAGCAAGGTTTGGGGAAATATGTAAATAGTGTTGTGTATGTGGGGATGTATGTAAATGCCCCTAGAACTTTTACATAGTACTGTACAAGAAACCAGAATAGCTAGAAATAAGGCTCGAAGATTTAACGCTGTTGAAAGTTAAGGTACTTGATACCACACACAAAGATGACGAAAAACAGAAGGACCCAACCAATATGTGCTGCAGCCACCACTGGCAGGAAGTCATACTCGAACCCAAACTCCTCTTTCATGAACCGTTTCACCGTTATACTACCAACACCAGGCATCTCAAAAGCGAGATTTTCTTGACCAACTTGACTGGTTAGGAGACCATATATTGTCCAACTGAGAGGGTTTCCCCAGTAATACCATCTACTCCATACTGGTATATGCTGCAATAACCATGTTAAGTTATACTCCGTAGTATGTTATTAGATTGTTGAGTACTAACCACTCCGATTTATTCAAAATAAACTGATGATGGTGAACTACATTTACAAGTTTCTGTGTTGGGGTAACGGTTCAAAGCAGATTGGGTCAAAACAAGTAGTTTTCTTTTTCTAACAACAGGACGTCAGGTGATGCTAGGCAGTCCGCAAAAACTTCTGGCTTTTTCAAATCTAAAAAAGATATCATATATGTTTAAGCAAAAAGAGGTTTCATATATTTTGGGTACAATTTTGGTGACTGTTTACCATTCCAGTTTTTTTCCCAATAGAACCCAAACCAACCCATTTACCAATACTGCAATTATTTATCCTTAGTTATTAAAACACTGCAAAATCGTTGAATAAATTACATTGCCCCTGTCTTAATGATAATCAAACATTATCAAAATCGAACATTTCTTAAGGGAAAAAACTGTACAGAAATGACTTACCGGTCTAGGAATAATAAACCCTGAGAACAAGTTCCAAAGGCAGAGGAAAAAGTAGACTATAACAGCTGAAATCTGAGGATTTGGTGACAGAGACACTATCATCATACCGAACATAGTGAAGTAAATGATACTCGTCAGCAAATAGTAATAGAACCATAAGAATTTTGCAATTGTCCATGGGAATCCAATCATTGGGTACAAAAGGCAGGCGTAAATGAAAGTTTGAATTGCAATATAGATTGACTCAACCGTCACCTGAACAATATGAACATTATAATTAGTATACTCAAAGTTAAATATAAATATTAAATTTCTAGCAGTGGATATGCAATAAAAATTGCAACATGTCCATATTAAGATAGCTTTCAAGGTACAGATATCGAATCTTCATTGCACTTGAACCATCAATTATATGTAAAATTCAGGAAAAAAATGACAGGAAAGTACTGATCGGACAACTCAGCCAAACCCCGTTTTGCCACATTTAGTTTTCACGTTACCTGAGCAAGAGCATATGGTAGTGAAGAATACATCCCAGCATCCCTTTCGCGGTAGAAAACTGTTCTCTCAACAGCAACAATAGGCTGCACACCATTTTGATTCATTGCTCCAAGGAAGACAACTGCAGAGTGAAAAGCTCCTAACATGCTTACTAGATCTTGTAGTTTTTCTCTGGACGCATAAAACAACAGTAAGTTGAATCGCAAATCTAGTCTTCTTAACACATGCTTTTGAGGTAAAAACAATGAAATTTGATTTTATCATCCATAATAATCTTACATCCTTTCACCAATGTTGAAGAAAACAACACCAAATGTCACAGCAGTGAGGACTGTGATGGAAAATCGAGTGACATTATACTGTAGGTTTCTCCAGTAAGACCAATGTTGCTTCCACAAACAAGCTTCAAACTGTACAAGAAACGGTTGAGCATACTTGGTGCGAAAGACTAGGTCATCGGAACCAGTTAAAGGAGTACTAATCGCTTTAATAAGATCTTGATTGCGCCTGCATATATACCAAGGACATATAAACCAAGCTTCAAGTACAAATCAAATTTTGAAGTCATGATAGTATGTATTTCACCTAAAAAAAGTACAGATCAAGTTTTGAGTTCCTTGCATTGTGTTTTGTTGAAAATATGTTCAGGCTTGAAATCTTACCTTGTTCGGTCATTGGTTCCTATTGAGTGTGCTTGTGTAAGTGCATGGACTATTCTGGCAATTATCTCAAAGTGATTAAGTAGAAGAGCTAAAAGTTGCTGATAAGCAAAGTAGAGGGACCAGTGGAACAACGGAGTATACGCATCTCTCCACGGAAGAAACACTAATTTAATGATTTAATCATTGTCTTTCTCTCTTCGATAGTCGCTCTGCTAGGGCTTCATTTGATTATATTGTTCCTCCAACTTATGTGTTGTTGAGTGAAAATATTGATTCACTATCATCTTATTAGTGTTGATCTTGTTATCAACCTTGTGTCAATAGACCGGGGTTCGAATCTCTCCATTGGCCTAAAAGCTTTCAATTGGTACCATCCCCCCACCGCAAATGCTCAGATTGACTGGTCAACGAGGGGCCTATTGGAGAAAATGGCCAGGGTTCAAAGCCCAACCTCTTGATAAGTACAGTCACCGGGACGGGTGCTCATTGCCTGGGGCCGGGTCCTTGGGGGAGGGTCCGGTTGGCATCCTTAGGATGCATGGGACTAGGGTGATCCCACCATTCTTCACCTTTTGGAGAGTGTTGATCTTGTTATAGTTTTGTTAATTATGAGTTCTTTAAGTCAGTAATTCATTGTTACATTGACTGATGTGATTACTTTGTGACAAATTCATTGAAAACTCTTAAGATACATTTATATGTTCCACGCATACCATCGTGTTGGGAAAATTACCTAATACATAGTAATTTTTTGTTTTAGGTCCACGAGTTTCCCTAGTTTGCCAATTTCAACAGCATTTTCAAACTAGACTAGTTTTAATTAGACACTTCAACTAGATACTAAGCCATGTTAAGAGTTGTACTTTATAGGGATGAGGAGAGTAACTTGTTATTCCACTGAGAGATAGAAAAAAAAAAATACTTTTTACATACCGATAAAGAGAAGAGTTGAAATATATTTCAGCAAAGTCGGCGTTAAGTTGACTCTCAGCAGCCCAAGAAGTCACCTCCAACGCCCATGTAGCAGGATTATAACCATTCGTAATCCTTGGTACTCCCGAAATACCCTATAGCAACCAATGGGGATAAAGAAAAATATCACCATAAACCTAGCTCTAATTAAAAGTTAGCAATGACACTCACTTCAAAATACTCTATCAGCTTGTGTGAATGTTGACCTAAAGGTCCAGCATAAACAATTTGTCCTCCCATCTTCATCAAAATCAACTGCAAGTTAAAGATAACAATCAGCAACCAATCTGACACCGATTAAATGTCATTAAGAACAAAACTTATTTTGCCCACCTCATCAAAAGATTCAAATATGTCTATGCTTGGTTGATGAATTGTGCATACAACAGTTCTTCCTGTATCCACTGTATTTCTTACTGTTCGCATGACAATGGCGGCAGCTCTAGCATCAAGACCAGATGTTGGTTCATCCAAAAAGATGATGGATGGATTTGCCACTAACTCTACAGCTATTGTCAGCCGTTTTCTTTGTTCAATTGAGAGACCATCTACTCCAGGGAGACCCACTATAGCATCCCTTATAGGATTGAGCTCCATAAGTTCTATCAACTCGTCTACAAACATCTAAAGTTCAAAAACCAGTTAAATAAAAGCTAACCATAATGTAGGTGAGGTTATGGTTTTCTAAAAAGAGAACATTATACACTTGGAGATAAGCATCGCGCCTTAAGTCTGAGTGGCATTTTCCCACTGGAAGAGAATTATTGTTATGTTACTATACAATATAAATATTAGCAAATACCTTGCGTGACCTTGTATTTACATCTGAAGATAGTCGAAGCCAAGCCGAATATAGAAGAGATTCATGAACAGTTACATTTGGTGTATGAATATCATTTTGTTCACAATAACCACTGACACGAGCAAATGTTGCTTGGTTCTTTGGGAAACCTGAAAGAAAGATGCTCCCTTGGATGTATCCACCCGTCTTTCGACCAGCTAGCACATCCATCAAGGTTGTCTTTCCAGCACCACTAACTCCTGCAAGAGCAGTCAATATCCCAGGCCTGAAAGCACCACTAACATCTTTAAGCAATTGAAGATGATCACCTTTAACCCCTCTTGCCTTCATTTCCTGGAGAAAGACCGGTGAATTTTATAATAGTAATAAAATAAGTCACCATATATGGTTAATCATCATTCATCCCCTCTCAACATAAAAACTAAAAAAGAAAATTCTTTATTAAGTTTTGGTCAAGTGAAACGCTCAAACATGTACAGACTGTTCCCAGTTTCTAATAATAAGTATGGCTACACTTCCTCATTGATTTAAGTAATGATCTTTTTTGATTTAAAACCAAACGTGCCTTAAAGAGTGCCATAGAACCATCTGGGTAAACTTGTATAGTAATACCGAATTACAACCGCTTTCCTTTTTCTGAGTAGTTAAATCTACTAATGCCTAAGAACTCATCTCCTAGATCAATTATAGTGGCACGTGATCCATTATGGGTCAACGGTTCACCAACAATTTCTAGAATCAATATGTCTAGCATTTCGATAAAAGAATGAGAAGATGCAGAGAACCTATAATGATAAACATAAAAGTCAATAGGATACGTTCAAGTAGTTCATCTTTATGAAAGGCAATAGGTAAATCAGGTTAAAAGGAAATGGGCAAGACACGCTGACTGGGTGCATCACTAGGTACATCTTCCAACAGAGAGGATAGTTCACGAAATGTAGAACAAGATCGACGCACGCATACTTGGAAGATAGGTGGTCGTTGAGGTTCCAAAGATGGTATTGTATGAGATCGGGAATCGAAGGTAGTAGTATTCAGTGCCCCTAAGTATGGGATGTGGACACGAGGAAGAAAATAGTACATTCTTGGTAAGTGACACACCACATGCAACAATATAACATAGTCAAGAAAACATCAATGGGTTGGGGACTGCCTCTTATCAAATAAAAGCGCTCGATCCAAACATTAGTAGGTGGTAATTTTTTCGGTCAGTAACTTCATTGCAGCTCGATCCAAAATGGGTTGGGGAATGCATTGTTGAAGCATATAAGATTGAAATGACTGAGAAGAGTTTTCTTTTGCATCATCGCAACATGACGTTTGTACAACGTTAATTTGCGTATCTTTGTGAATTACGATGGACCGATGGAGACTGTGATCTCGTACATTGGGAAGTAGACATGTTTTTTTGGTTAATTCTTTCTAGAACAATGTGTGTATATATTAAGACTTGATAATGAATTTAAGGCCTCTTAAAATCTGTTGTATGGCTGTATACTTTTAAATATGACTAACCACGGGTACATCAATTGAGTAGTTCACATGGTTGAAAGCTAGTGAAAGGGGCTGAAATGGCAAAACCATTCCTCTGCCTTCCATACGGTCACCACCACAAACAGTTGAGCCGTTCTTCTCTGAAGTGCTTTCCACTTTGATCTTGGCACCTGAATCATTAACAAGATATCACAACAATCAACTATGGGTTAATTAATTAGAAAAAAACTTGTATAAAGGTTACAGATATATTCTTGTGATTCGAGCGTTTCTATATATCAATATTAGTCATCATTATATAATTATTACAAGAAAAACAGCCTTTAGCGACGACTCATATCTCGTCACTAACAGCATAAAATCGTCAAAGGAGTTGTTTGGTGACTGCCGTCACAATCGGTCCGTCACTAATTTTGTTTAAAGACGAAATTCAAAAAGGCCGTAACTAAAAGTTACTAGACAAGAGTCGTCACTGATTTATGATAACTTTTTTCGTCACTGAATTCAGTCACCATAAACTGAGTCGTCACAAGTTTGGGCTATTAACGTCTATTAGTACGAAATATGAGGTCATACTTTAGTAGAAAAAACATAACTTACTGAAAAACCACAATTTTCTTTCACTAATAAACAAGCACAAAGGTAGAGACCGGACCTTCATATACTTTACTTTGATTAAGTTCACTGAAGGATTTCTTGATATAACTTTCATCTCTGATAACAGCTTTAGTATCAGTGATAGCTGAAATTATTTTCCAGGTAAACAAATCATGAATCATACACTCAACTTCCAAAGTCGAAAACTAAAACCAAAACAAAGAATCAGTGATTGTTAGAGTAGATTACTTACGATTCAACAAACTTAGCGAAATGATAAATAACATATTGAAAAGACATGAGAACCCAATGAGTACTCCTATAGAACCATAAAACCAGTAATCCTTCGTGAAAAAACTTCTTGATTTTAGAAGGGCTTCCCCAATCGTTGATGCATTAATATGGGAGTCGAGGTAAGGCTGCATTAAGGGAATATTTGAGATAAGAAACAGGAATTTATATATGTCATCGAACAAGTATACAGAACTTACAGCACTCCATCTTTTGTCTAGAAACTCATTTATAACTACGGCATTTTGTGCATACATCATTGGAGAAGCATAGAATGCCCATGACACCCATGGCTCTGTATCATCTGTAAGCATTTCAAACATAATACAGTTTTTCATGATTTCTCCCCCATATTGAATTCTAAATATTTTTTGGGGAATGCGTTAAATAAATAGCAGGAAGATAAAGTTACGAAGCACCCGTCAAACAAAGAAGTTATAAGTAACAAAAACTTAGAAGGGAAAGCTTACTCTTTGATACAACAAATCCACCAAGGACTAAAATCATGAAAGAAGTGAAGACACCCAAGGTGTTTGCAAGAACATCTGTTCTTGCAACAGCAGCAATGAATCGAAAAAGGGAGAGAGCCATTTGATGTATGGCAAAGAAGGTCAGGAACTGCTTAAAGAATCTGAACCACAAACACGTTGGCTTGTTAATAAAACAGATCGGGCTGTATAAATTACATATTGGTTAAAAGCTTAAGCATAAGGACTTTTGACATTGTTTTCCTAGCTATTTAATAAACGTAAAAGTCATAGCTTTAAATGACTCGTGCTGGTATTATTGAATCATCATTGCAGGAGGTACTAACTACAAACATTAACCAGCATCCAAAAAGAAATTTTTAAGATAAGCCAGAAGTCGAACTACACATTTCATGGCAGTTCCTTTATTTTCTAACACATAGCTTGAGTTCCTGCTAATAGGGAAGACCTTGACATTTTTTCCCAAGAAAAGATAAAAACTTTTAAGACATACAAAGTGATTGAACAACTCAAGCTTAATTAAAACAACTAGAATTTAGCATCATACCTGCTGGCATCTGGTGCATATCCTATTGCATAATATGTTAAAATTACCCATATTCCTGATTCCATCAAAGATAATGGAATTTTAAGTATCCAAATGGGTAGAGCAAAAGCCCAGGCAGGATATAATAGTGAATCTCGATGCTTATAGAACACTGGAAGCCTCATAACGGTCAATACAAGCTCAGCCATTCCATTAAACATCACTATAAGGAGACCAAAGAAAAGAGACCCGATAAACTTTCCTCCATCTTCCAAACTTCCTACATGCATCTCAGTCCTAAAGAACACGGCAATGGCTACCAACGACACATGACGTTAACTGAAATATTTTAAATATGTAAAGTGCATAGTTCCGCTTTGTTAACAACCACTCCTTATAAAAGCAGACTTTCAGAAGGTCGATATTAGATTTTTCATACTTCTCTTTCACCAAGGCATCTGGATGCGCTTTTGATTTATCATAAGGCATAAAAATATCTGTTTCAAGTTTCTGTCCAATGTGGAATGATTTGAAAGCCCGTGTAAACTCAGGGATCCGAATGTATCTATAAGGTTGTTCGGTCTTGTACCAGTATTGTTCTTGGTCTTTCCTTGATGTTACCTCTTGTAGAAAGTCAGCCACTCCCTTTCTATCTGGGCACTTGAAACCAATGGACTTAAAAAATTCAAGAACATTTTGACAAGGACCTTGATATACAATATGACCTTCCGACATCAATATGACATCATCAAAAAGTTTGTAGGTTTCTGGGTCAGGTTGCAGAAGAGAGATAACCGCAGTCAAATCCATTACATGTACCATTTCTCTTAAGACTTTGATGATATGATAAGTTGTAGAACTGTCCAATCCATTTGATATTTCATCCATAAAAAGAACCCTTGCAGGTCCGACGAGCATCTCTCCTGTTTCATATTGCAATCAAAATGTAGCAATTTAGTTATGTTATAGTCAAACTAGTTTTAGACACCAGCATGGGAGTTGAGAAATAGTGGTTTATGCAAAAGAGTAAAGTCCAAAATACATCCATGTGGTTTGTCTCGTGTCTCGCTTTACATCCCTAAACTTTTTTTTGGCACAAAACCATCCCTCCGTTAGTAAAGTTGGCACAAAACCATCCCCTGTTAGTGGGTGGTGGTGGCGGTGGGTGGTGGTGATGGCAGTGGTGACGGTGGAGGTGGTGGCGGTGGTGGTTGTGGTGGGTGGCGGCGGTGGAGGTGGGTGGTGGCGGTGATGGTGGTGGTGGGTGGTGGGTGGTGGTGGTGGTTGTGGAGGTGGTGGCGGTGGTGTCGGCCCCCTTTTAATTTATTTTCCAAAAAACTTTTGCACCGTTAGTCCTTAGGACTAACGATGCAATTTATTTCCAAAAATAAATTGTACCGTTAGTCCTTAGGACTAACGATGCAAATATTCTCTCTTCCGTTAGGAGATAACGGAGAAATAATTTGCACCGTTAGTCCTCATTGGCTGACTATACTAACAGAGGGATGGTTTTGTGCCAACTTTACTAACAGATTGATGGTTTTGTGCCAAAAAAAAGTTTAGGAATGTAAAGCGAGACACAAGACAAACCAAAAGGATGTATTTTGGACTTTACTCTATGCAAAATTATATTTTGTGGGTATCAGATGTAATCATTGTAGAAGTTGTGTAAACATCATATATGTTTGTAAAACATACCAGTGGTTACACGTTTCTTTTCTCCACCAGAGATACCTCTTATCATTTGATCACCGACCATAGCATCAGCGCAAGTTTCCAAGCCAAGTATCTATCATATGAGAATGTCAAGAATCATACAAACAGTACATATAACATGGCTATACCGAGCCAAAAAGTAACAAACCTTGATTATATAATCGGTTATCAAATTAGTTTCCTGGCCTGGAACAGATGTGGCCTTCATGAAAGCATCAATATCCGGATCAGGCTCAATTCGGCTTGTTTTCTCTCTTCAAGATTTCCGTAAGCAAGCGATATCTTGGCCCTACACCTAAGCACCGTCCTGAAAAATCTAATGTCTCTCTAACTGTCATCTCCCCAGAGTGAACATTATGAGGACTTATATAAGCACAAGTTCTTTGAGGAATAAACTCAGAGAGCTGGTGTCCACAATACGAAACATTTCCAGATACCTGTTTCAAGATACAATAGTATATGTAGTATAAGTGAGTAGACACACACTAATTATTTGTTAGAAATGTCCTCATAAAGCTAATTAAATGATATACTTTAAGGGCATGATCAAGTTTCCCTGATAGTGCTAACAAGAATGTAGTTTTGCTTTCCCCTGGTGGACCCAAAAGCAATGTCAACCTGCATGCAGTAAATCACATAATCATCTTCTAGATCAGAAAACATTTGTAGAAAATTAAGATGAACAAAGCAAAATAAATATACCTTGATGGTTTAACAATGCCACTAACAGACTCAAGAATTTTGACCTTCCTCTTATTAGATGGTACAATTCCTACTAATCTCAACGCACTCTAATTGAAAAAAAAAATTAAAAAAAAAATAATGTTAATGAAAATGCAGCAAAGAACGAAGTACACATTTAGGATTGTCTAATAAAACCCTCAGCTAACAAGCATATATGGAGAACAAGAATTGACAACAAGCAACACAAGTACAAACAAGAATACCCTCAACCATTTACTCTTATTACTTTATCAATAAGTTACCACGTATGAGTTACAAAAAGAGGAATCTATAACACACAAGACTTAGACCTCTATTTATAGGCATCTAGGGAAGAAAACCTTAAGCTAGTCGTATTAGGTATGTCGACTTCTCTTAATTCTAACCTAACTAGCCCCCATAGAGACTTGGGAAGAAGATCAGATAAAAAGAACTCATTCCATATGAAGATTTCTTTAGGTAAAAACTCTTCGAAAAATTTCAAAAAGATTTGACAGCAAAAAAAAAATACACTTTAATTTCTGATGAACAAAAAATGTGATTAAAAATAATATTGGTAATGTGATGAAGACAGCAAAAGTGAGAAAAAAAATGTATACCTTCTCTGTTAAGATTACCCCCGAAACAAGTTTTTTAACTGAAATGTACACGCCTAACTAGGATATTCTCATGTCCGTTTCTGACAATTTCCCAAGTAACTGAAAGATGTGTACGAAATGGTCACAATCTTTTCCTTAAGTCAAGAAGAAGTCGTTGCTTCCACTTCCCTTTTACCAGGTCTTGATTTCACAAGTCAAACACACGTGGTATTTGTTGCTTCACCAACTTATAATTTATGTGCCATGTACAATCAGTTAGTGCATCAATATTCCAACATACAAAAAAAAGGCATAGTATATACAGTAATATTTTAAGGGGAATGCTAGACCCACTCAATTTTTACACAAAAAAATCCACACAATGAGGTGTCACCCTCTTATTGGTGTATTTTCTTTAAGTTTATCTCTCTTCTCACTAATTAAACCAATAACTACTTGACACATCATTGCCACCTCATTGTGTGGGTTTTATTGTGTAAATTTTGAGTGGTTATAGCATTCCCCATATTTTAATGCATATAATTTTCAGACGTACAAGACAAGAAACATAACGTACACTACTTTAATGCACATATTAAAAAAACAAAACACCACAATAATGCTATTTAATGTAGTCAATAAATACAATTAATACAGTTATTAAAATACTCTTTACATAAGAAATACAAATTATCAAGCATATTGTACAACCAAATTAAACACAATTCATGCATTAAATGTCACTAATACAAATAATATAGCACATTATACAGATATTCAAGCTCGAACGGTCACGGGCAAATGGGCTAAAGCCCGAATGGTGTGGGACAAACGGCTCGAGCCGTTCCCAACTCGGCACGGGCTAACGAAATTCTTGATATCCGTAAATTTATTGTCAAAAAGAACATAATAAACTAAAATCCATGATTCATCAGAAAATTTTATTTAATGATATCTGTCATCTGATACAAGCAGTATTGTCTGAAATCGAACAAGAGACCTCTTTAATTATGAAGAATATTCATATTTTTTGGACAACCTCAGCTCTTTCTAGTTCTGTTTTCATCAAAGATGCGTGTCCCTTCCTACTTCATTCCATTATACAATCACATTAAAAAAATTAACCTAGTTTCAACTAACATATAACCTTGTAGGAATTGTCTATAGAGTAAGTATCAAATAAGAAATAAAATTAAAATAAGAAGGGTAAGAATAAACAACAACCGCATATTTCAGATCTTTGGTCTACAAACACATATGCATCTTACTTTAAATTTCTCTTGCTCATTTGAATGTGTGCCTTGAATTTCTTCTCATTCTTTTCATTTCAAAAAATTTTCTCACTAGATCTCTTCCCATTGTCTATAATATAACTAACAATGATCATGACTAAAAACTGAAAGAAAGACTTGTACCTGGATCAACTTGCATGCGGTATTGAAGAAAGAGGAAATAGGAGCTTTGTGCCCGACATAAACTTCTTCTGCTTCTCCTTCAACTGTTAAGTTCTCGTATCTTATTTCGATCTTTGGTGTTTCAATCCCCACCCTGCATCATTTTATAATGTTAAGTATAGTATAATTGTTTAGAAGTTAAAATTTAAGAAATGAGTATTGTTGTGTGACAAAATATCCTTACCTATAAAATCCAACACAATCTATTATGTAGTAATTATTTAAGGGATAATTTCATATTTACCCAATCTAAACATGAAAATGTCATATATACCCAAAATGCAACTTTTGAATGCATGATGTACAATGCCTTTAAAGTATGTTTTGAAAAAATATAGCATTATCATGTTTAAGTTGGGTAAATATGGAATTGCCCCATTATTTAAATAGTTAATTATAATTTAAATCAACCGTTTTCTTTACTCTAAACTACTCATGTACATAAGAAAAGATAGCACACACTACTTAACACTACTATACTGTTACGATCGGGCATAAGGAGAAGGTTCGGCCCAAGAGGATCGTGTCGAGTCCTGCATGGCATAAAGATTATGTCGTGGGATAAGTTATTCTTATCTAGTTATTTGTTAGGTCGTGTTTGAATCCAATTGGGATAAGTGTCAAGTAAGTTTATTTGTTTAGGATATATGTTCGAGTCATAATAGGATACGTATTATCATTATAGGGGTTATCCTAACCGGTATATATACTGATCCATTATAATGAATTAAGTCATAGTTCAATCAAAATAACTCTCTCTTCTTTCTCTAATTCTTACGGGCCTAGCACTTTCGCTAAAAGTAGTGCAACTATCGATATAACCAAACTAGTTGGTGCTTTCATCATGAATGCAAAAGAAGTCCGTTTATTGCTCAAAGAACATGCCACAGCTAACCAGCGCCAGGCCGAGGCGCTACAGGAGCAATTAGCATCCATGCAGTTCGAGTTACAAGCTACTCGAGATTTGATTCAAGTCACCCCCGGGGGGCGGTGGTGACAACTACGCTTCGACATTAGCACGTTCCATGCGGCTAGATGTGCCCAAGTTTTAGGGTCGACCGGATAGTTGGATTTTTCCATCACGAGTACTTTAATCTTTTAAACACACTGGTCAAGCAGCGACTCCATGTGGTGGGTTTTAGTCTCGAGGGAGACGCAGCGGAGTGGTTCCGTTGGTGGACGCGTAACAATTTAATCACATGGTGGGATGCGTTTTGAGAGAGAGTGTGCGGAACCGTATTTTGGAACATGCAAGTACGAAGATCCTCAAGGGCTCTCAAAGTTGTTACAAACAGCAACGGTTGCCAATATCAATTCGAGTTTGAAAAATTGATGAACTGTGCGAGGTTTCACCGAAGGATTACTGTTTTTGTTTTATATATCCAAGCTTAAACCTACGCTACAACAAGAATTGTTGGTATCCAAACAAACTTCTCTTGGCGATGCATTCTCTTTGGCACGTGTTACTGAGGCACATTTGGACAATCAAGGGATAAAAGAAACCTCCAGTGGGTCGGCTGTTACCAGTGTTTCCCAAAACCACTCCAAGTTGACTTCTCGTTTTGGTGCATCACGGTTTGAGAAACCTAAGCCGATATTATTGCCGACACCTTCTATAGTGGGGGTTGCTTCTGGAACAACACCACTTCCGATTAAGTGGATCTCGTCCACTGAACGGCATGAGCGTATGAGTAAAGGTTTGTGTTTTAATTGTGATAACAAATGGGTACGCGGACATAAATGCCCGGGTAAATTTTTGCTGTCATGGCACGAAGAGGATGGTGTGGCACAATCAACCGAAGTGGAGCAGAGGATGCTATGGAGAGTGGTGTGTCGTTTAAAGGATATAAGGACCAAAACCGGTTATGCTCATAATAGTCATATATTTTTCGCCAATAATAACCATAATTTTAGAACTTACAACCTTAAAAAAAAATCTAGAAATAATAAGATGAAGTTGGGGGTGAAAAACCAAATTACCGTCAACAAACAAAGTTAAGAGTGCAAAATGACAATATTAAAGGTTCGATAAGTATAATGAGTTTTTTAGGATAGTACGTACTCTTTACCTTATCAAGTATTTGAGTAAATTAAATGAATCGTTAGTGTCATTATACAATCACCACCAACTGACCTAGCGGTAAGGTCCTTGGCTTCAAAGAAGAGATCAAGGGTTCAAACCTCACTAGATGTGTACATTTGGGGTGGCTATGGAATGGTCGAAAACGGTCTTGGGATTAACCCGATGAGGCCGCGTACATCTGAGTCAAAAAGGATAAATATGCAACTATAAATTTAATTTGTATATATATATGACATTTTTGAGCTTTTGGGAGGATATATATGTAATTATAAAATAAAATTAGATATATACACAATTTTAAGCTTTTGAAGAGATATATGCAGTTCCCCTTTTATTGCGAAAAGCCAATCTTGGTTAATATAACTAGACGAATATCCGCGCAAACCGACGATGTATAGAGAGACATAATTATACTTGCGAACTTGTGATTCTGTTAAAACCCTTGATACAGCCGTTTGTAGTTTTATTTGTTTATTTATTTTTTATATTTTTGCTTATGTTCTAAAATTTGATGGAACCAGTTGCAATCGTGTGACTATAAACAAATACTCGCAAGAAACACCATTTTCTTGATTATTCATTTCCATCAACTTTCAATGTAACTAAAAATTACAAGAAGATTAAGAGGAAGTTTATGTAATTGTGTTTAGGCCTAATTATTTGAAGACTATTGAATATTAAAAAGAATTATGTATTGTAACATGTCTCATTATTGTTTCTAAAGTTTGATTTAAGATCATTTACATATCAAACTTTTCTTACATACTAAGAGATCAATCTCAACCATCCATACTTATTTGATCTAATAGATGATAATAATCTCTACAATTTAAAAAATTCACTTTCATTTTTTTTCTTTTTTTTTCCCACGTATTAATATCTTTCAAACCATTAATCGTTTAGCCAAAAAATATACATTGCGAGCATTTAATTATCTTTCTATAGATAGGTACTTTGATATACTTTCGACAAAAAATTTTTTTTCTTCGTGTTTTTCACGTTTTTTACGTTTTTTTGTTACTTTGATATACTCAACTAAAATGATTGTGGGTTCAACTCTTGCTTAAGACACATAAGATAGTATGTAAATCCGGAGTAAAGATTAAAGAAGAGAGTAAGAAAATATCACCTGTCAATCCTATCCCGTATTTTCCTCAAGAATTTCTCATGATCTTCATCTACAAACTCTAGGACTCTATCAAGTAAATTTGATTGTTGCACACTGCATCTCACCTCGTCCGTAGAACAATCATTTTCAGCCATTTTCTAAGACAACCAACCAATCAACAAGTTCACCAACAACCCCTATGCAGTCACAGGGGATTGAACGAAGTTCTCTATGTATTTAGAAGCATGGCATCGTATTCATTATATATATTGCACATTAAAGGTATGTGCCAAATATTATGTGCCAAATATAGGAAAAGACAAAATAAGCCAATTGTTATCTCCCCTCATACATTAACTTTATAGAAACAAAATTTTATAACTCATATTAACAATAATAATAGTAAAAAAAATACTCTATCCTCATTATACATTTTATAATTCATGTAATTAATGGGGGATTAGGTGCTGCGTGTTTCGGTGAGGCTAATTTCACACTAAATTATTTTCAGTACATTGATGCGATTCATTAAGCCTTGAGCATTTTGGCAGAGCTTTTTGGATCCTGTCTATAAATATTTGATAATTTTAGTATCGTATATTGTAGAAATTTATAACACCTAAGTAATTTCAACCAAACAACACGATTTTGATAGTGAACCCAGCCAATCACCCCTTGGCTCACTCTTATTATTAATCAAATGATATGAAATCAGTTTACAATACAAAGAAATTTTTAGATGAAACAATACACAAACTAGAGTTTCTTCTACTCAGGAACTGATAAGAGAGAAGAAACAATATTTCACACAGATGAGATTTGGAGTTATGAGAGTCAATCAACTGGTCTTCAGCTTATATAGTCTTAAGAATGAGATGACTTCGTTTTGGACCTTTATCTTTCAGTCTTGACAATAATAGTCCTTATCTTTCCAGACTTCTACAATAATGCTTATCTTCAACAGTCCCCCATAAGCATTAGACACCATAAGCTCCCCCATACTCACTAGCTTCCTGAAGCTCCCCCATCATCACTATCTTGATCTTTAGAACTGTCCTGAAACACATTAAACAATCCAAGATCTTTGCAAAATTTGTTATGGTCAGTAATGTTAAGACCTTTAGTGAACAGGTCTGCAATATTATCCTTAGTTTTAACTTTCACTGGCTTAATAAAGCCATCAGCCACTTTTTCTCTCAAGAAATAGAGATCAATCTCAAAATGCTTGCTCCTCTCATGTAAAACAGGATTAATGTAAATCGCATAGCAGAACT
>OU343218.1:45608460-45684283 GCA_910596185.1 Chrysanthemum makinoi | reverse complement strand
CAAAATAACTTTAACCAAAAATACATTTCCACACTTATAAAGTGAAAAAAAAAAAAAAAAAAAAAAAAAAACCGCAGCAACGCGCGGGGTAACCCCGCTCGTTATACACTTATGGAAAAACTTTCTTCACAACATCCCCTATCTTATGGAATTTCTTGGGAAATTTTAAAGAACCTTTTAGTCTTATAAATCTTCTTATTGTGCATCAAATTTTTTTATTCTCACGAATATTTTTTTTTTTATTCTAACCTTACCATGTATATATATATATATACGAACCATTACCCTGTATATATATGAACCATGATGACAAGAACATTTTGGAAAAGTTGATATATAAACCTAACTAAATACTCGTAATACAAGAAACTCTTCATCATTAGGCCAGGGAATACCATGTTCAATTTTGATTAACTGCAAATACAATACTTAAGACATTTTTGTCATAAACTCCTGATATATAAGAAAATGCTTATCATCTGAAATGCAAACTTTTGTAATAACGAACAGGATAACATGACCACAAAACTAATACTCCCTCCGTCCCAAATTATAAGTCAATTTTTCTATTTTTTGTTGTCCCAAAACACTTGTGCATTTTTTTATTTCAACAAATCAAAAGACACTTTAGTGGATAGAGAAGATATTTGATTGGTGAATAGATTAGTTAATGGGAATTTATTAAACTTTGTGCAAATTCAAAATGAAGTTATAATTTGAGACCGATGGGGTATAAAAATCGACACAGAACATATAGAACTTTTACATAGTACAAGAAACCAGAATTGCTAGAAATAAGGCTCGAAGATTAACGCTGTTGAAAATTAAGGTACTTGATACCACACACAAAGACGACGAAAAACAGAAGGACCCAACCAATATGTGCTGCAGCCACCACTGGCAGGAAGTCATACTCTAACCCAAGCTCCTCTTTCATGAACCCTTTCACCGTTATACTACCAACACGAGGCATCTCAAAAGCGAGATTTTCTTGACCAACTTGACTGGTTAGGAGACCATATATTGTCCAACTGAGAGGGTTTCCCCAGTAATACCATCTACTCCATACTGGTATATGCTGCAATAACCATGTTAAGTTATACTCCGTAGTATGTTATTAGATTGTTGAGTACTAACCACTCCGATTTATTCAAAATAAACTGATGATGGTGAACTACATTTACAAGTTTCTGTGTTGGGGTAACGGTTCAAAGCAGATTGGGTCAAAACAAGTAGTTTTCTTTTTCTTACAACAGGACGTCAGGTGATGCTAGGCAGTCCGCAAAAACTTCTGGCTTTTTCAAATCTAAAAAAGATATCATATATGTTTAAGCAAAAAGAGGTTTCATATATTTTGGGTACAATTTTGGTGACTGTTTACCATTCCAGTTTTTTTCCAAATAGAACCCAAACCAACCCATTTACCAATACTGCAATTATTTATCCTTAGTTATTAAAACACTGCAAAATCGTTGAATAGATTACATTGCCCCTGTCTTAATGATAATCAAACATTATCAAAATCGAACATTTCTTAAGGGAAAAAACTGTACAGAAATGACTTACCGGTCTAGGAATAATAAACCCTGAGAACAAGTTCCAAAGGCAGAGGAAAAAGTAGACTATAACAGCAGAAATCTGAGGATTTGGTGACAGAGACACTATCATCATACCGAACATAGTGAAGTAAATGATACTCGTCAGCAAATAGTAGTAGAACCATAAGAATTTTGCAATTGTCCATGGGAATCCAATCATTGGGTACAAAAGGCAGGCGTAAATGAAAGTTTGAATTGCAATATAGATTGACTCAACCGTCACCTGAACAATATGAACATTATAATTAGTATACTCAAAGTTAAATATAAATATTAAATTTCTAGCAGTGGATATGCAATAAAAATTGCAACATGTCCATATTAAGATAGCTTTCAAGGTACAGATATCGAATCTTCATCGCACTTGAACCATCAATTATATGTAAAATTCAGGAAAAAAATGACAGGAAAGTACTGATCGGACAACTCAGCCAAACCGACCCGTTTTGCCACATTTAGTTTTCACGTTACCTGAGCAAGAGCATATGGTAGTGAAGAATACATCCCAGCAGCCCTTTCGCGGTAGAAAACTGTTCTCTCAACAGCAACAATAGGCTGCACACCATTTTGATTCATTGCTCCAAGGAAGACAACTGCAGAGTGAAAAGCTCCTAACATGCTTACTAGATCTTGCAGTTTTTCTCTGGACGCATAAAACAACAGTAAGTTGAATCGCAAATCTAGTCTTCTTAACACATGCTTTTGAGGTAAAAACAATGAAATTTGATTTTATCATCCATAATAATCTTACATCCTTTCACCAATGTTGAAGAAAACAACACCAAATGTCACAGCAGTGAGGACTGTGATGGAAAATCGAGTGACATTATACTGTAGGTTTCTCCAGTAAGACCAATGTTGCTTCCACAAACAAGCTTCAAACTGTACAAGAAACGGTTGAGCATACTTGGTGCGAAAGACTAGGTCATCGGAACCAGTTAAAGGAGTACTAATCGCTTTAATAAGATCTTGATTGCGCCTGCATATATACCAAGGACATATAAACCAAGCTTCAAGTACAAATCAAATTTTGAAGTCATGATAGTATGTATATCACCTAAAAAAAGTACAGATCAAGTTTTGAGTTCCTTGCATTGTGTTTTGTTGAAAATATGTTCAGGCTTGAAATCTTACCTTGTTCGGTCATTGGTTCCTATTGAGTGTGCTTGTGTAAGTGCATGGACTATTCTGGCAATTATCTCAAAGTGATTAAGTAGAAGAGCTAAAAGTTGCTGATAAGCAAAGTAGAGGGACCAGTGGAACAACGGAGTACGCATCTCTCCACGGAAGAAACACTAATTTAATGATTTAATCATTGTCTTTCTCTCTTCGATAGTCGCTCTGCTAGGGCTTCATTTGATTATATTATTCCTCCAACTTATGTGTTGTTGAGTGAAAATATTGATTCACTATCATCTTATTAGTGTTGATCTTGTTATATTTTTGTTAATTATGAGTTCTTTAAGTCAGTAATTCATTGTTAC
The DNA here is from genome assembly GCA_910596185.1 of Chrysanthemum makinoi. Taxonomy (NCBI): domain Eukaryota; kingdom Viridiplantae; phylum Streptophyta; class Magnoliopsida; order Asterales; family Asteraceae; genus Chrysanthemum; species Chrysanthemum makinoi. Next base: position 45,681,201 of record OU343218.1, on the reverse strand, counting down.
ATTGACTGATGTGATTACTTTGTGACAAATTCATTGAAAACTCTAAGATACATTTATATGTTCCACGCATACCATCGTGTTGGGAAAATTACCTAATACATAGTAATTTTTTGTTTTAGGTCCACGAGTTTCCCTAGTTTGCCAATTTCAACAGCATTTTCGAACTAGACTAGTTTTAATTAGACACTTCAACTAGATACTAAGCCATGTTAAGAGTTGTACTTTATAGGGATGAGGAGAGTAACTTGTTATTCCACTGAGAGAGAGAGAAAAAAAAAAAAAAAAGACTTTTTACATACCGATAAAGAGAAGAGTTGAAATATATTTCAGCAAAGTCGGCGTTAAGTTGACTCTCAGCAGCCCAAGAAGTCACCTCCAACGCCCATGTAGCAGGATTATAACCATTCGTAATCCTTGGTACTCCCGAAATACCCTATAGCAACCAATGGGGATAAAGAAAAATATCACCATAAACCTAGCTCTAATTAAGAGTTAGCAATGACACTCACTTCAAAATACTCTATCAGCTTGTGTGAATGTTGACCTAAAGGTCCAGCATAAACAATTTGTCCTCCCATCTTCATCAAAATCAACTGCAAGTTAAAGATAACAATCAGCAACCAATCTGACACCGATTAAATGTCATTAAGAACAAAACTTATTTTGCCCACCTCATCAAAAGATTCAAATATGTCTATGCTTGGTTGATGAATTGTGCATACTACAGTTCTTCCTGTATCCACTGTATTTCTTACTGTTCGCATGACAATGGCGGCAGCTCTAGCATCAAGACCAGATGTTGGTTCATCCAAAAAGATGATGGATGGATTTGCCACTAACTCTACAGCTATTGTCAGCCGTTTTCTTTGTTCAATTGAGAGACCATCTACTCCAGGGAGACCCACTATAGCATCCCTTATAGGATTGAGCTCCATAAGTTCTATCAACTCGTCTACAAACATCTAAAGTTCAAAAACCAGTTAAATAAAAGCTAACCATAATGTAGGTGAGGTTATGGTTTTCTAAAAAGAGAACATTATACACTTGGAGATAAGCATCGCGCCTTAAGTCTGAGTGGCATTTTCCCACTGGAAGAGAATTATTGTTATGTTACTATACAATATAAATATTAGCAAATACCTTGCGTGACCTTGTATTTACATCTGAAGATAGTCGAAGCCAAGCCGAATATAGAAGAGATTCATGAACAGTTACATTTGGTGTATGAATATCATTTTGTTCACAATAACCACTGACACGAGCAAATGTTGCTTGGTTCTTTGGGAAACCTGAAAGAAAGATGCTCCCTTGGATGTATCCACCCGTCTTTCGACCAGCTAGCACATCCATCAAGGTTGTCTTTCCAGCACCACTAACTCCTGCAAGAGCAGTCAATATCCCAGGCCTGAAAGCACCACTAACATCTTTAAGCAATTGAAGATGATCACCTTTAACCCCTCTTGCCTTCATTTCCTGGAGAAAGACCGGTGAATTTTATAATAGTAATAAAATAAGTCACCATATATGGTTAATCATCATTCATCCCCTCTCAACATAAAAACTAAAAAAGAAAATTCTTTATTAAGTTTTGGTCAATGTGAAACGCTCAAACATGTACAGACTGTCCCAGTTTCTAATAATAAGTATGGCTACACTTCCTCATTGATTTAAGTAATGATCTTTTTTTATTTAAAACCAAACGTGCCTTAAAGAGTGCCATAGAACCATCTGGGTAAACTTGTATAGTAATACCGAATTACAACCGCTTTCCTTTTTCTGAGTAGTTAATTCTACTAATGCCTAAGAACTCATCTCCTAGATCAATTATAGTGGCACGTGATCCATTATGGGTCAACGGTTCACCAACAATTTCTAGAATCAATATGTCTAGCATTTCGATAAAAGAATGAGAAGATGCAGAGAACCTATAATGATAAACATAAAAGTCAATAGGATACGTTCAAGTAGTTCATCTTTCTGAAAGGCAATAGGTAAATCAGGTTAAAAGGAAATGGGCAAGACACGCTGACTGGGTGCATCACTAGGTACATCTTCCAACAGAGAGGATAGTTCACGAAATGTAGAACAAGATCGACGCACGCATACTTGGAAGATAGGTGGTTGTTGAGGTTCCAAAGATGGTATTGTATGAGATCGGGAATCGAAGGTAGTAGTATTCAGTGCCCCTAAGTATGGGATGTGGACACGAGGAAGAAAATAGTACATTCTTGGTAAGTGACACACCACATGCAACAATATAACATAGTCAAGAAAACATCAATGGGTTGGGGACTGCCTCTTATCAAATACAAGCGCTCGATCCAAACATTAGTAGGTGGTAATTTTTTCGGTCAGTAACTTCATTGCAGCTCGATCCAAAATGGGTTGGGGGATGCATTGTTGAAGCATATAAGATTGAAATGACTGAGAAGAGTTTTCTTTTGCATCATCGCAACATGACGTTTGTACAACGTTAATTTGCGTATCTTTGTGAATTACGATGGACCGATGGAGACTGTGATCTCGTACATTGGGAAGTAGACATGTTTTTTTGGTTAATTCTTTCTAGAACAATGTGTGTATATATTAAGACTTGATAATGAATTTAAGGCCTCTTAAAATCTGTTGTATGGCTGTATACTTTTAAATATGACTAACCACGGGTACATCAATTGAGTAGTTCACATGGTTGAAAGCTAGTGAAAGGGGCTGAAATGGCAAAACCATTCCTCTGGCTTCCATACGGTCACCACCACAAACAGTTGAGCCGTTCTTCTCTGAAGTGCTTTCCACTTTGATCTTGGCACCTGAATCATTAACAAGATATCACAACAATAAACTATGGGTTAATTAATTAGAAAAAAACTTGTATAAAGGTTACAGATATATTCTTGTGATTCGAGCGTTCCTATATATCAATATTAGTCATCATTATATAATTATTACAAGAAAAACAGCCTTTAGCGACGACTCATATCTCGTCACTAACAGCATAAAATCGTCAAAGGAGTTGTTTAGTGACTGCCGTCACAATCGGTCCGTCACTAATTTTGTTTAAAGACGAAATTCAAAAAGGCCGTAACTAAAAGTTACTAGACAAGAGTCGTCACTGATTTATGATAACTTTTTTCGTCACTGAATTCAGTCACCATAAACTGAGTCGTCACAAGTTTGGGCTATTAACGTCTATTAGTACGAAATATGAGGTCATACTTTAGTAGAAAAAACATAACTTACTGAAAAACCACAATTTTCTTTCACTAATAAACAAGCACAAAGGTAAAGACCGGACCTTCATATACTTTACTTTGATTAAGTTCACTGAAGGATTTCTTGATATAACTTTCATCTCTGATAACAGCTTTAGTATCAGTGATAGCTGAAATTATTTCCCAGGTAAACAAATCATGAATCATACACTCAACTTCCAAAGTCGAAAACTAAAACCAAAACAAAGAATCAGTGATTGTTAGAGTAGATTACTTACGATTCAACAAAGTTAGCGAAATGATAAATAACATATTGAAAAGACATGAGAACCCAATGAGTACTCCTATAGAACCATAAAACCAGTAATCCTTCGTGAAAAAACTTCTTGATTTTAGAAGGGCTTCCCCAATCGTTGATGCATTAATATGGGAGTCGAGGTAAGGCTGCATTAAGGGAATATTTGAGATAAGAAACAGGAATTTATATATGTCGCACGAACAAGTATACAGAACTTACAGCACTCCATCTTTTGTCTAGAAACTCGTTTATAACTACGGCATTTTGTGCATACATCATTGGAGAAGCATAGAATGCCCATGACACCCATGGCTCTGTATCATCTGTAAGCATTTCAAACATAATACAGTTTTTCATGATTTCTCCCCCATATTGAATTCTAAATATTTTTTGGGGAATGCGTTAAATAAATAGCAGGAAGATAAAATTACGAAGCACCCGTCAAACAAAGAAGTTATAAGTAACAAAAACTTAGAAGGGAAAGCTTACTCTTTGATACAACAAATCCACCAAGGACTAAAATCATGAAAGAAGTAAAGACACCCAAGGTGTTTGCAAGAACATCTGTTCTTGCAACAGCAGCAATGAATCGAAAAAGAGAGAGAGCCATTTGATGTATGGCAAAGAAGGTCAGGAACTGCTTAAAGAATCTGAACCACAAACACGTTGGCTCGTTAATAAAACAGATCGGGCTGTATAAATTAGATATTGGTTAAAAGCTTAAGCATAAGGACTTTTGACATTGTTTTCCTAGCTATTTAATAAACGTAAAAGTCATAGCTTTAAATGACTCGTGCTGGTATTATTGAATCATCATTGCAGGAGGTACTAACTACAAACATTAACCAGCATCCAAAAAGAAATTTTTAAGATAAGCCAGAAGTCGAACTACACATTTCATGGCAGTTCCTTTATTTTCTAACACATAGCTTGAGTTCCTGCTAATAGGGAAGACCTTGACATTTTTTCCCAAGAAAAGATAAAAACTTTTAAGACATACAAAGTGATTGAACAACTCAAGCTTAATTAAAACAACTAGAATTTAGCATCATACCTGCTGGCATCTGGTGCATATCCTATTGCATAATATGTTAAAATTACCCATATTCCTGATTCCATCAAAGATAATGGAATTTTAAGTATCCAAATGGGTAGAGCAAAAGCCCAGGCAGGATATAATAGTGAATCTCGATGCTTATAGAACACTGGAAGCCTCATAACGGTCAATACAAGCTCAGCCATTCCATTAAACATCACTATAAGGAGACCAAAGAAAAGAGACCCGATAAACTTTCCTCCATCTTCCAAACTTCCTACATGCATCTCAGTCCTAAAGAACACGGCAATGGCTACCAACGACATGAACGTTAACTGAAATATTTTAAATATGTAAAGTGCATAGTTCCGCTTTGTTAACAACCACTCCTTATAAAAGCAGACTTTCAGAAGGTCGATATTAGATTTTTCATACTTCTCTTTCACCAAGGCATCTGGATGCGCTTTTGATTTATCATAAGGCATAAAAATATCTGTTTCAAGTTTCTGTCCCATGTGGAATGATTTGAAAGCCCGTGTAAACTCAGGGATCCGAATGTATCTATAAGGTTGTTCGGTCTTGTACCAGTATTGTTCTTGGTCTTTCCTTGATGTTACCTCTTGTAGAAAGTCAGCCACTCCCTTTCTATCTGGGCACTTGAAACCGATGGACTCAAAAAATTCAAGAACATTTTGACAAGGACCTTGATATACAATATGACCTTCCGACATCAATATGACATCATCAAAAAGTTTGTAGGTTTCTGGGTCAGGTTGCAGAAGAGAGATAACCGCAGTCAAATCCATTACATGTACCATTTCTTTTAAGACTTTGATGATATGATAAGTTGTAGAACTGTCCAATCCATTTGATATTTCATCCATAAAAAGAACCCTTGCAGGTCCGACGAGCATCTCTCCTGTTTCATATTGCAATCAAAATGTAGCAATTTAGTTATGTTATAATCAAACTAGTTTTAGACACCATTGGAGTTGAGAAATAGTGGTTTATGCAAAAGAGTAAAGTCCAAAATACATCCATGTGGTTTGTCTCGTGTCTCGCTTTACATCCCTAAACTTTTTTTTGGCACAAAACCATCCCTCCGTTAGTAAAGTTGGCACAAAACCATCCCCTGTTAGTGGGTGGTGGTGGCGGTGGGTGGTGGTGGTGGCAGTGGTGGCGGTGGAGGCGGTGGCGGTGGTGGTTGTGGTGGGTGGCGGCGGTGGAGGTGGGTGGTGGCGGTGATGGTGGTGGTGGGTTGTGGTGGGTGGTGGTGGTGGTGGGTGGTGGGTGGTGGTGGTGGTGGGTGGTGGTGGTGGTTGTGGAGGTGGTGGCGGTGGTGTCGGCCCCCTTTTAATTTATTTTCCAAAAAACTTTTGCACCGTTAGTCCTTAGGACTAACGATGCAATTTATTTCCAAAAATAAATTGTACCGTTAGTCCTTAGGACTAACGATGCAAATATTCTCTCTTCCGTTAGGAGATAACGGAGAAATAATTTGCACCGTTAGTCCTCATTGACTGGCTATACTAACAGAGGGATGGTTTTGTGCCAAAAAAAAGTTTAGGGATGTAAAGCTAGACACAAGACAAACCAAAAGGATGTATTTTGGACTTTACTCTATGCAAAATTACATTTTGTGGGTATCAGATGTAATCATTGTAGAAGTTGTGTAAACATCATATATGTTTGTAAAACATACCAGTGGTTACACGTTTCTTTTCTCCACCAGAGATACCTCTTATCATTTGATCACCGACCATAGCATCAGCGCAAGTTTCCAAGCCAAGTATCTATCATATGAGAATGTCAAGAATCATACAAACAGTACATATACGTGGCTATACCGAGCCAAAAAAGTAACAAACCTTGATTATATAATCGGTTATCAAATTAGTTTCCTGGCCTGGAACAGATGTGGCCTTCATGAAAGCATCAATATCCGGATCAGGCTCAATTCCAGCTTGTTTTTCTCTCTTCAAGATTTCCGTAAGCAAGCGATATCTTGGCCCTACACCTAAGCACCGTCCTGAAAAATCTAATGTCTCTCTAACTGTCATCTCCCCAGAGTGAACATTATGAGGACTTATATAAGCACAAGTTCTTTGAGGAATAAACTCAGAGAGCTGGTGTCCACAATACGAAACATTTCCAGATACCTGTTTCAAGATACAATAGTATATGTAGTATAAGTGAGTAGACACACACTAATTATTTGTTAGAAATGTCCTCATAAAGCTAATTAAATGATATACTTTAAGGGCATGATCAAGTTTCCCTGATAGTGCTAACAAGAATGTAGTTTTGCTTTCCCCTGGTGGACCCAAAAGCAATGTCAACCTGCATGCAGTAAATCACATAATCATCTTCTAGATCAGAAAACATTTGTAGAAAATTAAGATGAACAAAGCAAAATAAATATACCTTGATGGTTTAACAATGCCACTAACAGACTCAAGAATTTTGACCTTCCTCTTATTAGATGGTACAATTCCTACTAATCTCAACGCACTCTAATTGAAAAAAAAAATTAAAAATAAAATAATGTTAATGAAAATGAAGCAAAGAACGAAGTACACATTTAGGATTGTCGAATAAAACCCTCAGCTAACAAGCATATATGGAGAACAAGAATTGACAACAAGCAACACAAGTACAAACAAGAATACCCTCAACCATTTACTCTTATTACTTTATCAATAAGTTACCACGTATGAGTTACAAAAAGAGGAATCTATAACACACAAGACTTAGACCTCTATTTATAGGCATCTAGGGAAGAAAACCTTAAGCTAGTCGTATTAGGTATGTCGACTTCTCTTAATTCTAACCTAACTAGCCCCCATAGAGACTTGGGAAGAAGATCAGATAAAAAGAACTCATTCCATATGAAGATTTCTTTAGGTAAAAACTCTTCGAAAAATTTCAAAAAGATTTGACAGCAAAAAAAAAATACACTTTAATTTCTGATGAACAAAAAATGTGATTAAAAATAATATTGGTAATGTGATGAAGACAGCAAAAGCGAGAAAAAAAATGTATACCTTCTCTGTTAAGATTACCCCCGAAACAAGTTTTTTAACTGAAATGTACACGCCTAACTAGGATATTCTCATGTCCGTTTCTGTCAATTTCCCAAGTAACTGAAAGATGTGTACGAAATGGTCACAATCTTTTCCTTAAGTCAAGAAGAAGTCGTTGCTTCCACTTCCCTTTTACCAGGTCTTGATTTCACAAGTCAAACACAAGTGGTATTTGTTGCTTCACCAACTTATAATTTATGTGCCATGTACAATCAGTTAGTGCATCAATATTCCAACATACAAAAAAATAATAATATTTTAATGCATATAATTTTCAGACGTACAAGACAAGAAACATAACGTACACTACTTTAATGCACATATTAAAAAAACAAAACGCCACAATAATGCTATTTAATGTAGTCAATAAATACAATTAATACAGTTATTAAAATACTCTTTACATAAGAAATACAAATTATCAAACATATTGTACAACCAAATTAAACACAATTCATGCATTAAATGTCACTAATACAAATAATAAAGCACATTATACAAATATTCAAGCTCGAACGGTCAACGGGCAAAATGGGCTTAAGCCCGAACTGGTGTGGGACAAACGGGCTCGAGCCCGTACGGGCACGGGCCAACGGACTCGAGCCCGAACTGGCACGGGCTAAACGAAATTCTTGATATCCGTAAATTTATTGTCACAAAGAACACAATAAATTAAAATACATGATTCATCAGAAAATTTTATTTCAGAATATCTGTCACCGCAACGCACGGATACCCTGCTAGTATGTCTGAAATCGGAACCAAGAGACCTCTTTAATTATGAAGAATATTCATATTTTTTGGACAACCTCAGCTCTTTCTAGTTCTGTTTTCATCAAAGATGCGTGTCCCTTCCTACTTCATTCCATTATACAATCACATTAAAAAAATTAACCTAGTTTCAACTAACATATAACCTTGTAGGAATTGTCTATAGAGTAAGTATCAAATAAGAAATAAAATTAAAATAAGAAGGGTAAGAATAAACAACAACCGCATATTTCAGATGCATCTACAAACACATATGCATCTTACTTTAAATTTCTCTTGCTCATTTGAATGTGTGGCGGTATTGAAGACTTGTACCTGGATCAACTTGCATGCGGTATTGAAGAGAGAAGAAATAGGAGCTTTGTGCCCGACATAAACTTCTTCTGCTTCTCCTTCAACTGTTAAGTTCTCGTATCTTATTTCGATCTTTGGTGTTTCAATCCCCACCCTGCATCATTTTATAATGTTAACTATAGTATAATTGTTTAGAAGTTAAAATTTAAGAAATGAGTATTGTTGTGTGACAAAATATCCTTACCTATAAAATCCAACACAATCTATTAATTATTTAAATAGTTAATTACGGAGTATAATTTAAATCAACCGTTTTCTTTACTCTAAACTACTCATGTACATAAGAAAAGATAGCACACACTACTTAACACTACTATATTGTTACGATCGGGCATAAGGAGAAGGTTCGGCCCAAGAGGATCGTGTCGAGTCCTGCATGGCATAAAGATTATGTCGTGGGATAAGTTATTCTTATCTAGTTATTTGTTAGGTCGTGTTTGAATCCAATTGGGATAAGTGTCAAGTAAGTTTATTTGTTTAGGATATATGTTCGAGTCATAATAGGATACGTATTATCATTATAGGGGTTATCCTAACCGGTATATATACTGATCCATTATAATGAATTAAGTCATAGTTCAATCAAAATAACTCTCTCTTCTTTCTCTAATTCTTACGGAGCCTAGCACTCGCTAAAAGTAGTGCAACTATCGATATAACCAAACTAGTTGGTGCTTTCATCATGAATGCAGAAGAAGTCCGCTTATTGCTCAAAGAACATGCCACAGCTAACCAGCGCCAGGCCGAGGCGCTACAGGAGCAATTAGCATCTATGCAGTTCGAGTTACAGGCTACTCGAGATTTGATTCAAGTCACCCGGCCTGGGGAGGCGGTGGTGACAACTACGCTTCGACATTAGCAAGTTCCATGCGGCTAGATGTGCCCAAGTTTTCAGGGTCTGATCCGGATAGTTGGATTTTTTCCATCACTGAGTACTTTAATCTTTTAAACACACTGGTCGAGCAGCGACTCCATGTGGTGGGTTTTAGTCTCGAGGGAGACGCAGCGGAGTGGTTCCGCTGGAGGACGCGTAACAATTTAATCACATGGTGGGATGCGTTTTTGGAGAATGTGCGGAACCGTATTTTGGAACATGCAAGTACGAAGATCCTCAAGGGGCGCTCTCAAAGTTGTTACAAACAGCAACGGTTGCCAATATCAATTCGAGTTTGAAAAATTGATGAACTGTGTCACAGGTTTCACGAAGGATTACTGTTTTTGTTTTATATATCCAAGCTTAAACCTACGCTACAACGAGAATTGTTGGTATCCAAACAAACTTCTCTTGGCGATGCATTCTCTTTGGCACGTGTTACTGAGGCACGTTTGGACAATCAAGGGATAAAAGCAACCTCCAGTGGGTCGGCTGTTACCAGTGTTTCCCAAAACCACTCCAAGTTGACTTCTCGTTTTGGTGCATCACGGTTTGAGAAACCTAAGCCGATATTATTGCCGACACCTTCTATAGTGGGGGTTACTTCTGGAACAACAACACTTCCGATTAAGTGGATCTCGTCCACTGAATGGCATGAGCGTATGAGTAAAGGTTTGTGTTTTAATTGTGATAACAAATGGGTACACGAACATCAATGCCTGGGTAAATTTTTGCTGCTCATGGCACGAAGAGGATGGTGTGGCACAATCAACTGAAGTGGAGCAGGAGGATGCTATGGAGAGTGGTGTGTCGTTTAAAGGATATAAGGACCAAAACCGGTTATGCTCATAATAGTCATATATTTTTCGCCAATAATAACCATAATTTTAGAACTTACAACCTTAAAAAAAAATCTAGAAATAATAAGATGAAGAAGATGAAGTTGGGTGAAATAACCAAATTACCGTCAACAAACAAAGTTAAGAGTGCAAAATGACAATATTAAAGGTTCGATAAGTATAATGAGTTTTCTTGGATAGTACGTACTATTTACCTTATCAAGTATTTGAGTAAATTAAATGAATCGTTAGTGTCATTATACAATCACCACCAACTGACCTAGCGGTAAGGTCTTTGGCTTCAAAGAAGAGATCAAGGGTTCAAACCTCACTAGATGTGTACATTTGGGGTGGCTATGGAATGGTCGAAAACGGTCTTGGGATTAACCCGATGAGGCCGCGTACATCTGAGTCAAAAAGGATAAATATGCAACTATAAATTTAATTTGGATATATATATGACATTTTTGAGCTTTTGGGAGGATATATATGTAATTATAAAATAAAATTGGATATATACACAATTTTAAGCTTTTGAAGGGATATATGCAGTTCCCCTTTTATTGCGAAAAGCCAATCTTGGTTAATATAACTAGACGAATATCCGCGCAAACCGACGATGTATAGCGAGACATAATTATACTTGCGAACTTGTGATTCTGTTATAACCCTTGATGCAGCCGTTTGTAGTTTTATTTGTTTATTTATTTTTTATATTTTTGCTTATGTTCTAAAATTTGATGGAACCAGTTGCAATCGTGTGACCTTAAACAAATACTCGCGCAAACATCATTTTCTTGATTATTCATTTCCATCAACTTTCAATGTAACTAAAAATTACAAGAAGATTAAGAGGAAGTTTATGTAATTGTGTTTAGGCCTAATTATTTGAAAACTATTGACTATTAAAAAGAATTATGTATTGTAACATGTCTCATTATTGTTTATAAAGTTTGATTTAAGATCATTTACATATCAAACTTTTCTTACATACTAAGAGGTCAATCTCAACCTTCCATACTTATTTGATCTAATAGATGATAATAATCTCTACAATTTAAAAAATTCACTTTTATTTTTTTTCATTTTTTTTCATTTTTTTTCCCACGTATTAATATCTTTCAAACCATTAATCGTTTAGCGAAAAAATATACATTGTGAGCATTTAATTATATTTCTATAGGTACTTTGATATACTTTCGACAAAAATTATTTTTTTTCGTGTTTTTCACGTTTTTTACGTTTTTTTGTTACTTTGATATACTCAACTAAAATGATTGTGGGTTCAACTCTTGCTTAAGACACATAAGATAGTATGTAAATCCGGAGTAAAGATTAAAGAAGAGAGTAAGAAAATATCACCTGTCAATCCTATCCCGTATTTTCCTCAAGAATTTCTCATGATCTTCATCTACAAACTCTAGGACTCTATCAAGTAAATTTGATTGTTGCACACTGCATCTCACCTCGTCCGTAGAACAATCATTTTCAGCCATTTTCTAAGACAACCAACCAATCAACACGTTCACCAACAACCCCTATGCCGTCACAGGGGATTGAACGAAGTTCTCTATGTATTTAGAAGCATGGCATCGTATTCATTATATATATTGCACATTAAAGGTACGTGCCAAATATTATGTGCCAAATATAGGAAAAGACAAAATAAGCCAATTGTTATCTCCCCTCATACATTAACTTTATAGAAACAAAATTTTATAACTCATATTAACAATAATAATAATAAAAAAATACTCTGTCCTCATTATACATTTTATAATTCATGTAATTAATGGGGGATTAGGTGCTGCGTGTTTCGGTGAGGCTAATTTCATACTAAATTATTTTCAGTACATTGATGCGATTCATTAAGCCTTGCGCATTTTGGCAGAGCTTTTTGGATCCTGTCTATAAATATTTGATAATTTTAGTATCGTATATATTTATAAAATTTTGACACCAGAAAATATAAGTTTGATTTATTTAAATGCATGATGTAACGAAATTGAATAACGCTTATGTATATATAACATATACCGAAAACAATTCTTGAATCCATAACCAAAAAGCATTAATAAACGACAAAGTACAACATCACATTTTACACCTGAGGAAAGTACATTAGCAAGATACATACTTATCGCGTACAAATGATTATATCTTAAAGTCGATGGAAAGTACATTAGCAAAATGCATACATATCGTGTGCAAATGATTATATTTTGAAATCGTTATGAGCAGATCTTTAAATACCCCTAAAAATATATCTATCACGTACAAATAACTAAATCTAGGAATCGTTATGAGCAGATCTCCAAATACCCCAAAAAATATTGATAAATGCATGGCCTCCAATGCTATTTGCAAAAGATGTTCATTCGAGTTTTGCGGCAAATCCGAATACAACAAGAAATATTATTAAAAGCTGTCTTTTTCGAGCTGCATGCAAAACATGTTGTTTGGTCGCATAACTTACTTGAACTTGTGGTTTCATCATTACCAGTCATTACACTGTTTTTTCATGTCACCATTACGTAGAATATAAACGTGGCACAGACCCCATGAGTTACCGTTAGATGGTAAGCAGCAACATTTGCTTATAAGGTGGGACAACGCTGAGCAATACACTCATCGAACAATCGGGAGTTCTACGTATTTCACAAAACATGACAAAATGAGTAGGTGTACTGGACAAAAAAAAAGCCAAATCTATGACATACAATCCGCAAATTTCCCCAAACTATCAGACTTGTTACCTAAGACAATGTTCAAATTGTATTTAAAATATGTGTGATTTGTAAATTAGAAATACTAACATTGGACTCAAAAGGATAAAAGATATTAATATAAAGCTTATGTAGGAAGCAAGCAAGAAAAAATTAATTTAAAAAAAAAAGAAAAAAAAACTCGTGTTATGTTTTTTCCATCGCAAAAATTCTCCTTACTAGCTGCCTAGAAAAGCCGGATATTATTTTCTCAATCTCCTCGCCGCAACCTTGGCATGTTGATTTAGCGTACACTAAAAAATGAACAATTCATAACTAACTGGAATTGCTATAGAACAAAATTAAGATGCACAAACACTAACTATCAACTAAAAATAGGGTAATCCTGAATGCAATCCCAAAGCCCAATCTAACATGAAATCAATAAATAACATACCTCAACCAATCCATAAAGTGAGGCCAACCAAGCCCGAATGTTTTATATAACCATTATATCAATTTCCCTAATTCTCCTCAACAAACATTAGAATATGCAGCTGACAGTTCTTGTATAGCCTAGATGAAAAACTAAAAGAAGATCGTTACAGAAATGCTACAGACAAGCATACCTGGATTCGAACATAAAAACCAACACACATATCCAAATGGAATTGTATAGATAATTGTAGCAGTTATAATATGTTTGAGGTAAGATATTGTATTGAATACACAATGAGGATTTTATGGCTCTAAATCAAACATACGATGCGCAATGTAGAGTATACGTGTAAAAAAACAATATGAACATGTGTTGCGGTCAATTTTTATGGTAGCAACTTTTGGTGGTCTTGTATATAACAACGTCAACGCTAACCTGAGAAGACAAATTCAGATTCAAAAAAATCGGTTAACATTTTCAATTAAGAATATATATATATATATATATATATATATATATATATATATATATATATATATATATATATATATATATATATATATATATATATATATATGAAATAAGCAGTTATGACTACAACTTATTCATAGCATATAAAATTAACATTTATGACTAAATTTCACTCTATAAAGAATATTAGAAATCACCTAATCAACAAACCCCAAAAATAACCTACAACTACTTCCATCCAATCTATTTCCAACATAAGGCGACAAAAGGGTGTGATTTAAACATTACGAACTACACTCGCGTAGACATAGTTTACCGAAAAATAAAACATGACACTGCATACAGATCCCAATAACAGGGAAATATATATACAAAATGATGCCTGCCACATAACTGAAATATAAAGCAATTCTGTTAATGCATTACAAAATACGTAGACGTGTTTTGTAAGATGTAGGGATCATGGGCGGTTTTGGGCCGGCGCACCATCAGCAACCGAGCCGGGCCCAACCCACTAAGGAACTAAATTTTTTTTATACCCATTATATGCATTAGGCCCAACCCACTAAGGGGCACTAAAAATAAACCCTATAAATCATTTAATCCAAAAAAAAGAAGAAGTAAAAAACGATTACCTGCTATCGCTTTGCCACTTTGCCCTCTTCTTCTGCCTCTCCAGCGGTGCAGCAGGTACTATCTATTCTTTTGTGTTATCAATTTTAAATTTTTTTATAAACTTTATTAATCATGTGTGATGTATCTCAGATAAATAATTGTAATAAATTGTTGTAAATTATAGATCTTTGATAAGAAACAAACCTATCTATCTTGAACATGACATGAAAAAATTGATTATATATATATATATGTTAATGTATTTTGAACGTATAATTAATTAATTATTGTCTTAGATTGAGTAATTGATATTTGACAAATGACAAATTGTTAAATAATGTTGTTTTTTTTTTCTTCATATGAAAAAATAATGTTGTTAATTAATAAAATAATGTTGATTTTATTTTGTAGAAGTAATACTTTTATTGCAAGAATGATTTTTGTTCGTATTTTTGGCTTTTCGTACTTGATTATGGTCTATGGATATTATAATATAGGGGCACTTTTTTTTTTTTTCGTGCCAGGCCTAATTTCTTTTTTACGTTCTCAGCACCGCCCCTGGTAGGGATCATAAAACCCCAAACGATATTCAAGAAACAAGCACAACTACTCACCATTAAATTAGCTGACGCGGTTTCAAATGTGTACTCTTCAGGTAACTTCATAAGCAACTATGTATTCGGCGTCAAAATCCTAACTAATTTGGCAATGGTACCTTTTCTCAATGGGAATGGCATTGGTCAAGACCTCCATCCAACCGCACCGAATTGGAACAGTTTCAGTCAATGCTATCCCTCGTCTCGAGTCACAACCTATCTACCACAGAAGACTCATGGCTATGGAGTCTTGAACCGAGCGGGCACTCCACTACCAAATCGCTAAGGCAAAGACTCCATCATGCGGCGTCTGGGCGAGAAACTGGAGCTTCCCACGGAACCGAATTGCACCCATGAAAGTTAACGTGATGTGCTGGCGGATGCAATTAAACCGACTACCAACAACTGACAATCTAATAAAGCGAAACATTCAGGTTGCCTCAACCTCTTGCTCCCTGTGTGCGAGGTTTGAAGAGTCTGTGGATCACTTGTTCCTGCGTTGTCAATTCTCGAAATCCATTTGGTCAAACATCCTTACGTGGTGTAAGTTACCAGCAATAATACCAGGCAACATTAGAGAGTTACTTGACTTGCACAAAGACCCTATCATCAATCCCGCTAAGAAGAGCTTTATCAACCTAATAGTATTTGCGTACTGTTGGACTATTTGGAAGGCGAGCGGCGCATTTTCTCTAGCAAAACTCCATCACCCCGCTTCGCAATCATGGAGCTCAAGAATTTGACATTCCTTTGGCTATCGCATAGGTCCACAAAATACGAAATGGATTGGGTTAAGTGGTGTGGATTCACGTTTTAATCTTTGCTGTTTCCTTTTACTGAAGTTGTACCACCCTGAATTTGTATCTCTAGCTTCTCGCTAGTTTTTTTCAATAAAGTTGAAAGTTCAAAAAAAAACAACAAAGCACATGCAATAAGTCAGATGTAACTGTAAACAAACCTCATATAGAAAGTGACTACTTACAGCAATGCGCAAATCAGAAGTCCAATTTCAACCTACTCAACTTAACTTTATTTCTCTAGTAAAATCATAATCTTCTTCAAAATACACTCCATCGTTATCCAAATATACACTTCTACTACGATGCACACCTTTTTGCGACAAAATGACTCTATCATACCGATCTTTAACTTTCTTAACTAGTTCCTTGACGTACATATTAAACCATAATTGTCTCTTACCAAAAATCGGAATGAAATATTTAACCTTCTTTCGTGAAAAAACGCAACCACATTATAACAAAAATAGAAAACAGAGAGAACCACTTCCTCATCATCTGATGCATCAATCCTATTTCAAATGTTTTTGAACCAACATTTACAAGGAAGTTTTTGGATGAAAACCGGTTGGTATGGCCTCTTGTATCTCTCCACAACATCATAGTTATGTACAATATCAAGATGGTTCTCGACATTCCAATGCATGTTCAAATTGGATTAAGAGTTAACCTACTTCAAGCATCATACCGAACCTTCTGATCGATTTCCCCTAGGCGTGGCAATTTCTGACTCGACACGAAACCCGACCTGAAACCGACACGAAAATTAACAGGTTTGGGTTGTGCTAAATAGATTCCGGGTCAGGTTTGGGTCGACCTATCTAACCGGTTTATTAAACAGGTCAGGTTCGGGTTGGGAATAAAATAAGTGGGTCGACCCGCCAACCCGTTTAAGATTTTTTTCATAAACTTAAAATTATTTATATTTTATTATGTGGGTTAAATGTGTTAAACGGGTCGACCCGACAACCTGTTTAACTCGTGTAATGTGCCAAATTTTGTATATAAAAAGGTTAAATGTGTCAACCCGAAACCCGCTTAACCGATTCAACCCGTTTAATATATTCAACCCATGTAACCTAGTTAACCCGCCAACCCAAGTACATATACGGGTTAAATGGGTTAGGTTCGGGTTGTGTCTAAACAGGTTAGGGTTGACATAGCTGACCCGATGATTTAAATGGGTCAGGTTTGGGTTGAGATTTTCTGACCCGCCAACCTGACAACCCGAACCCGCCAACCCAAACCCGACCCGAATTGCCACCCCTAATTTCCCCCACCCTCTCACGACAACATGTATGTCCAATTGAGATTTCTCGAATCTCCTTAATACAAAAAAGAAAACTGCTAACAATTGGCATACATAAAACTATAATGCTTTATATTAATTGCAAAGCATCGGTGTTTAAATAACAATTTTTCTTTTTTAATTAATAGCACTTACGGAATCAAATGCTATAACTACAACCTATGCATACCATACAAATCAACGCCTATGATTGTACACCGAACTTTAAAGGTTGTGAGGAAGCAATTACAAAGGCAAAAAGATAGATTGCGACACCTACGAAAAAACAGCTACGACCACAACTTAGACACAACGTACAAAAAATGGATATCAAGAACCATTTATACACACCTCATAAACTCAGTATCTATAAACATACGCCAGTTTTTAAACCAAATTATGAAGCATTTATGTGTATAGATGCAAAAATCCACAATTTAATATGTATAGATACATAACATCGATCTCCAACACGATTATATAATAATTCAAATCATGAATTCAGAACTCCTGATTATTTAACATATAACAGTTTTACTAAACAATCTGAAACACAACCTATAGGCTGTTGAGATAATAACTTAGATGATGGATTCATAATCAGGAACATAACTGAACCAAGCAACCCAATATTACTGAGAACCCAACTTAGCCTATGAACACCCTTACGTCTTCTCCACGCCCTCTATCATACAGATCGAGACTATCTAAAACCAAACAATTAGGCCTTTTTAATTGTACAAATGTCTCATCGGAAGACATAAAAAAATCATATTACTCTTTCTGTCTCAAAAAAAGTGTCGTGTTTTGACTTTTTGAAGTCTTTTTTTTCGACTTTAACTTTAACTATTTTTTTGTTTTGTTATTATAAAATACTTGATGCAAAATATATGAATGAATTGCGTTTTAAATGCATTTAGGTATATTATAATACAAACAAAAATAATTAAGGTAAAAAAAATTCAAAAAATTAAAACATAACAATAATTTTAAAACGAAAAAAGTATTATGGTTCATTCCTCTTTTAACTTCTCTCGTCCATTTTATTCTTTTCACTTTTGACATTTTACATTCTTAGTCCCAAGTTTTTTATTAGAAAGAAGAGAAGAATAACCTTCAAATCTTCTTTCCTAACTTTCTTCCCAATATTAAGATGATTTGAAGAAAAAAAAGTCTTAAGCTTTTTAAAAAGATAATATTAACGCCCCTAAAATATGAATTTTACCTTCTCTACTATTATTACTATTCTGCCGCACCATTTTCTTTACTATTTCTCCGACTGACCTATACATTATCAGGTGACTTTTTGAAACATCAATTCCTATCATTTGTCTTATGTTGGTAGTTCTTTATATGTATATGAAATTGCATGCATGTGTCACGTTTAGTTTAGTACAACAACATACTTAGTATTCATTTTTATGTGTTTATTTCAATCATATAGTACAAGTTAAGGATAGTCTATTTGTGTTGTAATTGTCCTCTAGTAAGTGTTGTTAATTGGATTATATTGGTTTGATCTACAAAGAATTGGAGCCTTTGTGTTTGGAAGATGATATCATATCAAATGCTTTTATTTTTTTGACGGACAACTCAAAGATATCATATCAAATGCTTTTATTTTTTTGACGGACAACTCAAAAAAAAGCTCGACTGTTATTTAGTTGTTCTTTTAACATGCGGGCGGACTTACTAAAAAAGATGATGGGATCAAGTGATGAAATGATTTCGATTTAAGCATCCGATTGTCTTTTGCTTGAAGTTTCTTTTGCTCGAACTTTTGCATTTTATTGTGTTTGGTCATTTTGAAAAAACTATAAGACATTTCTTTATCTAGTTATTTGGTATTAAACTTGTTTTGTTTTATTTGATTCGAATAAGTTGAACTTATTTTAATTTTTATATTGTTGATATCCAGGTAAAATTATGTGTTTGTTTTATTAAGATATTGGGTATGTTTGGCAAAACTATCTATAAGCTGTAAACTGCAAACTGTTAACATGTGCTACAAGTTGTATCTTTTTTTCAATAAAATTATATAGTAAAATAGCTGTTAATTGTAATTATAAAATGTAAAATGACATAAAAAACAAGTATATTTAAGAAAAAATGTAAAACATAAAAATAATAGATTTATTATATATTTTTTTGAACAGCAAAATTTTATAAAAAGCTAGTAAGAAGCTAAAAAAAACAAATAGGAGAGTTACAACAAATAGACTTATTATATTAATAATAATCTTAGTGCTTTAAAACAACATGCTTATAATAGTCATTGACGACGTGCATTTCATATTGATGTACCAATTTCAATTCGGATTCCTTTCTTCACATTAGATGTTCTTTGAATGACATTTTCAGTGTGTGTTTCATAGGTTTAATTAGAATAATAAAACTTATATCACATACTCTATTAGAACACATAGAAAACATCAACACATTGAAACCTTTAATTATGTTAGAAAATATTGCATAATAGAGATGTGAACTTATAAATAAAAATTTGAACTTACAAGTAAAAAAGTAAAAGTTTAAATTTATTGATGATTACACACATACTTGTTGTTTCATTACATGACTAACAAAGAAATATTGTACAGGTTATAGTCGATTAGTGGTTGATCAATAATAAAAAATATGTTGCAATATTATTAAATTGAGGGTATAAGTGTAAATTCTTTTCATGCATTATAAAGTACTAGCAGGATACCCGCGCGATGCGGTTGCGGGTACCCTGAAATAAAAATTTTCAATGAACCATGCTTTATAATCTGAAACGTTTTATGTGGCGATAAATTTGCGGATGCCAAAAGTTTCATGTCGCATATTTCAACTATTTAGAATATTATAGTAGGGTACCCGCGTGTTACGACAGCGGGTACGAAGTAATAAAATTTTCGGCAAAAAATGTTTTCAATTTTATGTTTTCTCTTACAATAACTTTACCAATAGCGAAAATATAAAGAGTTTGAATAACTTAAAAAAATTATGGATAATATCAAACTAATTCATATAAAAACAATTGAAAGTGGCGTGTTTTGCGGTAGTCAATAATGTTATGGGGTTAGTCAAATTAGTTGATAGTGGTTCGTAGTCAATAATGTTATGGGGTTAGTCAAATTAGTTATGGGGTTAGTCAAATAATGTTATGGGGTTAGTCAAACTACACCATTCGTCCTTGTGGTATGCGTTGACCGACGAGTTTCGTCCTTTGACCCAAAAAAAAAGCACCATCCGTCCTTAAGTGCGAAACGTTATGCATCGTTGGTCCTTCACTTTAACGGGCATATCTAACACTTGTTAAGTCTCCCCATGTGATATCCACGTGAAGGTAGTTTGGTCTTTTTAGCACCTCTTTTTTAACATCATCCTCTTCTTCCTCCATCAATCCATCTTCATCTACCCAAACATAAAATCTATTTTCAAATCCCATTTTCATCCACCAATCAAGAATACATATAACTCTAATCCAAATTATATCGAATCAAAATCACCCAATTTATAATTATTTGAAAGGAATATAACACATTTATACAAAAACATTATCCGTTCCTTGTTATATTCATTATCAAAAGACTATAAATTTACCATTTTTATTTTCTTATCATTTTTCCAAATATCCATTCCTGCAAATATTCACCCAAATATATTTAAATGTTTATCATCATAAATTAAAATCAAACAATAAATCGTAACAGATAAACCAAAAATATGAAAACAACAATACACATCAAACCTCAAAATATGAACAAAAATGGTTTAGAAAAAAAAAAAAGACCTTGTGCGATCCGGACACGTGGTGGCTGTGGAGGTGCAGATCTGGTCGAGTGTGACGGTGGAGGCGCGGCGGTCTGGGTTGATGGCGGTGGCGAGGTTGATGTTCGAAGGTGGTGGTAGAAGTGGTGAATATTTATAATGAAGATTTGTAGTGAGTGGTGAAGGTGAGGGTTTATTGTCAAATATTCTCCATGATGGTGCTTATTGGACTAGGTTGATTGATATATGAAATTTACATTTTTGCTCTTGTGTGGATTCCTGTTTCGTCTTCCTCTTTGACTGGATCTGATGGTGCCCATCTTGATTCTCAAGTGATATCTCCAACTGATCGTCAACAAAATAACAAGGGTAATTTGGATGAAAGACATACGAATCCAAACTCATATACTTCAGGAAAAGTATTGGTTGCTACGTCAAGTGGTTCAGTTAGTATTCTAATGGACACATTGAGTGATATTGAGTGTGGTGGATGAAAATGGTTTTCCAGTTCATATGCTTTTGAATTTATGTTTTTGAGTGGGTGGATGAAGATATTGAGTGTGGTGGATGAAAATGTGACTTGGAAATGAATTTTGTGTTTGTGATGGGTTATGGTGATAATGGTGGTGGTGTTAGTGTGTTTGTTTAGAATGGGTATGAAGATGGATTGATGGAGGAAGAAGATGATGTTAGGTGGTAAAAAGACTAAAATACCCTCACGTGGATATCATATGGGGAGACTTAACGGGTGTTAGGTATGTCCGCTAAAGTGAAGGACTAATGTTACATAACGTTTTGCACTTAAGGACGGATGGTGCATTTTTTTCAGTCAAAGGACGAAACTCGTCGGTCAACGCAAACCACAAGGACAAACGGTGTAATTTACTCTATTAATAATAATCTTAGTGCTTTAAAACAACATGCTTATAATAGTCATTGACGACGTGCATTTCATATTGATGTAGCAATTTCAATTCGGATTCCTTTCTTCACATTAGATGTTCTTTGAATGACATTTTCAGTGTGTTTCATAGGTTTAATTAGAATAATAAAACTTATATCACATATTGTATTAGAACACATAGAAAACTTCAACACATTGGAACCTTTAATTATGTTAGAAAATATTGCATAATAGAGATGTGAACTTATAAATAAAAATTTGAACTTACAAAGAAAAAAGTAAAAGTTTAAATTTATTGATGATTACACATACTTGTTGTTTCATTACATGACTAACAAAGAAATATAGTACAGGTTATAGTCGATTAGTCGTTGACCCGCTGCAATCGATGGTATAAATAAACTATGCGTTACGGTGAATCATGTATTTTATTTTATCATGTTCTTTTTGACAATAAATTTACGGATATCAAGAATTGTAGAGCTCGAGCCCGTTGGCCCGTGCCTATTTGGCCCATGCCGTTCGGCTCGAGCAACCCGCACATTCGGGCTTAAAGCCCATTTGCCGTTAATTCGGCGAATATCTGTATATGTGCTTTATTATTTGTATTAGTGACATTTAACGAGGTTGCGTTGCATGGCGGATACCCGAAATAAATTTTTCTGGTGAATCATGTATTTTAGTTTATTATGTTCTTTTTGATAATAAATTTACGGATTTGAAGAATTTCGTTTAGCTCGTGCCTGTTCAGGCTTGAGCCTGTTTGGCCCGGGCCCGTTTGGATCGTACCGCCGGGCTAGAGCCCATTTGGACCGTTCTTGCCCCTCGGCTTGAATATTTGTATAATGTTCTTTATTATTTGTATTAGTGACATTTTAATGTAGGAATTATGTTTAAGTTGGTTGTATAATATGATTGATAATTTGTATTTTATTGTGTAAGGGGTGTTTTAATAACTGCATTAATTGTATTTATTGACCAGTTAATTAATTAACTACATTAAATATCTTGACCATATTAATAGTGCTTTGTATTTTGTACATTAAGCTTTAAGACTTGTAAGTCTTAAAATTAAGATTGATGAGAAAGATCATTAATAGTGCATTATGTATTGTACAATAGGCTTTGTATTTTGTAAGTTTTAATTTTAAAACCACGAGGAGAGAGATTCATTCATCTATTATAAGTAGTATAGATATGTTGCAATATTATTAAATTGAGGGTATAAGTGTAAATTCTTTTCATGTAATCTATACTACATTATAAAGTACTAGCAAGATACCAGCGCAATGCGGCGGTGGGTACCCTGAAATAAAAATTTTCAATGAACCATGCTTTATAATCTGAAACGTTTTATGTGGCGATAAATTTGCGGATGCCAAAAGTTTCATGTCGAATATTTCAACTATTTAGAATATTATAGTAGGGTACCCGCGTGTTGCGACAGCGGGTATGAAGTAATAAAATTTTCGGCAAAAAATGTTTTCAATTTTATGTTTTCTCTTACAATAACTTTACCAATAGCGAAAACATAAAGAGTGTGAGTAACTTAAAAAAATAATGGATAATATCAAACTAATTCATATAAAAACAATTGAAAGTGGTGTGTTTTGCGTTCCGGTAGTCAATAATGTTATGGGGTTAGTCAAATTAGTTGATAGTGGTCCGTAGTTACAAGAAAGTAGAAACATTTTTTTTATGAAATATATATGTAATAATCAACATCTCATAATAAGTAAATAAAATATATTTTTGAACATGTTTGTATCATTAATATTGTTTATTACACTTGTCCCATATAGATAAAAGATATAAATAAAAGAGTGCTTATAATGTATACATGTTGTAAAGTATATATTTATGAAAATATTTGAATCATTAATATTGTTTATAACACTTGTCGATAGAAGATATAAATAAAAGAATGCTTATAATATAAAGAAAACTTACATGTTTAATCAATCATTTAGAGTTATCCATGAAAAGTATAATAATTAATATATTAATATACTAATATATTAATCATTGAATTAGCACTTAGCACTTTGCATATTTGCTTCATTTGTCTTAAACAAATTGTCCCGACTTTTACAAAAAATCGTTTTTCACTTTTCTTGTTAATTTTATTTAAAATAATTCAAAAATTATTTAGATTGGTTCTCGAAACACTTTTACGCTATAATAATAGTTTTGGAACTTTGTAATTTTGCATGCATTTTTGTAACACCCCCAAAATTTGCATAGCGGAAGCGTTCGGGTCATGTGGTGCTACTAAATCAATAATCACAACACAAGGTAATAAAGAATGGAAACTCTATTCCATTTTGAAAATATAGATTAATTTAAAAAATAATTTTACATCATTGTTTCAAAGTGCGGAAGTAAAGCCCATAAAAATATATGTTGTCCCATTAAAAAGTTGTATTAGATTTTCTTGAAAACACTTAGGATGCCAGTCTTCAACGAATGCCTTTGCCATTGCCCACGCCAAGAAATAAACCTGAGAAAAATATGCTAAAATGTCAACACAAAGATTGGTGAGTTCATAGGTTTAAGTAATCAAGTTTTCAAGTTGGACCACAGTTGCACATATAGCATCTCCGTGAATGACACTATATGCAAAATGGCTATTACCCTAATACCAAGTTCATGAGACCGAAACTACGACAGTGTGCATGCATCTAGAAGAATGATAAATAAAGCCCAACAAGTGTATTTCCACTACACTCAATCGATACGATATGATATACGCCCGACGTTTGCCTATCCGGTCAAACTCAAACGGGGGTGTCATCCCCAATAGATCTATTCATAACAATCGACCCCCAAAGGGAACTAACGGTAGCATTGTTGGGATTCAAGGTTGTTTCACGTAATAGTGTTTTCAGTTTCAGGTCCGAAAAAGAGTTTTGCATGTTTCTCACCCCATAGTTTTATAAAGCAAGTAATAAAAGTAAAAGTGGGGCTATAATCTCACCTTAGCAGTTCGATGAATAAAGCACAAAGAGATCGAGTGTGATACAACAGCGGCTCCTACCCGGAACCTAAGAATGAGATGGCACGACTCAGAATAATGATAAATGTTTGGTTTACGACCAAAAGGAGAGAGTATTGAATATATACAAGTCAATATAGTGGGATTAGTGTTGATTTATAAATATGACGATGTTACCGAGAGTTTGGTTTATTTATTTCGAGATGTGTCGGTAATTTATATTCCTTTTGTTTTAAATATTCTCTTGTCTTTTAGTCGGGTTTTAGTATTAAAACTAAATATATTAATTTGACAAAATTACGAACGAAATGTGTCAGGAATAAATTGTTTTGACATTTTTATTATTAGTTATAAAAATGTATAAGTTTGGGGTCCAAAAATAGTTGTTAGAATGTAAAAGTATACAAAAAATGCCAAGTATTAAACTTGAGGGGTTAGAATTGTAAAGAGTTATATAAGTTATAAACTTTTATAGGTTTTAGAAAAAGTAACAACTCATTTAAATTTGGAGGGCTAAATTTGTCAAAGAGTGGAACTTGTAAAAATCACAAAAAAAAAAAATATGGCAAAACTGCCACTGCTAGGATTTGAACTCAATACCTTGTGGATTAAGGCATACGCCCCTCCCGACTGAGCCAGTGGCTCTTTTTATCAATGTTGCAAAAATCGTGAATCGGTAGTTGGGCGGTCGACCACCCTGCAGCGAGTAATCGGTCAAGTCGGGATTAATCGGATTGACATTTCCTGCAGGTTTTTGGTATTTCTGGAGACCAAACTAAAAATCTTAACCGATTCCAAGCCTGCTAGGTTTCCAAACCTCAATAAAAGGCTCCAATTCTGATTATGATGCCCATTCTTCATTATAAGTGATATATACGATCCACAAATTAAGCATAATGCCTAAATTATTATTATTTTTAAAATGACCGATTTGCCCAATTCGGCCGATTTTGACCAATTCGGCCGATAAATCGGCCGAATTATCGGCCGATTTTTTGACTGCTTAGTGTCGATTTTTATCCTAGGCCGATTTTTCGACCGATTTTCAAAAATCGACAAGGTACTCGGCCGATTAACGATTAATCGGCCGAGTTGACCGATTTTTGCAACATTGCTTTTTATTAATTATTGCAATAGGTTTGCACTTAACACGTTTTAGACTGTTTGAAAATGGCTTATGTGTTAAAAAAAATGAAATCCTCAAAGCGACACAAGAGGGATTCGAACTCTAGAACATTCGTTTGACTGCCCAACGACCCAGCCAACTGAGCTAGGCCTTGCTTGGTGTTTTACTTTACAAATTACATATATTTATCAAGTGTCTAACTGTTAATATTTTTTGTTTAACTCTTTCTCAGTGACTGTCGTGTATGTATACATGCACATGTTGGTTTCTTATCATCATTTGGGTTATGAGTTGAGACCTAGTTTCAAGACATGTTTTGTGTGACTTGGTTACATATTATAAGACGCCTACATAGTTGGTTAGGAAGTGTTAACGTGTAGTGTTTGTGTTTGGATGAGAACATGAAATGAAAGGGAGTCGAATGGGACTTACAACACCAAAATGGTGGCGACGAGGCACGAGGAGTTCGAGCAAAAGAGATATCAGTTAGCCTTGAACCCACACGATCCAAGTATTATCCCGACAAGACTTAGACGATCTTGAAACATTCACCAACTATCTTTTCTTTTCCCTTGTGGCTCGGCAGTGGAGTGAAGAAAGGAAAAAAAAATGAGAAGTACTTGCTTTTGTAAGTGATTGTAGGAGTAATGGTGAGGGTTTTTATAGGAGGGAATCGGGTATGCTTTCAAGGTGAGGTGAAGAAGATGAATGTGCTATGCTTTGTTTGTGAGAGTTTGATATTGAATGTGTATCAAATGTGTGTGTCGAGTAAACTTATAACAGGAAGGGATAGATCTTGCATGGCCCAATAAGTCATTAGATAATAGTGTGTATTGTGCATTTAAACCTTATATCCATGTATTGGTAAACAAAGTAATTTGCTTTGGTAAGTTTTTGAAAGAAATGGTGTGTTGCTCGATGGGTTATAAAGCAGAGAAAAGAATAATCTTGGCCCATCTTTTATATAATAAAAGAATTACATCATTTCGGAGTGATTTTGTCAATTCATTATTATTGAAAAAACAATTGGGCCAATAAAAGAGCTCAATTCCGCCATGTAAGTAAAATCGTGTGATGTGATTGGTTAATAAAAGTCAAAATTAAATTAATTTTGGTCAAACTTTAATAAATTTGGTGGAGAAATTTGGTTGATAAAAAAACATATAAAAATATAGGTGTCAAATTTGTGAAAACAAAAACTTAAAAAAAGAGGAGGTAATTAATAAAACTTTAGTGGTTGAATTTTTAAAAATTATATAGAGTTAAGTGTAATATTATAAGCTTCCATGTTCCATGTTTTTTTATAACTTTGGATTATAAACAAATAATCCGTTATACTTTATACCATTTATACTTTATATCTTAAAAAATACAATGTATATGTTGTTTTAAAATAACAACATATAAATTTGCATAAGATTATAAGTATAAATTTTTTTACTATATACGTTCAATAATGACTCATTTATTTCATTTTAAATGTTTAACATATGTGGACACGAGTTTACCTTTTAAATAAGGCTAAATTACTCAAAACGGGAATATAATTATCAAATTGTAAGCACGAGTTACTTTAATATAAAAATAAATATACGCGATTGTACTTATAACAATGACTCATGTAATTCTTATTTATTTAACTTTATCAACGCTCATTATGTGCTATTAAACTTGCATCATGTGTACAACATAATATCTGTAGTGAAATTTAAATAACAACATCAAAATCTTTGTCAGCTAAATAAAATTAAATCTTGAGTTACCTAACATAAATTTTTACAAATATTTTACCAAATTCTAATGGATATTAATGCATAGTGAAAAACTCGTGCATAAGTATTAGTTGTACTTATATCACAATTTTCATGGGAAAATTCTTATATGTGTATATACTGAACTAAAATGTTTAAATAAATTTGATTTATGTGTAAATTTCGTGCATGCACGAGACTTATAACTATATAATTATATGCAATTATTTTTAAAAATACAATATTCAGTATTAATACAAAATAAATTTTTTGTCAAAACCCCGTGCGTGTACGGGTATTATAACTAGTGTAGTCTAATGGATATTAGTAGGTTTTGTTCTTTTTAACTTAATTGTCCATGTATTTGAGTTCAAAGCCTCTTTTCACAATATACTAAGTAACAATGTGATATAGATGAGTTGGAATGGGCGGCAAACACAAATAATTAAGGCGGATAAATATTTTAAAATTTTCATTATGTATTTCGTGTCCCGTTTGAGCTTAAGTGCGAGTCGTGGTGTCCCGGTTTGACGTTTTTAGCAAACGCGTAATATATAGCTCTTGAGCATGTTTTTATAAATGTAAAATTTAAAATATTAATTCTAACTTGGAAAAATATTTATTTGACTTTAGTCATGATTAACTGAGTGTCGGTACGCGTGCGTGCTCGTTTATCGAGATAGCCTCTCGTTGACGTGTTTTGTTCATCGGTAAATATCTAGAAATATATTATTCGCATTATTCGTTTATCAACGCTGCTCGGGGATTATAGATTGAAAAGAAAGAAGAAAAAAAAAATATAGTCGCGAAAAATCGGTAGGGAATTTTACGAGTGGTTACAAGTTTAAAATCATATTCATTTATATGTGCATTTTTGCATTAAAACTAAACTAATTCAAAAAAAAAAAAATTATAAATGAAGCATTAAAACGTTGTGGAAGATAAATTAGTAAAAGTTATGTATCGTGTACATTATGCATTAAAAATTCTAATGCTTAAAAACACATTAATGACATCTTAAATTTTTTTAGGAGAGAGAGTGCTAAATGCTTTATAAGTAGTATAGATTTGCAACATTTTCAAAATAAAAGATTTAAAAAATTAAGATTCAACACTTGCTTATGATGAAAAGAATTGCATTACCTTTGCTATTAAAACACTATTTACAACTATTTAAAGCACAAACATATTAACATATACAATTAATACACTATTATATCACCTATCACTCGAATATACAACCATGTTATCATATTGTACAATCTAATCAAGCTACTTAAAACACTTACAACTATGTCAAATGTACAAGTCCCATCAGGTATATCATTGAGATGAACAAGTTTAATTACAAATTATAGAAATATTTTGACACAAAATAAATAAGTCATACAATGGTAATAGTACATGTCTCAAAATAAATAACTCGAAAAGTATGACGTGCTGAAAATTTTAATTGCAGGATACCCGCCGCCACAACACGTGATTACCCTCCTAGTATTATTTAAATGCTCATTTCACTAGCTGCTCAAATCGGAGCTAAATTAATAAAGACAAAGCTTTTAAGTTTCAACTATATCAACCAAACACATCTTTTTCTAAATAAAAGCTTTTATTTTCAAAATAAAAAGCTAACAGCTCCAAATATCTTTAAAAAGTCGTTGCAGGCACATTATGAATTAAAATTTAGAGTAAATTATATAAATCGTCCTTGTAGTTGTAGCAAAATTGCATGTTTCGTCATATAACGCAAAAATTACACCAATGGTCTCTGTGGTTGTCCCAATTGGGTTGATCAGGTCCTTTTAACTTTTAATTATCCAATTGGACGTTAATTCCATTTGAACAGTTAGTCCCTAACGCTATCATGTTTCAATGTTATTCCATTTTGCCAATGATTGTTTGCAACATTAGTCCTTTATACTAACGCTTGTTTCTAACCCCACCACCACCACCACTCGCTACCACCATTCACCACAGCCACCACTCACTACTGCCTCTAACCACCACCAACACCACCGTCACCCACCTCCACCACCAATATCATAAGCTATGATTTGTAACCTTGTAGGGTCTGTCACAATGGATGTCACAGATAAAACACTTTGGTTGATTGACCTCTACGAAAAATAAGCATTGGCATTTGGGTATTTGTGCGACATAGATACTAACTACTACAATTTGATTATCCGATTCAAACAAGTAATATTTGTCCAGCAAAGGTTTCTTTTGGGTAAGATTTCAATTCAAACAAGTAATCGTCGCATTTACATAAAGAGGTGGTAGTCGTAAAGAGCATACAGATAGAGTAAGCATATTTAAAGACGTTGAGCATAATGATAAGCTACATTTCTCCTTAAAGCTAATTTGTAAGGAATATAGAGTAATAATTCCATCGATCAGGGGTAGTAGCTCAAGCTTGATGATGGCTGTAGAATATGATGGAACAGAACTGATGCAAAAAAAATGCATAAATCATCTTGTAAATCATAACGTTAAAATCGCAATTCAAAAAAATAGAGTAAATTACATAAATCGCCCTTGTGGTTAGGCAAAAATTGCATGTTTTGTCCTAGAACGCAAAAAATTACACCAATGGTCCCTGTGGTTTTCTTAATTGGGTTGACCAGTCCTTTGACCCTTTAATCAGACAATTGGACATTTACTAAGACTAAAGGCAGGGGAAATTTTGTCCTTTCATACTTTGATATACACCTAACTTAAGTCTTTGAATTATAGTTTCCCATTTTTATTTCATTTATCGTCCATCCTTCTTCACCTCCCTCTCACACATGCAATCCTTGTGGTTCTTCTTCCTCGATTGATCATGGAAAAGCTTAGTTTTGCTTTGAATGTGCCTAAAGAAAGTTCAGGTGTGTAAAGAACATAGTGCTTTTTTGAGTTTACTTCAGTTTTGTTCTTGTTTTTAAAGAAGGTAAATTTGTTGTTAATGTTATGGGGTTATAATTGCAAGTGGTAACCCTAAGCCAGTCTCATTTGAAATCCACCATGGCGGGTGCTTTACACCAACACCTAGGAGGTCTTACATTGGTGGACATGTATCATCTATTGATGTTCTTGATTTTGATGAGTTTTTTTTTCATGATCTTAATGAAAGGGTAGTTAAGTTGGGTTATGGTGTAGCAAACTTAATGTACTACTAATTTTTTAGACCAAGATTAGGCTTAGATTATGGTCTTCACCCTTTGATTGTTGATGATGATGTGTTAGAGTTGTAAAAGTATGTTAAGGACAATAAGATCATTTTAGTGTATGTTGAACATGGAAGTAATGTAGACTCAAGTATCTTTGTTACACCTAAGAAGGGAGTTGCAATAGCAGTTGATAATCGTGTTAATACAAATAAGCCGTAAAAACGTTTATTTATATTTTACGATCTTCTAATGTTTTGTCGATAACAAACGTAAAATAATTTTAACGAAACAAATAAAATACGTAAATGGTTTGAGCCAATAGTTTACTAACACACTTACGTTTTCACATAAAACACTAAACAAGTAATTGTGTTTTCATGATTTAGTAATACATACGTACAACAACTAGTGTTTACATATTGGGTAGATATATACATAATTGGTATATATTATAATGGGTAATATAATGGGTAGAAGTTTAAGTATTTGACCCATTGACCAAATATATTGAATGTAGTTGGGTATAACCCAAAGTCTATGACCCATACCCATGGAGCATAACCATAACCCATTGCATGACATCATGCATAAGTCATAAATGGATACTATCCATGACCCATGGAGTTAACCCATAACCCATGACCCATGACCCAAAACCCATGGGCAAAGAGGAGTGTCCCACGGTCCCCCAGTTTACACTGGACGGATCCCTCAAGTAAGGGATCCGTGGAACAGTAACTTATTTTCTTCTATAAATAGTGAGCCATTTCTTCATTTTAGGGTGCCACTCCTACACATACTTTCACCTAGTATTGTACACTTTCTAACCTCAGATCCAAAGGATCTTTCTATGTAGTTTGTGTTTGTTTTTGTGTGATTCTCTAGGTTCCTCTTAAAGGCGAGATCACCACCTCTTGAAGTCGAGCAAGCTCAAGTCCATGAGTTGCCATGCTTCGTCATCATCAAGACTACTGAGGTTCTCTTGTTGATAGTTCTTTCTTCCTCATTAGAAGTGTTGTGTCAAAGACATTAGTGAAGGATGTCAAGAGGGTGGAGACGAAGGCATTAGTGAAAGGTGATTAACATCCGTGTAAAAGGCATTAGTGAAGGATGCCAAAAGAGTCAAGAAGAAGGCATTAGTGAAAGGTGCCGAACGTCCGTGTCAAAGGCATTAGTGAAGGATGCCAAAAGGGCCAAGTCAAAGGCATTAGGATGCCAAAAATGTACAATCGATATGGTGTATCGATGTACAAATAAAGATAGGTTGTATCCAAGGATATTGATATCCTTGATGATGTTGTAATAAGGAGTGGGTCTCCTTTTGGATAGGTGTTGTGTAGTAGTTCCTCCTTTGTAATGGGACTCGGTATCTAGCCTTGTACTGGATAAAGTGTAGGCGACATTGTGATTGGTATGGTTCTACCTTGTGGAAGAACCCGGTGTCTAGCCTTGTACCGGAAAAAGAGTAGGCGACGTTGTGAAGGCCGTGTAGTGATTATGAACTCTTAAGTAGGTGACTCAGGGAGTGGAGTAGGGCAAGGAAGGTGTCCTTGTAGCCGAACCAATATAATTACTTGTGTCGTGGTTTTGTGTTTCTTACTCTTTACCTTTACATTACATACTTACATATCTATCTATCAACGTCCAACATACACATCTAAATAGATTGACATAAGTCGATCAAAATATATTAAAACAAAGTTTTAATCGGTAAAACTATTCAACCCCCCTTCTAGTTTTCCACAATTGGCATCAGAGCTTCGTTACCAAGTTTGTTAAGAGTATATTGTACTTTTAAAACTTGACACGATCTATGTATGATTGAAAACTACAAGGAAGGAATTTCCTTAAAAACAAAAGGTCACGTTTTAAAATCATCATATTTTATAATGTTGGACAATGATAGATCTTTCTAATATTTTCCTTGTTGAGAATTCTCCATACTAGGATTTAGTCATCCTAAGAAGATCATGAAGAATTACTCTCTAAATACTTCTTTCCTTAAAAAGAATATTTAGCAAAGGTATGATCTACAATAAATTACAAATAAATTTTTCTCTTTTATATTTTTTTATAAATTAATAATGTCATCCTTTTTTGTTTAATCATGATTAAGTTTTAGTAGTATCTTTACGCTCTCTTAATAATCACTAATATTATTATCTATATTGAACTCATCATCAAGAATGGTATTCTTCGTTGATCTTTATAGACAAAACTACAAACTAGTGATAATGACATCTCGGCTATTCGAGAGCTTTGATCATCACTCCTCACATAAGGATTATTGACATTTCATCTATGTCAATAAGTATCCATGTGAGATTTCTCATATTGTGATAAAATAGGATTTTATCATAATATTTGAAAACTTCCCAAAGAATTATGATTTATTCATAAAAAGGGAACCTCGTCAAATAGGACTAGTATAACACGTCAAAACCCCAAACCATTAGTTATAGAGCATAAACATTGATAAGGATTTAAAACGTACATTTTAAGGGGTCATTTAAGCCCTTAATCGCCCACTTTTATATCTGTTACTGCTCAATTTCGTTCCTTTTCACTTTTAGGTCTCTTGAAAGCAAAATGCTGGAATGATGCATTTTTGGACGAAAAGGAGGGAATATGTGAAGAAAATGGCTAAGTCAAGATCAAGACATTCAAGCTGCTGAATTTACACCTGACGGCGTCCCAATCAGAGGGCGACGCCGTCCCTATTTTGTGACGACTCAGGAGCGAATTTGCTATTTTACACCGACGGCGTCAGGCTTTGAAGAGTAAGGGCGTCACGAAGACTTTTCTTCTCAGACAGCCTAGATCCAGACTCAGACGACGTCAGTACTGACGACTGACGACGTCACAACCACAACGTGACGCCGTCTCAATGATGACTTGGCTAAGATGAAACTCTAATGGCGGCGATCAGACGGCGTCCCACCTATAAGGCGACACCGTCGTAGTTGTAAAATTATATATAGAAATCGAATTTTCAGACTTTTAAGAAGGAGACTTGTGGAGTAAAAACCTAAAACGATTGTAGTCCGGTTTGGACAGTATTTTAGGGTTCTTATACCTTATTTTACATCGAGATAAGTTATTTATTCCCTTGATTTCATTATGTCTTCGATTGAATGTGTGTATGCTTGGATGTTTAACATGTCCGACTAATTTACTTGTGTGTGTGCTTAGATCTATGAAACCTAGTTATTAATCATTGATTGGTTGTCTCTTATCTTAATTGTAATTGGCTTAGGAGTGCATTAGGCCATCGTTGTGTTTTTAATGCTTGATTAATCTTTGTGAACATTAATTTATAATTACTAGTGGAATTGTAGGCTAAACATCCGAAGATAACCTTAGTGTTAAGTTTATGAATCCTAGAGATTTCGTAGTCATTAACCTTAAGGTAGTATCAAAGAGTTAGGGATAAAAAGCACACCCTACGACCTTAGAAAACACAACGCGTTAAGAATAAGGACGTGACAATTCAACCATCAATAAAAGATAACTAGGGAGTAATAGTATCTAGGTAGACACATCTTTAATCATCATACGAGCACACTTCAATAGACATAGACTACCCATTAGTTAGATAATTAGATAGTAGAAGTAATCGGTAGAACCCCGAGATTTTACCTTTAGTTTCTTAAAAAAATATAAAAAAAGATAAAAAATAATCTTCCTCAACCTCAACCTTAGCGTAGTAATTTCTCACTAGCATTCCTATTCCCCTAGAGAACGATATCAATACCCGAGGCTTACCCAATACTACACTACAACGATTAGGTTCACTGCCTAAGGTGTTGAAAAACTTGCTCGACGAAAAGGAAGTTTCCTTTGACCCTGAACGCGCCTTGTACGCGCATCAAGTTTTTGGCGCCGCTGCCGGGGAATAGAATAGCTAGTTAGATTTCCATCTCGTTTAGGTTCCGTTGCTTGATTCCTATCAAGTAAGATTTTTTTTTCATTTTTAGCTTCCTCGTAGTCTATCCCCCTTCTTCGTGATTTTGTTCATAAATCCCATCACTTTTCATCATGGAAGGTGATAATCAACCACCACTCATCAACCCACCACCAAATGACCCGCCAAGAGGCCGCACTCTTGGTGAATACTCTATACCTAGCCACCGAGGCTATAGGAACACCATTGAGCTCCCTAATCAAGCTCAAACTACGGCCCTGCGATCCGACATCATCCGGTTGGTGCAAAACGGATGTGCATTCCATGGACTTCGTTCCGAAGATCTTAATCTGCATCTTAAGGATTTCCTTAAAATAGTGGATTCCATCGACCTTGATGCTACTACTCGGGAGACCACGCGCTTGCGTCTCTTCCAATTCTCTCAATGAGACCAAGCTAGTAATTGGCTTGAGCGACTTCCCGCCGACTCCATCTCAAGTTGGGATGATCTCACTACTCGTTTCCTTGCCCAATTTTTCCCACCGGGGAGAACTACTAAGCTTAGGAATGAAATCTTGATGTTCCAACAATGTCAAGGTGAATCTCTCTACCAAGAATGGACTCGATTCAAGGACTTGCTCCGTAAAGTCTGTAACACCCCCAATTTCGTGATATGCAGCGGAATTAAAACTGGGTATTACTTGATGGCACAACTGTCATAATAATAGAAAACGATCTCTAAAGGAGTCATTTTAAAAAGGCTTTATCATTCAAATATATCAGAGTTTACAAAATAGGTCCCAGTTGGTTCCATTGATTACAAAATACATCAATATAAAGTTTTTGATGTTTTGTGAATGATAAATTATTTATAGCCTTCTTGATCTTGTCCTTGCCCTTCCGTGCCAGCTTCCAACATTATGGACCTGAAATACATGCTTAAAACTGTCAACACAAAGGTTGAGTGAAATTCATAGAGTTTTTTTGATGATTGAACACATTATGTTTGTAGTGTGAGTTATAAATTCACACCAATGGTTTGAAAACAAAACATTTATTATTAGACTAAGCATCATGCAATCAAGGCGTTAACTTGCTCCAAAATTAATTGGTGAAATTGTTGGTACTTGCCCTAATAGGTAAACTTGCCGTTTTACCTAATGTTATTCAAATATAGTGCGCTTGTTTGCCTACCCGGTCAACACAAACGGGATTCGTCAATCCCAATAGATCTATTCACAATATTCGCGCCCACCTTCACTCATTGATTAATGATTCATGATTTAGGGACTTAAGTTTGGCAAATGCGGTAACTTAGTGCTAATAAAACAATCAGATAAGCATACAGTTTGAAAGCAATGTGTTCGGTTTAAAATAAAGCATGTATCTCCCCCAAGGTTTTGTAAAACAATTGAGTAATAGAAAGTGGGGCTATGAACTCACCGAGAGTTAATAATGTTAAGTACTTTAACGAATGTGATGGATAAATCGGGAAACTTCTACGTGCAACCTAAAAATGGAACGTTGCGATTTAGGTTGGGAATAATGTTTAGGAAAAACATAAACCATCCTATATATGTCTCTATGTTGATCATGATGTAGTCATTTATAGTTTGA
This sequence comes from Chrysanthemum makinoi, assembly GCA_910596185.1. Taxonomy (NCBI): domain Eukaryota; kingdom Viridiplantae; phylum Streptophyta; class Magnoliopsida; order Asterales; family Asteraceae; genus Chrysanthemum; species Chrysanthemum makinoi. The sequence continues at coordinate 45,644,621 of OU343218.1, read as the reverse complement.
TGTTTATAGTAACAGTTTTAATATGTGAAAACGTATTTAGTTTATAGATATCGTACTACCGTTCGGGCCATCATAATTCAGAGGTCATGTAGTAAACGTTCGAGGAGCTAGGACACTTTAAATCGTAAATCCAGCAACTCGTCGATACGTTTTACTCAAATGAAACCCCTCACATGAAGCTCCCTACTATTGTAGCACTTAGTAGATAAAACATATGTTTTGAGTGAAGATTGTTATATTAATAATTTTATCATGTTTTTAATAAATATCTAGTTTTTACAAGTTCTCGTCGTTTACTAATGATCACAACTTATTAATATGGTCAAGAATGAAGTTTTGGTAAAAATTGGCGGAAAAGGGTAAAATGGTCATTTTTTGTTACTTGCAAAAACACTATTTCGAAGGTTGAATGAAGTTTTGTTAAGTTAATATGTACTAGCGATGAAAATAACTTGGTTTCTATATTCTTAACTTGTGAAAATTCAACTTTTGCCGGTAAAAACTGCTTTGCAAATTTTAGGCAAATAATGATATCGTTTGGCCTTTTTAGGCCAAGTTTCAACGTGGTAGATGTAAAACATCGTTCCGGACAACTTTCGTGCTTTAACTTTTTGATGATTCGGACCAGAAGTGCCACTTTCAAAACGGACAGCTGCTTAACAGCTTGTTTTAGGCCGTTTCGGTGTTTTGGTTTCACTAACTTCTGTTAACTATAACTTTTGACTCGTTTTTCCGTTTTGGGTGATTCAAGTTGCTATGTTTACCTTTTTATCTTGTCTAAAATAGTATGTAAGTTAGAAAGTCCATATATGACTGGTTTTAATGGTCTCAAATGTGTAGAATATGACTAGTTTACTAGTTTGTTATTTTTATGACAATATATGAATTAAAACATGTGATTGAGTATATGTACATCATGAATCAACATAGTAACCATATATATATAGCATGTATTTGACAATATTACGAATAATAAACATGAGATGGTGGTGGTGATTAGTTGCTTCCAACTTTTGGCTTTCAATCAAGAAAGGAGTAACTAGTAAGGATAGGACTTTGATTGAACACTTAGGACCTTGAATTGAGCTAGCTTTCTACACGTTGGCACCCTTATAATCTTGAAGGATTGGTGATGAAGTACTAAGTGACTTGAGTGGATCTAAACTCAAAAATATCACTTAAACTTGCTAGAGATTTGATGTAGTAATTTGCTACTTGAAAGTTCTTAGCATAAACTTGAAGTTATGGATCAAATTATGGAAAGTATGTTTGTTTTATGATATGAACGACCAAGAGAGGTGGATGAGGGTTTTTTGGATGTCTTTCACTTGCTATTTATAGGAGAGTAAGTTTGGTTAACCATATATTGGGTTAAATGTTAACCATGGTTAAGTTAGGACACATGTAAACATCAAAATGGAGCATGGTTAGGATCAAGCCACCACCAAGGTGACTCACCCCATATGGGCTGTCACAAAGTGGTGAGTAGGCTTAGATGATAAGTCTTGGTATTATCTTGAGTTTAGAGCATGATTTGGTTCCGTTAAATGCCAACCGTAAGTTGTTAAGCCATAAAGCGTAAAACCGGGTGTCATAAAAATACGAAACTTGCAGGAATGATGAAACTCATCATTATACTCTATATAAAAATATAAAATGAGTGATAAGTCTCATTGGGTGCAAAAACGCTGCTTAAAGCTGGAAACACGGGTAAAAAACGCGTAATTCGCGTAAAACGCAGAATTGGAAAACGTAAAATTCCAAAACTTGTGAAATTGTCGTAAAATGGTAGAAATACATATTTCTAATGTTTATATGGTTTACTGGACATATCGGGATGTCCGAATGACATTTAAACCCTAAAGTAGTTCTCGGACACGTTTTCGTGAAAACGGTTCTGAATGGATTCAACGTGCGCCGTCAGGACGACTTGTCGAGTTTTATTTATCTTGTCATGATAGTAAAATAAAAAAAAATTTACGGTATGAATAGTGAAAGTGAATAGTAAATTCTCGAAAATGAAAAGTAACCTGAAAATGCGGGTGGTTACAGTCTTCCCCCATTGGAGAAATCACGTCCTCGTGATTTAATTGTTACTTGATGGTGATGCTCCTTCAAAAAGGTGAGGGTACTTTCAATGCATTTGGTCTTCTCGTTCCCATGTAAATTCTGGACCATGTTGGGAGTTCCAGCGAACTTTGACAATTGGTATTCGACTCTGTTTTAGTTGTTTGACCTCTCGGTCCATGATCTCCACAGGTTGTTCAATGAAGTGTAGATCATTGCTGAGTTTGAGTTCATCGAGTGGAATAACTAATGATTCATCGGATAAACATTTCTTTAGGTTGGATACATGAAAAGTGGGATGTACATTACTGAGTTCCGATGGGAGCTCAAGTTTGTACGCCACTGGACCAACCCTAGCTAGGATTATGAATGGACCTATGTATCTTGGGTTTAGTTTTCCAGGTTTACCGAATCGTATGACACCTTTCCAAGGTGAGACTTTTAGCATAACCTTGTCTCCAACTTGGAATTCCAAAGGTTTGCGTCGTGTATCGGCATAACTCTTCTGTCTATCTCTTGCTTTTTGTAACTGATTTTTGACTTGTATGATTTTCTCTATTGTTTCACGAATAAGTTCTGGACCAGTGAGTTGAACATCTCCCACTTCGACCCAGCAGACAGGCGATCGGCACTTTCGACCGTAAAGTGCTTCAAAGGGTGCTGCTTTGATACTCACGTGATAACTGTTATTGTAGGAGAATTCGACCAATGGTAAATGGTTATCCCATCCTTTTCCAAAGTCGATTATGCAAGCTCGAAGCATGTCTTCCAGCGTTTGAATGGTTCGTTCACTCTGACCATCGGTTTGAGGATGATACGCTGTACTCATGTCTAGGTTTGTTCCGAAGGCGTCTTGGAGTGACTGCCAGAAGTTTGAGGTAAATCTACCATCTCGGTCAGATATGATAGAAATTGGGGCACCGTGTTTTGAGACTATTTCCTTGACGTAAAGTCGAGTCAACTGATCCATCTTGTAAGTCTCTTTGATTGGTATAAAGTGTGCGGACTTTGTGAGACGATCCACTATGACCCAGATGGAGTCATAACCGTTGGATGTCTTTGGGAGTTTAGTGATAAAATCCATTGTGATTTGTTCCCATTTCCAAATCGGAATCTCTGGTTGTTGTAATAGACCGGATGGTTTTTGGTGTTCGGCCTTTACTTTGGAACAAGTAAGGCATTTTCTGACGTAGGTGGCAATGTCAGCTTTCATGTTTGGCCACCAATAGAGTAGTTTTAGATCATGATACATCTTATCGGATCCTGGATGTACGGAATATTTGGATTTGTGGGATTCAAGCATGATTAAGTCTCGTAGGCCACCATAAAGTGGTAACCAACTTCGTCCTTGGAAGCATAAAGTTTCATCGGGATGGGTTTCAAATTTCTTCTGTATCATGCCGTCCAATTTCTCCTTTTCAATGTCTTGTTGTTTCACCGCTTCGGCTTGAGCATTGAGTATTTGAGCAGGGAAATTTGAATTGATGGTTAGGACTAAAGCTCGAACTCGTAGAGGTTTAACCCTTTCCTTTCGGCTCAGGGCATCTGCTACTACGTTGGCTTTTCCCGGATGATAGCGAATGTTGCAATCATAATCACTCAGTAGTTCCAACCATCGTCGTTGCTTCATGTTTAATTCCTTTTGATCAAGAATGTGTTGGAGACTTTTGTGGTTAGTAAACACAATACATCTAGTACCATATAGATAGTGTCTCCAGATTTTAAGTGCAAAGGCTACTGCTCCTAACTCCAAGTCATGAGTATTGTAGTTTTCTTCATGTTTCTTGAGTTGTCGTGAAGCGTAAGCCATGACTTTTTCTCGTTGCATGAGTACGGCTCCTAATCCTTGGTGCGAAGCATCGTAATAGACTTCAAAATCTTCGATCCCATCTGGAAATGCTAGATTAGGGGCACTACAAAGTTTTTGTTTTAGGATTTGGAAAGTTTCTTCTTCATCTTCGCTCCAGATGTACTTTTTGTTTTTCTGAGTTAGCGTAGTCAAAGTTTTGGCTATTGAGGAAAATCCCTCAATAAACCTTCAATAATAACCGGCCAAACCTAGAAATTGAGGAATTTCCGTAGGTGTTGTAGGTGTTAGCATTGCCTTGATAGCCTCAATTTTAGCGGGATAAACATGTAGACCCGTGCTATCGATAACATGCCCAAGGAATTGTACTAACTGAATCCAGAATTCACATTTAGAGAATTTTGCGTACAACTTCTCTTTCTTGAGCAAATCTAAAATCGTTCTCACATGATCTTTATGTTCTTCTTCGCTTTTGGAGTATATGAGAATATCATCGATGAATACTATCACGAACTTGTCCAAGTATGGCTTACACACCCGATTCATGAGGTCCATGAATATTGCTGGTGCATTCGTCAAGCCAAACGGCATTACTTGGAACTCATGATGACCATAGCAAGTTCTAAAGGCTGTTTTTGGAATGTCTTCTTCTCGAACCTTAACTTGATGGTAACCCGATCGAAGGTCTATTTTTGAATAATAGGTCGAACCTTGTAGTTGATCGAATAGATCGTCGATTCTTGGCAAAGGGTATCGGTTCTTTATGGTTAATTTGTTTAGCTCACGATAGTCGATACACATTTGTAACAATCCATCTTTCTTTTCACAAACAAGATGGGAGCTCCCCAAGGTGAGGAACTAGGTCGGATAAACCCCTTGTCGGAAAGTTCTTGTAGTTAATTGGCCGGAGGTTCTTGCATCTCGGATGGTGCTTTGAAGGGAGCGGGCGCTAGCCGCTCCGGCACTAATTCAATTTGAAACTCTACTTGGCATGATGGTGGAAGTCCGGGTAAGTCTTCAAGGAAAACTTCAGGAAATTCACGAGCGATAGGAACGTCTTCAAGTCATTTTTCTTTGGACTCCTTCTCGGTAACATGAGCTAGAAATGCTTAACATCCTTTTTCAATGTACTTCTGGTTTTCATACATGAGATGATGTTTAAGAAAGTTCCACTTCGATCACCACGAATGACCAAAGTTTCATTGTTACAAGGAATGTGAACAACGTTTTCGCCACAGATGATGTTGGCTCGATGTTTTGACAACCAATCCATGCCAATAAAAACATCGAAACTTCCAAGTTCGATTGGCATGAGATTGATGCTGAATGGGTGATCTAAAAGGTTGAGGGTACAGTTTTGGAGTACAGTATTGGTGTTTACTAAGTTTCCATTAGCTAATTCAATACTATAGTGACTATCCATAGTGGTTGGTGCAATATTAAGTAAAGGTGCAATTGTGGAAGATTGATGAGTGTGTAAATACTCATCATTTTTAGTCAAATCTGAACTGCAAAACATATAAAAATGCTCAGAAATGCATCAAAACACTGAAAATATTCCAAAATTGCATTTTATATGTTTCAGATGCAAAATGTTTAAAATCAGATGAAAAATGAGCAAAGTTTGCATAATTAGCAGTTTCAGTCCCCCAAGTTTCTAAAATTGTCAAAAATAGTCCCTGAGTCAAAATTTCAAAAGAAAAGTCACCAAAGGTCCTTTTAAAATCATAAGTTGTCAAATTTAGTCCTTTGGTGAAAAATGTCAAAAGTTTGAGAAAATTACAAAATTAGTCCTTCAAGTTTGAAATTTGGCAGAAATGGCCCCTGGAAAATTGCAAAATGGCAAGTTTGGTCCTTATACTTTGTGAGATTGTCACTTTTAGTCCTTGGAGCAACTTTTCAGAATTGGCGACCTTGGCCCTTGATTTTTCAGAAATTACATAACAAGTCCTTGCCAATTAAACCTTTAATACCCAAGTGGCCTGGTCAAAACCATTTTGAACCCCCTGTCAATTAGCCATTTTGACCCCCCTTCTATTATTACCCCTTGGTCAAATCCGGTCAAAACAACCCACCCGCCAAAAGTCTTCCTCCAACTGCTTCAAGCAACTCTCAGAGCCTCCATCCCCTCCTCTCATCCACTTACCCATGTTCCCCCCACCTTAGCTAACCTCCAAACTTCATTTAATGCATCTTTCCCCCCCCTCACTCAACCCCAATTGTCAAATGCTAGTTTTGGCGCCAAAATCTGTTTTAAGGGCCAGGATCAGTTGAAGCAATCCAATGGCTGAGAAACATGATGGGAACTATTCAGAAGAGAGAGACAAAGAGTTTGGATTATAAAAGAGAGAAGAAGGAAGAGTAGAGGGAGACTACTAGTTTTTAAGTTTTTATTAATGTCGTCTTTAATGTTAAGTTCTAGTTAAGTGAAAAATTCTGTAACCTTTTGTTATAATGTACCCAGTTTAAGTTATTGTATCAATATAAATCATTTTCAAGTATCAATTTAAGTCAAATTACCATTTCACTTTGTTAAGCTTACTGTTGAAATTTTCATTTTCAAACTCATGTATCAAAGCTCTTCTTAGCTTACCTTTAAGCTCCAACAAGCTTATATAAGCTTATTTCATCTTTTTACAAACCTGCAATCAAGTTTCAATAACTATTGGATGCTGGTCAACAAAAGTCAAACGGGGTCAAGTTGGTAATGGAAATGGTCAATGGGTGATGCAGTGTTGGAGTTGGGTGATTCAGAGTCATTTGGGTTGATATAGATAGGTTAGGTGTTCATTGGATCAGTTTCAAGCCATAGTGGCTAGGGACCCATTGTAAGTGCTTATTTCAAGTTTCTTAGCATAATCAGTTTTAGTAGTCTAAAGTAATTAAAACCTGTTTTAATAGTTGTGTTTAGGCTAAGTAAGTTTAGTTTGATCAGTAGTTTATGCTTGTTCATTCTTTAGTTCAGTTTTAGTTTGCAAATCGTTAAAAGGTGTGTTTGGATTTACTTGTGATAACCTGTCGAGGCTTGTTCAGTGTATACTTCCTGTGGTTTTATGTTTGTTCAGCATATTTGAGCTCATTCAAGTCTTAGTTTGGTGCCTGCTAGATCAGAAAGTCAACATCAATCTAAATCTGTCTCCTTTGTCTCAACTGTTGGAATTTTGGATTAGCAAAACCTTGTTTTGTGTTTCGAATTGTTAAACATAGCTTGCATTAGTGTCATTACATAATATTACTTCATTATCAGTCATAAAACTGGAATCAAAGTTCATGAAAGTCAAACTTTCTCAACTGTTGTCAAAAGTCAAAAGTTAGAAAACCTGTTTTGGGGCCAACTGCAAGGATTTTTCATGAGCTCATTTTTGAGCCACATGAAGTGAAACTTGGCATTTTGAAAAGTTCAGCTGGTGTCCTTTCTTATCACCATTTTATTATATTTTTGCAAATTTTTTAGAAGCCTCAAATCTGCTTCTCTTCAGGCCCACTCCCCGCTCACAAACTCAGTCTAATCTGAGTTTTCTCAGATTTTGTGCAAGGTTGCACAGGGCTCATAAGAGCTGGTCATAGTCTGATTTTTGGTTTTTAAGGTCTCACCCAGGTCTGCTTTAGGTTCCAATTTGTGTTTTTCATTTTGAGCTTATTTTAAAGCTTGTGTTTAAGCTCAAAGTTGGTACCCAAAACTGTTGTTGCATTTGAAATTCAAATAAGCCAATTCTGTGTAATAAGCTATTCAGTGGTTAAAAACAGTTAAGATTTGTTGCATATTAGTTCTTTTAGGAGTATACAACTTCTGTAAACAGTTGGTGGTTTGTTTTGTTCATTTGGCTTATTAAAGTGCTTATTTATAAGCACTTGCTATAGCAGTTTCATTTTCTTGCAAAACAAGCACCTGTTTTTCCATTTTTCCTAGATTCCAAATATAATTTTAGAGTTTTCCTGAAATTTTCAGATTTTTCCAAGTTGGTTTGCTATTTTTCTGCATTTAAATTGATTTTTAGGCATTTTTAATTAGCATTTAATACAAAAAATTAAGAAAAGTTTCAAAAAAATAATTTATCATTTTTATTAAGTTAAGATAAATATAAAAAGCCAAAAAAATATTTTTCTAGATTTTTCTTAGTTAAATTTGTATTTTTAAATAATTTAAGTAGTTTTTAATTGTTTAAAATTCCTAGAAAATAGAAAAATAATCAGAAAAATATAAAAATAGTTTTGAAAATTCTATTTTGATATTTTAGATTTTTCTAAGTCATAATTTTATTTTTCTAGCTTTATTTCCTATTTTCTTGTATTTTAGGTTATTATTTAATAGTTAAAAATAGTTTTTACTTAATAATAATTAGATAAATAGTTGTAAAAATAATTTTCTTTTTCTATAAATTTTCTTTTATCATTAGGTTTGTAAAAATACCATTTTCATATTTTTGGGATTTATATTGTGTAAGTTTTATTTTTTTATTTTGTACGTAACGTAGTTTTTAATTCAGTTTTATAAACATAAAAACAAAAACATCAGTTTAAATATAGTGATAGCGTTTATTTAATATTTTTTATCTTTTTAACTTTCTTTAATTTGCATTTAAGCCTCTGTAATTTGTTGGCTTTTTCCGTAGTTACAATCCTATTCAAATCTCTTTTTCGTTCAAATTTCTCGATCACTTTACGTTTGATAATCCATTGCATAGCTCGCTGGGACATAACGACCCGGGGAAACACTATACTCCCCAGATCTTCATTGCATATGTGCTTAAGCTGTTTTAAGTTTCTTACAGTTGGCCATTCACAAGTGGTCAGCTTGCGTGAGAAAACTTGACGGTTTGGCGCGGATCAAAATTTTGGCGCCGCTGCCGTGGAGCTGTGCTGATTATCTTCCGTCTAGCAGATTAGTAGTTTGAATACTCACTCATTTGTTTATATCATCCATCTCTATCTATATATATATCCATATTTTCTTATAAAAAATCCAAAAACCCAAAAACAGCAAAAACGTATAAAACACAAAAATATTTTCCTTTTTGTTTCTATATATGTATCAAATATAAAAAAATACAAAAAGATTTGTCGTTTTCTTAATAATAATAACATAAAAGATTACCACCGCAAACCAAGGCAGTGCACTACCTAACTGGGGGTGCGACCATAATAAGTTCCCGAACCAAAGATTTAAAACTTACCTTTGTGTCCTTGTGAGTGGTGTACCTTTTTCAAAGAAGCCATTCATCTTGTGATTATTGGTTTAAGTTCACTGTTGTTTTGCCTCGATTTTGTTTTACTTGGATTTGTTGTGATATCTACTTGTCAAAAACATAAAACCCAAAAAGATTCTTCTTTCCCCATTTTCATAATTCTCTTGTTTCCTTGAGATACGTCTAGTGTATGCTTTTCATTTCGCAAGCTCGTAGACGTAACCATAACCAAGCAAACGTGCCGAGATACGTCCGTTGAACATCCCACCATGTCGGAATCCAAGGGAAGGACCTCAAGTCCAACCCGATCCACAAAATCCAGCTCCCGATCTCCGAACGATGGAGGAGCTTTGCCAACCCACGATGAATGGACGGGGTGGTCCAATTGCCCCGGTCAACATCGAGGCAACGGATTTTTTGGACTTAAGCATCACATGATTCAACAAGTCCAAAGTTTTTGCCAATTTCACGGATCACCGGGTGAAGATGCCAACAAGCATCTTGACAAATTTCTCACTGTCACCCAAAGTATGAAGCAAAATGGGGTCACCGATGACGCCCTTCGCTTATACCTCTTTCCTTATTCCTTGACGCTTCATGCCACCGCATGGTTTGATCGTCTTCCCAAGAACTCAATCCATAGTTTCGATGAAATGATCTCCAAGTTCTTGGCGAAATATTTTCCACCGTCGATGGTGACGAAACTAAGGAATGAAATCAGCAATTTTAGGCACTTCCGACGAGTCCTTATTCGAGGCATGGGAACGCTATAAGCTTTCAATTGACCGATGTCCGAACCACAACATGTTGCTTGTCACCCAAATAGATACATTCTATAACGGGTTAACACTGAGACACCGTGACACAATCAATCTTTGCGCGGTGGTACCTTTATGAAAAGGCGACCCGAAGAGTGCTATGATCTCATCGAAAATATGACTGCCCACCACAATTATTGGGATTCCTCTGCCGAGAGGAGTGAGTCAGCGAGATCCACCACCCTTCCATCTTCGGAATTCACCACTCTCAACAAAAAGTTAGAAGAAATATCAGCCGCCATGCTTAAAATGAATCACACAAATGCTAATCAACAAGTTAATGCCGTGAACAAGAGTTGTGAGACTTGTGGTGGTCCACATCCTTATTTTGAGTGTCTAGCCTCCGGTGGTTTCACTCAAGAGAGCGTATATGCTGCTCAAGGTTCCTACAATTCGGGGTAACTCCTACCAACCTAAGGGGACCGTAACCTTCTAAGCTATCGTTCTAACAATTACCTTGGACCACCTGGGTTTAATCAAACTCAGAACAATCAAAACGAAATATTCAGCTAATCAATCAGAATCGGAAATTTCAAAATCAAGGTTCTCAAAATCAAAGGAACTATAATCAAAACCGATTCCAAGCTCCACAACAAACTGTTCAAGCTCCACCTCCTCAAGCTTCCATTGACATTGTTAGTTACATCAAAACAATGAAGCTAAGATGGTGTCCATGCAAAATCAGATTACCTCTATGAGAAATGATTTTACATCTGAGATTAGAACAACTAGTAGCAAGATTGATCAGCAAAATAGCAAGATCGATAACGTGCTTGCTCTTCTCGTAAGTCAAAAGAATCAAGCTTCAACTTCGGGATCTCTTCCAAGTAACACCATTCCCAACCCTAAGGGTGAGTTGAATGCTATTACCACTCGTAGTGGTAAATCTTATGAGGAACCCTCGATGCCTACTCCTTCTCCGGTGAAGGATGTGGAACGAGCAAAGGAGGTGACAAAGGACGAGGTGCATATCTCAAGCCCACGAAGTACCGCACAAGTCCAACCTTCGGCCGTCTTACCTCCAATTCCGGAACCCGTTGTTCCGATGACCAATCCTAAGCCTTCACTTCCTTATCCTTCAAGGCTTAATGATCAAAAGGCCCGCGACAAAACTAATCAACAAATGGAGAAGCTTATCCAAATTTTTCAAGATTTGCACTTCGAGATTAGTTTAGCGGACGCTCTTCTTCTTATGCCCAAATTTGGTCCAACAATCAAAAGTCTCTGGACTAACAAGGAAAAGATTTTCGAATTGGCTAAAACTTCTTTGAATGAGAATTGTTCGGCGGTTATCCTTAAAAGCTTCCCGAAAAGCTAGGAGACCCCGGAAAATTTCTCATCCCATGTGATTTTCAAGGCATAGTTCAATGCTCTACCGGCCGATCTTGGTGCAAGCATTAACTTGATGCCACACTCCATGTGGAAAAAGCTTTCATTACCTCCGATTACACCTACATGTATGATCCTCGAGCTTGCGGACCGTACAAGTTCTCGTCCGCTAGGTATAGCCGAGGATGTTTGTGTGAAAGTAGGAGAATTCCATTTTCCCGCCGATTTTGTTGTTGTCGAATTTGATGCTGATCCCCGAGTACCCCTCATCCTTGGGAGGTGCTTCTAAAAACCGGGTCGTGCATTGATCGGCGTTGATAAGGGGGAAATCACCTGAGATCAAACAAGAAGCAGTTACTTTCAATCTCGATCAAGTTACGAGATATTCCCCTAGTTATGACGACATTTCCGTCAACATGATTGATGTCATTGACATTGTGTCGGAGGAATATTCTCAAGAACTTCTTGGATTCTCGAGTGGCAATCCCACTTCGGTTGATCCCATCGTTGCTCTCTCTTCCACGTCCCTCACTCCGTTTGAGGGAAGTAACTCTATTCGGAAGAGATTGAAGCATATTTGTCTAGTGATTCGGTTTCATGGGAAATTGATCACGCCCCTATTGACATCGAGGGAGATATTCTTCTCATCGAGAAGTTGCTCAATGATGATCCCTCATCTCTCCCTCCTCAAGAACTTCATAAAGAGGAAATCAAAACGATTGAAAAATCTGATGACCCTCCAGGAGGTCGAACTTAAGGACTTACCACCTCATCTCGAGTATGCATTTTTGGAGGATGACAATAAATCACCCGTCATCATTGCTAAGAACTTGAGTGAGGATGAAAAAGCCGCTCTCATAAAAGTTTTGAAGTCACACAAGCGAGCCATCGCTTGGAAACTTTCCGACATCCAGGGGGTTGACCCGAGATTTTGTACTCACAAAATTCTCCTGGAAGATGACTCCAAACCAGCGGTTCAGCATCAAAGAAGAGTGAATCCTAAAATCCATGAAGTTATCAAAGCGGAAGTCATAAAACTTTTCGATGCCGGATTGATTTACCCTATCTCGGATAGTCCTTGGGTGAGCCCCGTTCATTGTGTGCCCAAAAAGGTGGCATAACTGTTGTTGAAAATGATGAAAACGAGTTGATTCCTACTCGATTGGTCACGGGATGGCGTGTTTGCATTGACTATCGAAAGTTAAATGAAGCCACCCGTAAAGACCACTTTCCTTTACCCTTCATGGATCAAATGCTTGAAAGACTAGCGGGAAACGAATACTATTGTTTTCTCGATGGTTTCTCGAGGTTACTTCCGGATACCCATTGACCCCCAAGATCAAGAAAAGAACACATTCACGTGTCCTTATGGAACATTTGCCTACCGACGCATGCCTTTCAGCTTATGCAATGCTCTGATACGTTCCAAAGGTGTATGATGGCCATTTTCCATGATATGATCGAAAAGACTATGGAAGTCTTTATGGATGATTTTTTGGTCTTTGGGGATTCTTTCCAAACATGTCTCTCCCATTTGGACAAGATGCTTGAACGTTGTGAAAACACGAACCTTTGTCTAAATTGGGAGAAATGTCACTTTATGGTCAAAGAAGGAATTGTCCTCGGCCATAAAATCTCTAAGAAAGGGATTGAGGTTGACAAAGCCAAAGTTGATGTTATTTCAAAGCTACCTCCTCCCACTACTGTCAAAGGAGTTAGAAGTTTCCTTGGTCATGCCGGTTTCTATCGTCGTTTCATTCAAGACTTCTCGAAAATATCCCGCCTATGACCCGACTTCTTGAAAAAGACACTCCTTTCGTCTTCTCTAGTGAGTGCATTGAAGCGTTCCAAACTCTTAAAAAGAAACTCACTGAATCACCAATTCTTGTTGCCCCCGATTGGGATTTACCATTCGAGCTTATGTGCGACGCAAGTGATTTCGCCATAGGTGCAGTCTTGGGGCAACGCAAAGCTAAACATTTCCAGCCTATACACTATGCTAGCAAAACCTTGAACGAAGCTCAAGCACATTACACCACGACGGAAAAAGAATTACTAGCCGTGTGTATGCTTTCGGAAGTTTCGGCCATACTTGATCTTGTCCAAAAGCATAGTGTATACGGATCACTCGGCTCTCAAATATCTTTTTGCTAAGCAAGATGCTTAGCCGAGATTGCTCCGATGGATTCTCCTCCTACAAGAATTTGATATCACCATTCGTGATAAAAAGAGCGAGAACCTAGCCTGATCATCTTTCCCGTCTTGAAAATCCTCATCAAGGTGTGCTCGATAAAAAGGAGATAAACGAAACGTTTCCTCTCGAGACACTTAATGTGGTATCTCATCGTGGAGATTCTAGTACCCCATGGTTTGCCGACTTTGCAAACTATCATGCGGGTAACTTTGTTGTGAAAGGGATGTCGTCCCAACAAAAAAACAAATTCTTTAAAGATGTTAAGCATTACTTCTGGGACGACCCCTACTTGTTTAAGGTTTGTGCGGATCAAGTAATCTGACGGTGTGTTCACGGCCAAGAAGCCGATGAAATTCTCAAGGCTTGTCATCATGGACCCACGAGGGGACATAATGGCCCGAACTACACCGCCAAGAAGGTGTTTGATTCTGGTTTCTATTGGCCCACAATTTACAAAGATGCCCATGACCTCGTCAAATCTTGCGACTCTTGCCAACGTCATGGTAACATCTCTAAAAGAGATGAAATGCCTCAAAATGCCATTCAAGTGTGCGAGATATTTGACGTATGGGGCATTGACTTTATGGGGCCGTTCCCGTCTTCTCGAGGGAACAAGTATATACTCGTGGCGGTCGATTACTTGTCTAAATGGGTGGAGGCTAAAGCGCTACCTACCACACGCCGAGTAGTGGTGAAGTTTTTAAAGTCTCTCTTTACCCGTTTTGGAACTCCTCGTGCCATCATTAGTGATCGCGGTGCACACTTTTGCAATGACCAATGCCAAAAGTAATGCTTAAGTACGGTGTCACCCACCCGCCTCTCCCACCGCGTATCACCCACAAACTAGTAGGCAAGTGGAAGTTTCGAACCGTGGTTTGAAAAGAATCTTGGAGAGGACCGTAGGCAAAAATCGTGCCTCTTGGTTAGACAAATTAGAAGATGCACTTTGGGCCTTCCGTACCGCTTACAAAACACCCATCAGGTGTACTCCTTACAAGCTCGTGTATGGAAAGGCGTGTCATCTCCCGATCGAGCTTGGGCACAAAGCCTATTGGGCCTTGAAGCATGCAAATTTCGACCTCAAGTCTTCGGGTGATCATTATAAAGTTCAACTCAACGAATTAAATGAACTCCGTGATCAAGCACACGAGAACTCTTTGATCTACAAAGAAAAGACAAAGAAGATCCATGACTCAAAGATTAAAAACCGCGTTTTTCAACGTTGGTGACCGAGTCCTTCTTTTTAATTCTAGATTGAAGATCTTCTCGGGGAAACTTAAGACCCGTTGGACTGGTCCATTCACCATTACCAAAGTGTTTCCATATGGCACCGTCGAATTATCTCAAATAGACGGGCCAAACTTCAAAGTTTATGGACATAAGCTGAAGCATTATTTTGGAGAGGACATTCCTCATGTGGTTGTCCCAGATCTACAAACTTTCCCCACGAACAAATGAATACGGGGTCGAGTCAAGCTAGCGACTCGAGAATCAAAAACAGTAGCATGCCATATGGGTTTTCACTCATATTTCTGACTTCTTTCTATTTTCTACCACCCTAGTGTGTGGGGGGGGGGTTGCCCCACATGTTATGTATATAAGTAAGCGTCAAAAAAAAAAAAAAAAAAAAAATTCCAAATAATGGCCGTAGTATTTCCCTTTTACATTCTTTGTTTCGGCATAACCGCCGGTACTTTGAATATTAAGGGCAATATTCATTTCTAAGTGTGGGGGGGAATTCTCACGAATTTTATCATGTAATTATACCGCCTAATTCCCCCATTTTTGGCCAAAAATTTTTTTTTTGGAGTAAGTGTTCTACACTTACTTAATTGGTTATCAGTCCGCCTTGTCTAATAAACAAAAGGATTGGCTAATCCAGGAGCAAACGGCTCTTGGTAAAGATATATCAAATCCGTTTATATGGCTTGCAATTTGCCCAAAATTGTATGGTTCTCAACTCACCATATCCTAAAAGTGAAGAGTTGGCTAGCCCGCAAGTTTATGGCTTGTGGTAAAGGCAAGTGGAAAAACCATAATTGGTAATCACTCACACAAAGATAATATTGATAATTTATCTAAGAGTTGGCTAGTCCAGAAGCAAACGGCTTCCGGTAAAGACAAATCAAATCCGCGTTGGAAGCGTGGTTTGCTCAAAATCACATGGTTATCGGTGTACCATGGTTCTTACTTGAACTAAAACATTTGGCTACTCCATAAGTAATGGCTTTTGGTAAAGAGATTCAAATCCATTAAGTTTTTCTCAAAAGATTGCTAGGGACTAGCAATAGTTTAGTGTGGGGATTGATGAGTGTGTAAATACTCATCATTTTTAGTCAAATCTGAACTGCAAAACGATAAAAATGCTCGTAAATGCATCAAAACACTGAAAATATTCCAAAATTGCATTTTATATGTTTCAGATGCAAAATGTTTAAAATCGATGAAAATGAGCAAAGTTTGCATAATTGGCAGATTCAGTCCCCCAAGTTTCTAAAATTGTCAAAAATAGTCCCTGAGTCAAAATTTCAAAAGAAAAGTCACCAAAGGTCCTTTTAAAATCATAAGTTGTCAAATTTAGTCCTTTGGTGAAAAATGTCAAAAGTTTGAGAAAATTACAAAATTAGTCCTTCAAGTTTGAAATTTGGCAGAAATGGCCCCTGGAAAATTGCAAAATGGCAAGTTTGGTCCTTATACTTTGTGAGATTGTCACTTTTAGTCCTTGGAGCAACTTTTCATAATTGGCAGCCTTGGCCCTGATTTTTCAGAATTACATAACAAGTCCTTGCCAATAAAACTTTAATACCCAAGTGGCCTGGTCAAAACCATTTTGAACCCCCTGTCAATTAGCCATTTTGACCTCCTTTCTATTATTACCCCTTGGTCAAATCCGGTCAAAACAACCCACCCGCCAAAAAGTCTTCCCTCTCAACTGCTTCTGCAACTCACCAGGCCTCCCATCCCCCCTCCTCTCATCCACTTACCCATGTTCCCCCCACCTTAGCTAACCTCCAAACTTCATTTAATGCATCTTTCCCCCCCCTCACTCAACCCCAATTGTCAAATGCTAGTTTTGGCGCCAAAATCTGTTTTAAGGGCCAGGATCAGTTGAAGCAATCCAATGGCTGAGAAACATGATGGGAACTATTCAGAAGAGAGAGACAAAGAGTTTGGATTATAAAAGAGAGAAGAAGGAAGAGTAGAGGGAGACTACTAGTTTTTAAGTTTTTATTAATGTCGTCTTTAATGTTAAGTTCTAGTTAAGTGAAAAATTCTGTAACCTTTTGTTATAATGTACCCAGTTTAAGTTATTGTATCAATATAAATCATTTTCAAGTATCAATTTAAGTCAAATTGCCATTTCACTTTGTTAAGCTTACTGTTGAAATTCTCATTTTCAAACTCATGTATCAAAGCTCTTCTTAGCTTACCTTTAAGCTCCAACAAGCTTATATAAGCTTATTTCATCTTTTTACAACACGCAATCAAGTTTCAATAACTATTGGATGCTGGTCAACAAAAGTCAAACGGGGTCAAGTTGGTAATGGAAATGGTCAATGGGTGATGCAGTGTTGGAGTTGGGTGATTTCAGAGTCATTTTGGGTTGATATGATAGGTTAGGTGTTCATTGGATCGTTTCAGCCATAGTGGCTAGGACCCTTGTAAGTGCTTATTTCAAATTTTCTTAGCATAATCGGTTTTAGTAGTCTAAAGTAGTTAAAACCTATTTTAATAGTTGTGTTTAGGCTAAGTAAGTTTAGTTTTGTCAGTTAGTTTATGCTTGTCATTCTTTAGTTTTCAGTTTTAGTTTGCAAATCAGCTTAAAAAAAGGTGTTTGGAGGATTTACATGAGATAACTGTCCCCCAGGTGCTTTTTCAGTGTATATACTTCCTGTTGGTTTTAATGTTTTGTCGCATATTTTGCGCTCATTTCAAGTCTTAGTTTTTGGTGCTGCTGATCAAAAGGTCAACATCAATCTAAATCTGGTCCCACTGTCGCAATTGTTGGAATTTTTTGGATTAGCAAAACCTTGTTTTGTGTTTTCGAATTGTTAAACATAAGCTTTGCATTAGTGTCATTTACATAATATTACACTTCTTCATTTTCAGTCATAAATTTGAATTTCAAAGTTCATGAAAGTCAAACTTTCTCAACTGTTGTCAAAAGTCAAAGTTAGAAAACTTTGTTTTGGGCCAACGCAAGGATTTTTCATGAGCTCATTTTTGAGCCACATGAAGTGAATCTTGGCATTTTGAAAAGTTCAGCTGGTGTCCTTTCTTATCACCATTTTATAATTTTTGCAAATTTTTAGAAGCCTCAAATCTGCTTCTCTTTCGAGGCCAACTCCCTGCTCACACAACTCGTTATCTGAGGTTTCTCAGTTTTGCAAGGTTGCACAGGGCTCATAAGAGTGGTCATAGTATGATTTTTGGTTTTAAGGTCTCACCCGGTGCGCTTTAGGTTCCAATTTGTGTTTTCATTTTGAGCTTATTTTAAGCTTGTGTTTAAGCTCAAAGTTGGTACCTAACTGTTGTTGCTTTGAAATTCAAATAAGCCAATTCGGTAATAAGCTATTAGTGGTTAAAAACAGTTAAGATTTGTTGCATATTAGTTCTTTTAGAGTATACAACCAGCTTATTGGTGGTTTGTTTTGTTCATTTGGCTTATTAAAGTGCTTATTTATAAGCACTTGCTATAGCAGTTTCATTTTCTTGCAAAACAAGCACCTGTTTTTCCATTTTTCCTAGATTCCTAATATAATTTTAGAGTTTTCCTGATATTTTCAGATTTTTCAAGTTGGTTTCTTTTTCTTACGCATTTAAATTGATTTTTAGCCTTTTTAATTAGCATTTAATACAAAAAATTAAGAAAAGTTTCAAAAAAATTAATTTTTCATTTTTCTTAAGTTAAGATAAATATAAAAAGCCAAAAATATTTTTCTAGATTTTTCTTAGTTAAATTTGTATTTTTAAATAATTTAAGTAGTTTTTAATTGTTTAAAATTCCTAGAAAATAGAAAAATAATCAGAAAAATATAAAAATAGTTTTGAAAATTCTATTTTGATATTTTAGATTTTTCTAAGTCATAATTTTATTTTTCTAGCTTTATTTCCTATTTTCTTGTATTTTAGGTTATTATTTAATAGTTAAAATAGTTTTTAATTAATAATAATTAGATAAATAGTTATAAAAATAATTTCTTTTTTCTATAAATTTTCTTTTATCATTAGGTTTGTAAAATACCATTTTCATATTTTTTGGGATTTATATTGTGTAAGTTTTATTTTTTATTTTGTGCGTACGTAGTTTTAATTCAGTTTTATAAACATAAAAACAAAAACATCAGTTTAAATATAGTGATAGCGTTTATTTAATATTTTTTATCTTTTTAACTTTCTTTAATTTGCATTTAAGCCTTTGTAATTTGTTGGCTTTTAAAGTAGTTACAATCTATTCAAATCCCTTTTTCGTTCAAATTTCTCGATCACTTTACGTTTGATAATCCATTGCATAGCTCGCTGGGACATAACGACCCAGGGAAACACTATACTCCCGGATCTTCATTGCATCCGTCTTGGCCGTTTTAAGTGGTGTTCGGCTTGGCATTGTGAAACTTGGCGGATTTAGTAGGATCAAAGATATAAGCTCATATCAGCACCGAAATCGAATAAGACCATAACAAGATGGTTATTGAGTGAAAATGTACCAGTGACTACGTTCGGGTCTTGTTGAGGTTCACTTTTGCCCATAACATGGCTCTACACACGAGCATCTCGCCTTTGTTGGCCACGGTTTGAGGATAATGGTTTTGACATGTCCTTTTCTCCCCACCGACATGTAACTATTGGTTGAAGATTAGCTCGGTAGCCACAACATTGCCTACAGTCTTTAGCAAGATGTCCGGTTTTTGACACTTCTTGGCACTTGGCTGAGCAAGGACCCTATGATGATAGTTGCATTTATTGCTTTGTGGGTAGGTTCCACATAATTGCCTCAATTTGGTCTTTGCATATAGCCGTTGAGACTTCTTGTCTTTTGTTTTGTTCTGATGGTGTTGGGTGTTGTGGTTTTAGTTGTTGGAAGTGTTTCTTTGGTGTTGTTATCCCATTGTCGTTTGTTGTTGTTTATTCGGTTGTTATTGTTGTTGGTATGGTTGTTGTTATTACGGTGGTTTGGTGTTGTTGGTGGTAGTGTTGTTATTGAGATTACGTCTTTGGGTAGCTCTGTTGAACCACTTGATCCATGAGACTTTGAGACATTCGCATAGCATCATCAAGTGACTTTGGATCAAACGATGTCACGTTCCCCTGGATGATAGGCGTAAGTCCCCAAATATATCTCTAAACTTGCTTTTGGTTGTTGGAACCATTGATGGACATAATATGCCAATTCTTGAAATCGGTTTGTAAGTTCTTGATGTCAACACCTTTGAGAACATGGTTCGAGCTCCACTTCAATTTCGTATTTCACTACTAGGCAATACTCCTGATCATTAAACCCTTGAGCAATCCAAAGATTTTATAAGCACTCATGATGCCTATTGGTTGAGTGCATTCCACCATGATGCGATCCATTAGTATCAAGTGGCATATTGAACTTTGTCACTTTCAGCGCATTCGATTGAGAACCGCAGACTCCATTCTTTCAAACCAGTGAGTTAAACCCATGGCTCCTTCGAACCCTTGAAATTTGTGGGACAACTCATAAGTTCTTTAATATGAGCAACCTCTAGTTGCATTAGCTTGCGGCAAGCTTAGCTGTCACACAATTTTGTTTCAGCGAATGGAATTCTGGGGCAATGACTGTCATAGCACCATCACAGTTATATTGAACGACCTAAAGTGTCGTTTTAAAAACACATCGTTGGATATATCATAAAACATAATCGAGTACAACATCGGTCCCAAAAGGTTTAACAAGTTTAAGGAAATACAAATATGTTACAAATCCAAACGATGTTTTGAAGATAAAGCCATAATGTACATAATGTAAGTCGACGCCGCGACTCAAAATATAGGTCCCTAACCATGTCATGATGCACGTGCCTCAGTTACCTGAAAATACATTGCTAAAAACGTCAACAATAATGTTGGTGAGAAATCATAGGTTTATGTAAATGTTTTATCTGACTACACAAGTATAGAATATGCATGACCATCAGTCACGTAAAAATAATGTTACAATTGCTTAAGCCCATGACCCGAAACTAGACTGATCAATTATGTATGCCCCTCACGGAATGTTTGCCAGACAACTGTGTGAAATCAAATGAAATGCATCCGTTTTTCTGGTTGGGATTCACCAACCCGGATGGAGGCGTCACCCTCGATAGATCTATCCACTCATCCTCGCTTCAAGATTAACGGTTCATGGTTCAGGAAATGGGGACTTTCAAATTGGCATATGTGGTAACTTAAGCAATGTAATGAATTTAACATACTTGGTATCGTACAAGAAAAATGTAGTGCAATGTATTCTCCCCGTGGGTTTGAAAATAATCGAAAGCATGTAAAACGGGGCTATGAAAACTCACTTGGATAAACTGGAATAATGGCAATAGTGAGTACAAGGGTTTATAATGATGCGTCAACCGGGACCTATTATCAATGATATGATATGTCATGAGTTGCAATGTAATGCTATGCATGCACTTCGTATGTTATTTATACCATTTACGGGTTTTGAAAATATTACTCGTCGACTAAAAATACTCTTTTGACGTCTTGACTCGACAAAAATGACTTTGCATGTTTTTACGTCAAAATGTCATCCTACAATGGTTTTATAATGATTTTTGGTGAAATTACCACTTTTCGTCGCAAAACAATGTCGTCGGAAAAATCATGAAATCAACAAAAATGACTCCGGAAAAGTAGTCGTATTGTTTATGGTGCGTCGATCGTTAGAGAACGAACTCGACGGTTTTGGAAAATTTGTATCGATATCTAAAAGTTTCAGTTCAGGAGTTTTCGTTCAAAAGGTATCGATCATAAAGATATCAAAGGCTAAAGATGGTGGTTTTTGTTAATTGAGTCAGAAAATAAGTTTCGGCCATGTTTGAACATCCGTAAATAATTCACTATACTCCAGCTTGACAAACGGCTTTTGTTTTGAAAAATATGGCCGATGAACTTGATTTTTTTCTAGAAGACACTTTGTTATAAAAGTTTTGCATCATGGTTAAAAACTGCCGCAAACATGGACGATATAGCTAATGAAATACTTGTAACGTAGAAATAATAAAATTTTCAGAAAATAATATTTACGGCAACTTTATGAAAACGGCCATATATTTGTCGTTTTAAATCCGTTTTCTACGTAAAGTATGTCCTTAGCCGTATAGTAAACTAATATATTTTTGACTAGTCGAAATAATTTGTGAAGCTTAAGGCTCGTTTTACTTCGAAATATGTAAAAACTGCATGCTGTCTTTTTCAGAAATTAATACGTTTCGTCGTCAAACTTTAAAAATTCCCACAGCCGTTATAAGTCCGTTTTATCCGTTCAAAAGGCCACGGATTCGTTTTTAAGTATATTTTCTAAAAATCAAGGCCAAACTTTCGTACCATCTGTGGGTTTTTCCAGAAATTCGTTTAAGGACAGATCACAAAATATAGTTTACGAAAATAGTTTTTCTCGGACAAAACCTATTCTAATCCTTCAAATCAACTCCAAAGCTAATCTAATCCTACCATACACCTTCTTAGGGTGTCATGGGTTCCTAATCACCATCAAGACCAAAGATTAACTGGAATAATATAGGATGACCATATTGTATATATAACTTAAAATCAAGAAATAAATGGTATAAACTACATAACATGCATATAAGCTCCAAAAATGATAAGAACCATATGAAAATGAAGAAACATAAAATGACAAGAATATGCTTACTAGTGCAAGTGAAGAGGTGTAGGTAACAAGGATTATCTTAAATATCCTTGGTTTTTATTTCAAAACCAAGAAAAGGATATGTTCTAGGTTGAAATAACACTTGATCTAGCAAAAGTTTCTTGATCCCCTTGTTTTGTTGATGAGGCGGTTTGGAGAACCAAGGAAAAGAGAAGATTTTTTTTTTTTTTACACTAGCAACTATGAGAAAATAGGTTCATGAATGAGCTAATAATAGTGTAGACATATTATTAAGGAAGCCATACATCAATTAAGACACTCCCTCCCCCTTGGCCGGTTTTGGGGAGGTTGTCTCCATATATATATTTTTTTTAAAACTTGTTACTTGTAGATATTTGTAATAATTTGTAGAAGAAAGTAAGTAAAATGTAAGTAAAATGTACAATTAAAGGAAATTGGAAAGTTTTGGTAAAAGTAAGTTTTTAATAGCTCAAAATAGATTGTATTGAGGTGATAAAATGTAAAATACTTTCCTTGTGAAAATCGGTGATAAAATAATTATCGTAAGCTTTTAAGAAAAAGCAGTAATAATTAAACGTTAACGATTAAAATACCAAATAAATTTGAAACACTAGGAAAACTAAAATATAGTTTTTATAAACTAAATGTGAGTTTAAAATACCTCGGGATCATTTTTGAAAGTAACGGGTTAAATAATCAAAATAAAAACTCACGCGATAAAATTATTAAACATAAAAATTACGCGTTGAAGGGTGAAATGAAATGTCGTGCATGTACTAATGAGATGCACATGATGACAATGAAATGTAGACTAATCATAGTCCATATGAAATGTACGTGAGGTCATGATCATGAATTAAGCTAAACCTCAAGGTTCGCAATTTGAAACAAGTAAACCAAGTTTACTAAAATGTTGAAATAATGAGACATGAACGGTGTAGAAATGACCGAAAGTACGGATTGTCACATTAAGCCCATCCAAAAAGGAATTCAGTCCCAATTCAAACGTTGTGGTCTAACGTGTCCGCGAAAAGATGTGGATACTTGCGCGTCGCATCTGTCTTCCGTTCCCAAGTAAACTCAGGACCTCGTCGAGAATTCCAACGAACTTTCACAATTGGAATACGACTCTGTTTCAACTGCTTGACCTCGCGGTCCATGATTTCTACTGGTTCTTCCACAAAGTTGAGTTTGTCGTCAATATGAACTTCGTCCAATGGAATAACGAGCGATTCGTCTGAAAGACACTTCTTCAAGTTTGAAACATGAAACGTGTTGTGTACATGACTAAGTTCTGAAGGAAGATCAAGTCGATAAGCTACCGGACCAACTCGGCTCAAAATCTTGAATGGTCCAATGTATCTCGGGTTTAACTTCCCACGCTTTCCAAAGCGTACTACGCCCTTCCAAGGCGATACTTTCAACATGACTTTGTCACCTACTTGAAATTCCAAATCCTTCGTCTAACATCCATAACTTTTGACGACTCCTTGCGGTTAAGGTCTATCACGAATTTGAACGATCTTTTCAGTGGTTTCCGGTACCATTTGGGCAGTGGTTGTCGTCTCCGGCCTCGCCAACACAGGTGATCGGCACTTGACCATACAGTTTCGAATGGTGCCATCTTGATACTGGTGTGATAACTATTGTTGTACGAGAATTCAATCAATGGCAAATGGTTAGCCCAAACATTTCCAAAATCAATTACACATGCCCTCAGCATGTCTTCTAATGTTTGAATGGTCCTTTCACTTTGACCATCGGTTTGTGGGTGATATGCTGTGCTCATCTCTAATCGGTTCGAATAAATCTTGCAATGAATTCCAAAAGTTTGAAGTGAATCGACTATCTCTGTCGGAAATGATAGAAATTTGTGCTCCGTGCCTCGAGACTATTTCCTTGACATAAAGTCTAGGGAGTTGCTCCATGGAATAAGTCTCTCTAATCGGTATAAAATGAGCTGACTTGGTAAGGCGATCAACAATTACCCAAATAGCGTCGTAACCTCCCGATGTTTTAGGAAGTTTCGTAACAAAGTCCATAGTAATACGTTCCCATTTCCATTGAGGAATTTCTGGTTGTTGGAGCAATCCTGACGGCTTAATTAGACTTTTACTTTAGCACAGGTAAGACATTTGCTAACGTACGTGGCAATTTCCGCTTTCATATTCGGCCACCAATAAAGCTTCTTAAGATCTTGATACATCTTATCCGATCCCGGATGAATAGAATACTTTGACTTATGCGACTCATGCATAATCAATTCTCGTATTCCGCCATACAATGAAACCCACATTCTATCTTTGAAACATAGTACTCCATCTGCTCTCTTCACAAAACCATTTGCGCTTTCGGGCATACCATAAAGCTTTTCACTTGATCGATTCTCCTCCTTAAGTGCTTCGACTTGTGCTTCATGGATTTTCGATGGTAAAGGAGAAACAATCGTCATTCCCAATGATCGAACTCTTAAAGGTTTAGGCCTCTCTTGCCGACTAAGAGCATCAGCCACAACATTGGCTTTCCCCGGTGATGATACTTGATTTCACAATCATTCGCGAGTAACTCCAAACGGCGTTGCCTCATATTAAGTTCCTTCTGATCAAGAATATACTGCAAACTCTTGTGGTCGGTAAACACTGGCCACTTGCCATAGAGATAATGTCTCCAATCTTGAGTGCAAAACTACGGCTCCTAACTCGAGATCATGTGTGTGTAATTCTTCTCATGAGTCTTAAGTTGTCGAGAAGCATACGCTATCACCTTCGCGTTTTGCATTAAAACAGCCCCAAGTCCTTTATGCGAGCGTCGCAATATACAACAAAGTTCTCAATGCCTTGGGTAGTGCCAAAATCGGCGTTGCAAAGCTTTGTTTCAATGGCAGTTTCTTGTTTCTTTCCCACTCGTACTTCTTGTTTTTCTGTGTCAACTTGGTCAAAGGTCTTGCTATCTTTGAAAAACTTCGATGAACCTTCGGTAATACCCGGCTAGTCCTAGAAATTGTCGAATTTCCGTAGGATTCGTTGGAGTAGCCCAATCTTTCACGGCTTCAATCTTTGCCGGATCAACTTGTAGTCCTTGACTATCAATGATGTGACCAAGAAATTGCACTTTGTGGTTCCAAAAATCACACTTTGAAAACTTGGCATACAACTTCTCATTCTTGAGTAGCCTTAAAATCGTCCTTAAATGCTCTTCGTGCTCTTCTTTGCTCTTGGAGTAGACCAAGATGTCGTCGATGAACACAATAACAAACTTGTCCAAATACGGCTTACAAACTCTATTCATGAGACCCATGAATACCGGGTGCATTAGTCAATCCAAACGGCATCACTTGAAACTCGTAATGACCGTAACGTGTTCTAAATGTTTTGAAATATCCTCTTCCCGAACTCGAAGCTGATGATAACCCGACCGGAGATCAATCTTGGAATAAATACTAGAACCTTGCAACTGATCGAATAAATCGTCAATTCAAGGGTGGGTAACGATTCTTCACCGTTAACTTGTTCAACTCTCGATAATCTATGCACATTCGGAAGGATTCATCCTTCTTCTTCACAACAAGACCGGTGCTCTCCAAGGCGAACTCGGCCTAATGAATCCTTTGTCTAGAAGCTCTTGTAATTGATTAGACAACTCTTGCATTTCGGATGGTGCTAAACGGTACGGTGCTCGCACAATCGGTGCACTCCGGAACTAAGTCAATTTGAAATTCTACTTGACGTGCCGGGTGGAAGTCCCGGAAATCCTCGGAAATATTTGAAAATTCACGGACAATAGGAACATCTTCAAGTCGCTTCTCCTCCGACTTTTTCTCGGTTACATGAGCTAAGAAAGCAAAACAACCTTTCTTAATACTATACTCCCGTTTTGATACTCGATATGATACTAATTCGAGTTCCACTTCGTTCCCCACGAATAATCAAAGTTTCGCCATTGTAGTGAAGATGAACAACTTTCTCAT
Source organism: Chrysanthemum makinoi (assembly GCA_910596185.1). Classification (NCBI taxonomy): domain Eukaryota; kingdom Viridiplantae; phylum Streptophyta; class Magnoliopsida; order Asterales; family Asteraceae; genus Chrysanthemum; species Chrysanthemum makinoi. Next base: position 45,618,378 of record OU343218.1, on the reverse strand, counting down.
CACAAATGATCTTCGCGCGATGCTTAGATAACCAATCCAGGCCGATGAAGACGTCAAAACTACCAAGCTCTACGGTGAGGGTCATGTTGAAGGGATGATTAAGAAAATTGAATGTGCAACCGCGAACAATGGTGTTGGTGCTAACTACGCTACCATTAGCTAATTCAACGTTGTATGATATGTCTAATGTGGTTGACTTCCAAGATTTGTTCCGATATTGAGTGCTTCCAAAAGTAGTTCATCACTAATATTGCTATCATGCTAGCAAGAGAATAGATATCCGCTTATACTATGTCAAGAATGTGCGTTCTAGCTTCACTTGTAGATGAGGAGTCATTGATTGTCCGACATGTTCAAACCTGTGACATTTCTTGATATAGAGGTGAGGTTACTTGGAATTTCTAGAGGACACAATGCCTTAGGGGAAGTTTATATCGATAACCTTAATTTTCCTTTAAGGGAACTCATTGTAGGGAAGTTCACCTATTGTTGAGGTCATACTTAACAGAATGTTCTAGGTCAGTTAGAAAACTTTATATCCCTATAACGTTGCATCGTGGGTATTCGCCGTTACTAAATCTCGTAATTTATGTAACTAATACTTTTGGAATGATAGAGTTTGGATTCTAACCCAAAATAGTGATTCGGAAGGTCTCGTGATGTCTTAAGATTTTTGTTGAGTTTAGAATCATCCTACCACCTAGTTCTAGTCCTTGCTGGTAATTCCAAAAATCCTTCCATTGTTTTCTTGTATCGAGAAATCCTCCTCACAAATGGTATAGGAAGTCTTTCCTAAAATGGTCACTCGTCAAATCCTAACTTATCGGTTGAGTGAGAGATAAAGGGCGTAAGCATCTATAGAGTGTTAACAAAAAATGTTTATGCGATATATTTGATTATAAAACTTTGCTTTCAAATGAGAATTGTTTTAGGAGATTTGAAATGATGCTTGTTATTTTCATGACATAATTCTTCCTGAATTATACATAGGTGATCAGGCCATGTATAATTAAGGACAAATGATGTGATGTTTGTTTTTGTTGAAATAGTATTATGTTCCTCCGAAGTTTTAGATGGTATTCAACGTTTTGTTTTGAAAGAAAATGACTCAATGATTTTTCAGAGTAACATGAAAATCGTTTCGTCTGAGTATATTAAATAGTTGATAAAATGACTGAAACCAATTGATAAGTTGGTAATAAAACGACTTGTTTAAAACTTTATGAAACAGTTTCGAGATGGTGATAAAATAATTTGAATAAAATCAATTGAAATAATTTTATGAAATAGTAGCAGGATAATCTGGAATAAAATTTGTTGGATGGTTTGTAGGATACATAGGAGAACCTTATCGAGTAATAATAGTCTACTAATTGGTCGAGAATAAAGTTGGCCTAACCCCTAGTAAAGTAGTGATGTATCGTGTATGAGATGTGATGGTACGGATGGTGCTCGAAATGATAATGATGATGAAAATAATGACAATGATGATAATGGAATCCTTGTGGTGAGTTAAGAAAATAGGTTCATTAGGACTAAGCCTATAAGTTCTACCCAATGGTATGATCTGTCCCAACTAAGTGATAAAAATTGTCGATTCTACATGAATCAATAGTGATCGTGATGGTGTGGGTCAACTTCGTCTCTGAAAGGTCTCAGTGTCATCATCTGATGTTATCGGTGTTGAGTCAACTGATGTTAAGATCATGATAGGGACTGACAAGGCATTCTCCATGTCAAAGTGATGCGGTATAATGGGATGGGTATTTGAAGGCATCTCTGTGACAACCGATGTGAAATAGAAGTAAATAATCTCGAATCAAATGTAAGTGAATCCGCATGATAACAATGAACATGTACTATGATGAAATGATGAGATGCTATGATAATGTAGCTATAGTCTAGGGTCAATGATGCAACCTAGTTCTCTATTACTGTAGCTCTGGTACCAATCTGTCACACCCCCAATTTACCTGTTTTGCAGCGGAATGGAATTCCTGGGGGCTTGACTGTCATAGCACCACATCACAGGTATATTGAACGACCTAAAAAGTTCGTTTTAAAACACATCGTTGGATATATCATAAAACATAATCAGAGTACAACATCGGTCCCAAAAGGTTTAACAAGTTTAAGGAAATACAAATATGTTACAAATCCAAACGATGTTTTGAAGATAAAGCCATAATGTACATAATGTAAGTCGACGCCGCGACTCAAAATATAGGTCCCTAACCATGTCATGATGACCGTGCCTCAGTTACCTGAAAATACATTGCTAAAAACGTCAACAATAATGTTGGTGAGAAATCATAGGTTTATGTAAATGTTTTATCGACTACACAAAAGTATAGAATATGCATGACAATCCAGTCACGTAAAAATAATGTTACAATTGCCTTAAGCCCATGACCCCGAAAATAGACTGATCAATTATGTATGCCCCTCCACGGAATGTTTGCCAGACAACTCCGTAATGAAATCAAATGAAATGCATCCGTTTTCCTGGTTGGGATTCACCAACCCGGATGGAGGCGTCAACCTCGATAGATCTATCCACTCATCCTCGCTTCAAAGATTAACGGTTCATGGTTCAGGAAATGGGGACTTTCAAATTGGCATATGTGGTAACTTAAGCAATGTAATGAATTTAACATACTTGGTATCGTAAAAAGAAAAATGTAGTGCAATGTATTCTCCCCCGTGGGTTTGAAAATAATCGAAAGCATGTAAAAACGGGGCTATGAAAACTCACTTGGATAAACTGGAAATAACGGCAATAGTGAGTACACTGAGGTTTATAATGATGCGTCAACCGGGACCTATTATCAATGATATGATATGTCATGAGTTGCAATGTAATGCTATGCATGCACTCCATATGTTATTTATACCATTTACGGGTTTTTGAAAATATTACTCGTCGACTAAAAATACTCTTTTGACGTCTTGACTCGACAAAAATGACTTTGCATGTTTTACGTCAAAATGTCATCCTACAATGGTTTTATAATGATTTTTGGTGAAATTACCACTTCTCGTCGCAAAACAATGTCGTCGGAAAAATCATGAAATCAACAAAAATGACTCCGGAAAAGTAGTCGTAACATGGTGTACGTCGATCGTTAGAGAACGAACTCGACGGTTTTGGAAAATTTGTATCGATATCTAAAAGTTTCAGTTCAGGAGTTTTCGTTCAAAAGGTCTCGATCATAAAGATATCAAAGGCTAAAGATGGTGGTTTTTGTTAATTGAGTGCAGAAAATAAGTTTCGGCCAATGTTTGAACATCCGTAAATAATTCACTATGACTCCGCTTGACAAACGGCTTTTTGTTTTGAAAAAATATGGCCGATGAACGATTTTTACTAGAAGACACTTTGTTATAAAAGTTTTGCATCATGGTTAAAAACTGCCGCAAACATGGACGATATAGCTAATGAAATACTTGTAACGTAGAAATAATAAAATTTTCAGAAAATAATATTTACGAAACTTTATGAAAACGGCCATATATTTGTCGTTTTAAATCCGTTTTCTACGTAAAATATGTCCTTAGCTTCGTATCGAAGTAAACTAATATATTTTTGACTAGTCGAAATAATTTGTGAAGCTTAAGGCTCGTTTTTGACTCGAAATATGTAAAAACTGCATGCTGTCTTTTCAGAATTAATACGTTCGTCGTCAAACTTTAAAAATTCACCACGGCTCGTTATAAGTTCGTTTTATCCGTTCAAAGGCCCGGATTCGTTTTTAAAGTATATTTTCTAAAAATCAAGGCCAAACTTTCGTACCATCTGTGGGTTTTTCCAGAAATTCGTTTTAAGGACAGATCACAAAATATAGTTTACAAAAAATTTTCGGACAAAACCTATTCTAATCCCTTCAAATCAACTCCAAAGCTAATCTAATCCTACCATACACCTTCTTAGGGTGTCATGGGTTCCTAATCACCATCAAGACCAAAGATTAACTTGGGAATAATTATAGGATGACCATATTGTATATATAACTTAAAATCAAGAAATAAATGGTATAAACTACATAACATGCATATAAGCTCCAAAAATGATAAGAAGCATATGAAAATGAAGAGGAAACATAAAAATGACAAGAATATGCTTACTAGTGCAAGTGAGAGTGTAGGTAACAAAGGATTATCTTAAATATCCTTGGTTTTTATTTCAAAACAAGAAAGGATATGTTCTAGGTTGAAATAACACTTGATCTAGCAAAAGTTTCTTGATCCCCTTGTTTTGTTGATGAGGCCGGTTTGGAGAACACAAGGAAAAGAGATTTTTTTTTTTTTTTTTTTTACACTAGCAACTATGAGAAAATAGGTTCATGAATGAGCTAATAATAGTGTAGACATATTATTAAGGAAGCCATACATCAATTAAGACACTCCCTCCCCCTTGGCCGGTTTTGGGGGAGGGTTGTCTCCCATATATATTTTTTTTTTTTTTTAAAACTTGTTACTTGTAGATATTTGTAATAATTTGTAGAAGAAAGTAAGTAAAATGTAAGTAAAATGTACAATTAAAGGAAATTGGAAAGTTTTGGTAAAAGTAAGTTTTTAATAGCTCAAAATAGATTGTATTGAGGTGATAAAAATTGTAAAAATACTTTCCTTGTGACGGTGATAAAATAATTATCGTAAGCTTTTAAGAAAAACGTAATAATTAAACGTTAACGATTAAAATACCAAATAAATTTGAAACACTAGGAAAACTAAAAATATAGTTTTTATAAACTAAATGTGAGTTTAAAATACCTCGGGATCATTTTTGAAAGTAACGGGTTAAATAATCAAAATAAAAACTCACGCGATAAAAATTATTAAACATAAAAATTACGCGTTGAAGGGTGAAATGAAATGTCGTGCATGTACTAATGAGATGCACATGATGACAATGAAATGTAGACTAATCATAGTCCATATGAAATGTACGTGATGTCATGATCATGAATTCGCCGCTAAACCTCCAAGGTTACGCAAATTTGAAACAAGTAAACCAAGTTTACTAAAATGTTGAAATAATGAGACATGAATTGTGTCGAGAAATGACCCGAATGGTTGTCACACTAAGCGTCCCGGTGGCCCGGTAGCGACGGCGGCGTGGCGACCGGCAGCAGTAGCTGATGTAGCGTCAGCAGTGCGATTTGTTCTGTGGCCAGCCCGGTAACAGCAAAGCTGCCTATGGTAGCTCATTCAGCGTTAATTGCCGCATTCACTCGGTCAGTAATCATCCGCTCAATGGCAGCTGGAGTCATTGGTTGAGGTGCTTTCGCTTTCTTTGGCGGCATGATTCTATCAAAAGAGGTATCAAGAGTTATAAAAAGATCATGATTTTTGGTGGAAAGTTAGAAATAATAAAGTTTGGAGTTTTAAACCATAACACATGATAGCATAAAACAAGAGTTTTTGTTCACATAACGTTGATTGATTTACAAAATCGAAACTTATTACAAGTTTCTTCAAAATTTACTAACTGATACTTTCAGTTTAATATTTACAACGTTTTACTACTGCTAGCTATTACATGGATTACATAGAATTTACTAACTGAGTCTAATCAGTTTAGTGATTACAAAAGGTTACTATTAATATGCTAATCTACTTCGGGCTTGATGGATCTTGTGGTGGTTGAGAATCCCCTTTGATAGCAAGAACATCAATACTATCAATGTCCATCTGGCACATATCGGGGTGTGTATTTGCAATCCATGATCGTACTTGGTATAAAATCTCTCTACTAATTTTGATCAATCCTGAAAAGTCTAGATTCACATTTGAGCGGATGTTAATTGATGTTTGAGTCTTTTGATTTCTATGTCGTGCTTCTTTCCTCGCCGTTCCTCGACATAGCTCTTTTTTAGGATATATATATCAAGGCGCTTGCAGGCTCTTTCAGCCTCATCTTGGGCTTTAGCAGTTTCTGTTCTACATATTTTCATTTCTTGTGATAGGGTTTCAGTAATGCCTTGCAGTTCGGTGCATTTTCGTTTAAGGCAGTACAAGTCGTATTGAGGAGAGGGTTTCATGGCCATTGCCGAGGAGTTTCCACCATCCTCATAAGTGGATGTTGGTCCTTGAGTAGGAGTAGTAAGATTAGGTTCGGAAGAAGTTTGAAGGCGGAGAGTGGTGATAACGTATTATAACATATGCATAGTCCACCTCTTGATCAAACTCGGGTTCAACCCAATCTTGAACATTATATTCGGGAGAATCTGGTACAACCAGATCCTCTTCTTCTTTGTCGTCCAAATCTTCGTATGGTTCATCATCGTAATCGATGGCATCAAGGTAGTCATCATTGATATCGGGAAAATCAAGTTCCAGAATAATTGGAATGTTTGGGAATTGTTCGGGTGATGCCGGAACGTAATCGGGAGATGCAGGTACAGACATAGAGTCTACAAAAAGGATATAATGTCAAAATAAACTCAATGTTTATAAAATGTTCAAAATGTGCCAAGTGTGTATATATCAATATACTAATATGTTAGTGTTATTATAACGTGTACGGAGAACGGAAGGCTATAAAATGTTTTTGTTTGTAAAAGTAGTTATAGTTTAAGTCTCAATTTAGACTCGTATCTCTATAACTATGGCTCTGGTACCAATCTGTAACACCCCCAATTTCATGATATGCAGCGGAATTCAAACTGGGTATTACTTGATGGCACAACAGTCATAATAATAGAAAACGATTTCTAAAGGAGTCGTTTTAAAAAGGCTTTATCATTCAAATATATCAGAGTTTACAAAATAGGTCCCAGTTGGTTTCATTGATTACAAAATACATCAATATAAAGTTTTTGATGTTTTGTGAATGATAAATTATTTATAGCCTTCTTGATCTTGTCCTTGCCCTTCCGTGCCAACTTCCAACATTATGGACCTGAAATAGATGCTTAAAACTGTCAACACAAAGGTTGAGTGAAATTCATAGAGTTTGTTTGATGATTGAACACATTATGTTTGTAGTGTGAGTTATAAATTCACACCAATGGTTTGAAAACAAAACAGTTATTATTAGACTAAGCATCATGCAATCAAGGCATTAACTTGCTCCAAAATTAATTGGTGAAATTTGGTACTTGCCCTAATAGGTAAAATTTCCGTTTTACCTAATGTTACTCAAATATAGTGCGCTTGTTTGCCTACCCGGTCAACACAAACGGGATTCGTCAATCCCAATAGATCTATTCACAATATTCGCGCCCACCTTCACTCAGTGATTAATGATTCATGATTTAGGGACTTAAGTTTGGCAAATGCGGTAACTTAGTGCTAATAAAACAATCAAATAAGCATACAGTTTGAAAGCAATGTGTTCGGTTTAAAATAAAGCATGTATCTCCCCCAAGGTTTTGTAAAACAATTAAGTAATAAAAATGGGGCTATGAACTCACCGAGAGTTAATGATGTTTAGTACTTTAACGGATGTGTTCGGTTTAAAATGAGGCTTTTCCACGAAGGCCGAGTGGTTAAACCATCATTCCTAGACAACACCAACATTCGACAAGTATTTGGAGGAATTAACTTCGATTGCCTCTTGGACATTAATGAGCAAATTTGTCTGGTGTTTGTGCTTGAGTTTTACAAGACAATGAGAATCGTTCGGAATCAAGACGAGACCATTTCAATTGCTTTCATCATCAATGAGCATGAGTACACTCTCACTCTTGTAGAATTTGGAAGGATACTCCGTGTACCATATCAAGGAGTGTGTATGTACTCCAACGAATGGTTGTTGGCGGAGCTACATGACATGGTAGATCATCATGAAGTTTACTTCACGGCCATCCCGGGAAGCAACCAGGGATACCGTCTTCATGGAAAGAGCATCTCCATCAAGTCAAAACTCTCCAAGGTGATCTATAGGGATCCATTTCAAATGGAGCTTTCAGAAATGTTCCCATTGTACAAGAAATGGGAACTTGTGATAAGGGAGAACGTGCTTTGCTTGAGAGGGAACAAAGATCATCCCAATGCTTTCTTGAGCTTCATGATTTATTGCCTTGTGACCGACACTCACTTCAACCTCGCCTATTACATGGTAAAAAGAATGGCGAGTGTGAAAAGCATGGACAAGATGGTACTCCCTTATGCAATGCTCCTAACCCGTCTAGCAAACTTCATTTTTGCTCTAGATCCTTCTCCTTATTCCTTTGACCACAGTTTTTGCAACAAGGTCATGATGCCTCTATCCGATGGAAAGACTACAAGGATCATGGTGGATGGCAAGAGACCTCACCCACCTACGGATTCATCGGATGAAAGACAAAGAGAAGGAGAAGGAAGTGGCAACCCCCTTGGTAACACCGATCTCGACCCTTTAGCATACATCAATCAACTGCCGGATATTCCAAGCCCTTCACAAGAGTGGCAACAAACTAAGGGCATATTCAAGTGTTTTGCTAACTTCTTGGTGAAGAAGAAGAATTAGAGATGGTGGGATGAAGAGTGAAGGGGATAGAGATGGATATGAAGACGGATGTGAAATGGAAGGATGTGTGGATGGAAGGTAAGGTCATAAGACCTTAATTTGTGAAACAATTTCTGAAACAATGGTCTGTAAACATCTTAACAATATTTATGTAGACTAGGATGTAGCTTGTAGGAGTTGCCATGATTTGGCATTAGACACTTTAACTTAGGAGCTAGTAAAATGAGATTTTATGATGACTTGATCTCATTCAAGTAGTCGTTGTCACTCATTTTTTATTACATTTTAGTCACCCCCACTTGCTATGCGTTATACTTGTTGTTTGCATGTGTTTACTGATTGTAGAAATGATTAGGATAAGCATTTGCTAAGAGTGCAAAAACTGCACAATTGCTAAGAAGCAGTAGCCGGATCCCTGGGCTATAACTAGCCGAATCCCACAGATGAGGGAACCGTGGGATCCGGGAAAATAGATATCATATACAAACCCTTTTACATCAAACCAGTCCCCTAGAGCACATCATACTAGCTAAACATGATTCTTTAAGACTACTTAAGTCTCCCTCAAGCTCTGTAGGTGTCACACTCACCCATAGCTAACTTAGGAACAAATTAAAAGTGCTTTTGATTTATCAATTCACCAAAACTCACCATATTTCTGTTCCAATGCTCACACATTGTTCATCACATCTCAAAACACTTAGATTGATATTTCTCTCAATTTTAGCAAATTGATTTTAGTCATCCTTACCTTAAAATAGGCTTAAACTAGTTTTTCATTTATTTTTATTTTTTAGGAATTTTTCAAATTTCTCTTAAGTCATCATCTGATCTCTAGGATCAATTTCCATCATTTGTCATTCTCAAATCAATAAGTATCTTCCTCAAACACTTAGTTACACTCTCAAAAAATCCACTTCCCTACCCAATACCATCATTGAGTATCCTCACTCCTTATGGTTGGGCATTTAAGTCATCTATCACTTAAGACATCTAAGTAAAGTCAAATCCTCAAGATTTATAGGTACTAGTATGTCTCCGTTTACTTCTACGACTCCAATTTCGAGGACGAAATTTTCTTTTTAGAGGAAATTTTCTTTTTAGAGGGGAAGAGTTGTAAAACCCATATTTTTTAACGTGTTAAAATACCCAAAATACCCTTTAATCTTGAACCTATGAAAAACGTTAATTATTAAAATATTTCGTCACGACTATAACTAAATATCTAAATCGTTAATACCCCGAACAAGTAAAAGTAATACAAAAATAAAACATACACTAAGATAATTTCTAGACATTGTATTTGTCACGCATTTTCTTTTATTTCTCCCTAGCCGAAAGTTTTGAGATGCACAATGTATCAAAGATTGAATCGAGACCGGGTTCGTGATTAGTGTAAACTGGGCAAACCCCATTTATTTCCCTTGATTTGTGGCACTTCCCTTATGTGTACTCCCCATACT
>OU343218.1:45562491-45608360 GCA_910596185.1 Chrysanthemum makinoi | reverse complement strand
ACTTTTCTTGATGTAAGTTAGGGTTTGGAACCCTAAAATACTGTACAAGACAGCCTTGGTTCGGTTTAGGTTTTTACTCCAAAAGACTACACATTGAAAACTAAAAAATTCGGATTCTATATATAAGATTACATATGCGACGGCGCACCTTTGATTTGTGACGCCGGCGGGCGCCATTATTAGGGTTTCATCTTGGCCACGTTAGTCTTTGCGACCGCCACCTTATGCTTGTGACGCCGTCCCCTTCAGTCTCTCGACGCCGTCTGATCAAATCTAGGCCGCCTGATTGGCGACGACCTACTCTTTTAAAAACCCGACACCGCCACTTGTAAATAAGCAATTTGGCTACTGAGCCATCACAAAAGTGATGCGAAGGCGTCGCAGATAACACCTGACACGCGCCCCTTCAGGCCAAAGCCTGAAAGTGTCTCGATTCTGTCTTTGGCCATTTTCTTCGTATATTCGCGCCTTTTCGTCCAAATAAGTGTCATTCCAGCATTTTGCCTTCAAGATACCTAAAAAGTGAAAAGGAACTATATTAAGTAATAACGGATACAAAAGTGATCAAATAAGGGCTTAAATGACCCCTCAAAAAGGTACATTTTAAAACCTTGTCATTGGGATTAGGGGGCACTTTAGGTTGATACCGAAACTTAGGCCCCACACCAGGTTTATTAAAACCTCCCTTAACAGGAACACTTGCACCACCATTCCTACCCTTATTCTTGTTACTTACATTGAAACCATCAAGAACACTCTGCTTAGGCTGAGTAGATGGTGGAACAGATTTAGACAGCCAAGCAGCTATGAACAAACCGTTTAATGCATCACATCTTGGCGGGTTCCATTCATATTCAACCCGGATCTTTTCAATAGTAGAACCCGATCCATCCAGTAAGGGTATCTCAACAAAGGAGGCTTTCCCGAAGAGCCTTATCCACACGTACCTCAATCAAGCACCTAGCAAAACTACTATGGCCCTGTGAATCCAAGCACATTTGACTAGTGTAAGAATCTAGCATTTTCGAGTACCAATAAATGTAGCGGAGATCGAGACCATCATTAGAAAACATTACAAGAGGAAAATCATGAAATTAACCCACACCGAATGTTATCAAATCCTCTTTAAGCAGATTAGTATTCAACGCCCAAGTTTTAAGAATAATTGGCACATTCCTAATCATCCACGGTCCGTTTCAAGTACATCATCAACACCTTTACGCTGGAAACTTAAAGAAAAGAAACCCTTCGATTCATCATAACCTTTTCAATACCATACTTGGCCACGATTACGAACGTAATAATCAACGACCGGAAAAGCAATACGTTTACCAAGAAAATAACCATAAAGGGTATTCTCAAATTTAGAGTTTACCTCCTCCACTACTTTCAGAGGAACGGAGATATCCACCTCAGTAGACTTGTTAGTACATTCCAACCTACGAAAATTAGGCTTGTGCATCATAGAATCCTTGGACGTCGCACCCGCATATGAAACCGACTTCGCGAATTGAACCTTGGGAGACGAATTATTAACACCACACATAGCCTCTTCAAAATTCTTGCACACCGCCAAAACAACCGGATCACGACTTGGCTCAGCTTCATTCCCACTGTTACCAGGATATTCATCAGAACTTGTTCCAAAATTTTGTGATTGGCAAGCAACATTAAAGCTCGAAACAAACACCGCATCCCCACCATTCTCACCACTCATGTTAGAATAAGTGTTATTATTCATCTCTCTAAACCCTTTTACCGCAAAAAATCAACAAAAAACGACCAAACTGGTAAAACCCTAACCTTAACAGTTAGGGTTTCATACGAACTGCACCACAAAATCAACCTCCCATCATAGCAGCATGCACAAGTAAGTATGATAAATAATAAAGAATGTAAAGCCTAATCGATTAAAAATTAATATAGCATGCAATCGAACCAATCAGAGCAAAAGATAATATGACTATCACCGACCCACTAAAAACAATGAATCACACAATTAATGAGATTGTGGGGATTGGGAATCGTTGTGAAGAAAACGATTAAAAAATACGGTTTAGGGAATAGTCGCCAGAGCTTTCTTAGGTTTTTTTTAGGGTTTTTAAATCTTGAATACAAACAAAGAGTTTTATTAAGTTGCACCCACACTTAAGTTCACCAAAGGTTTAAACTTTGGGGTGTGACCAAAAATCAAATGGAAACACCGGGTTGCCTCAGAAACACTTATTTTATTAACGAGTCATCTGACTACTCGAATCTTCTGAATTTACTTGGCCAGATCCGATATGAACATTTTGAAAGTTCCGGACATACATGAATTCTTCACTGATGGCATGTCGCTCGGATGAACTTCGTGAGATGGTTTCAAAGAAGCGTTTTGTGGGATTCTTCACGGAAAAGGTGCTACAAAGGTGATTGTTTTGAATTCATTTTAATGAAAATGTCTCATTCATTTGCTCTTAGCATAGTATAGTTTGATTAGTGCCCATTAGCGATGAAACTTCCACTCTTTGTCATAAAGTTCTGACATAGCGGATGGATATCCATGTTTGATATATGGTCCAAACCATCTTGGTTGATTTAGAGACTTTGAATTTGAATTTCATGTTGGCGAACTTTATCTCGACTTTGAATTCTTTCACAATTCTTAGCTTTTCGTGATAAGCTTTTGTTACGGCCTTATCGGTTTAGAATTTTAAATGGCTCGAGTCTTAATTCATCGATTTCATGCAATTTCAAGAATCTCTTCTCTATTATTTTGAGATCGGTGTTACAGGTTCGAGAGCCCATAAGCACCATGTTCAACCGAGCGGCAAATGAGTTTTTCCATCTGATGAACTTGGAGTTGTACTAATAGGAGTTTTATAAAAGTCGTCTGAAACACCCTAAAGCATTGTCAAGTTTAACCGACCACATTGAAGGATTGTCCTTCCTTTTTTCGAGTATTCTTTTAAGAGCTCATTTGTGTTTTCAACAGCTTGGTTTGTGGATGATGTCTTGTGAATCGATGATGAACTCCATATCTTTTCATGGTTTTCTCCATTTGTTGGTCACGGAAATGGGTTCCTCGATGCTTATCAAGGCCTCCATAGAGAAAACTTTTGAGAAATTCGCGGCGGCCAGCATGGATTCGTTAGTAAAGCTTGACTTACGCCCATTTGGACACATAATCTATTAGCGAACGGATGTATTGATGTGTTTGTAGGATTGGAAATGGTCCCATGAAATCTATTCCCTAACTATCGAATATTTCACACACTTGAATGCTTGTCAATGGCATTTCATCTCTGCGTGAAAGGTTGGTGGTTCTTTGGACATCACCAGTTAGAACAAGTGTATGTGCTTCTTTGAATATTGTTGGCCAATAAAATCAAGCATCAAAACTTTTTTGGTGGTGGGACCATAATGTCCTCATTGGTCATGGTATGACATTGATCAAAATCTTAGGTTTGAAACCGAAGCACATCTTTGGATCATTCCATGGGGACACATTTTGAAAAGATATGGTTCTTCCCAAAGTAGTATTTAAGTTCCGAAAGAATTACTCCTTTAAGCGTGAGTTAAACCTTTTCTTAGAATTCCTCCAGCGAGAGTTCGCGAAATTCGACAAACCAGGATGGTCATTTCCATCGACGGTCATGAGAGTTTTCATCGGGGAAGTAATCATCATTTCTTCTTCCTTTAACTCCTCAAGATCTGGATTTTCAAGGCGTGATAAATGACCAGACTAGATTCTCATCCTTTCTTATCTTTGATTTGATGTCAAATTCTTGGAGTAGCAGAATCCATCGGATAAGACGCGGTTTAGCATCTTGCTTTGTGAATAGATATTTGAGTGCCGAGTGATCGGTGAACACGATTGTTTGAGAGTACGAGGTAGGATCGGAATTTGTCGAGCGCGAAAACTAAGGCCGCCAATTCCTTTTATGTGGCTATAATTCCTGGCGCTATTTAGTGTCTTGCTAGCAAATATATGGGCGAAAGTGTTTTCCTTCTCGTTGACCTAAGGCAGCTCCAACCAATAAAACCGCAGGCATCGCACATAAGCTCGAAGGGTAGTGACCAATTAGGTGAAACCATGATCGGAGCACTAGTTAGTTGATATTTCAACGTTTCGAAGGCTTTTATGCAATCAACATTGAAGTCAAAGATAGAATCTTTCTCAAGAAGTTTTGTCATCGGACCGAGATATTTTGAAAATCTTTGATAAAGGCCGGTAGAAACCGCATGTCCTAAAACTTCTAACGGCTTTGACGTTAGTTGGTGGTGGAAGTTTCGTGATAATGTCGATTTTTGCTTTGTCTACTTCCATGCTGCCTTGGAGATCTTGTGGCACAATTCCGGTCACCATGAAGTGACATTTTTCCCGATTAAGGACAAGGTGTGCAGCTTTGCATCTTTCGAGCATTTTATCAAGATTGGAAAGACAAGCTTCAAATGAGTTTCCGAAGACTGAAAAGTCATCCATGAAAACTTCCATGGAGGTTTCGAGTGTAACACTCCCAAAATATCGCAGCGGAAGATTGTGTCATTGGGGTGCTACTTCATAATACAAAGTACAAGTTATAGAAAACGACCTCTAAATGAGACGTTTTGAAAAGTTACCATTCAATTAATGAAATCAAAGTTACAAAAAATGAGGTCCCAAAGTATAATATATAAATGTTTACAAAATGTTTTGAATGGTAAATTATAAAAGCGTAAGTCTTCAAAATATGTCATGCGACTCTAAGTTCCATGCAATAGCTATCGCCTTATTGACCTGAGATAAACATGCTAAAGTGTCAACACAATGGTTGGTGAGTTCATAGAGTTTGTTTTGAATAAGTTGAAAAGCTTTTAAAGAATGTTCACCTGACAAAGGCATTGTAAATCCATATACAAAACTTTACAACATGTGTTTACAACCTTTGCTAAAATAGTCGTCAATCATGTATGCATGCATCATAGTAGTTAAAAGTATAAATGTTTCAAGTATGTAACTAGTATATTGATCACATACACTTGCATCAAAACTTATGCAATTAGCCATGAGTCTCCACTCCATCTCCGAAAACCTCGGTTGTTATGATGCTCACAAGGAAATTAATAGCATTGGTTCTACTTCATCTCGAAACCCAATCGTGTATTTATAAGAGACTTTGTGTTTGCTCATAAGGAAAGTAATAGCATTAGTTTTACTTCATCTCCAGAAACCAATGCATGTGTTATCAAGGACTTATCATGCGAGCAGGGGCCTCGTCATGTGTTGGGAGACTTTCAAGTTTAGTATAACACAATATAGCATAATCTAGTATATAGCATATCAAGTATAATGCAATCAAGTGTAATGCAATCAAGTATAAATGCTATCAAGTATTATGCAATCAAGTATAAAAAGTATAGCGTAGCATAAAAGTGTAAAATGTTTTGGAGTATTTGTAAAATCAAGTAGTTGAGCATGTATCTCCCCCAAAAGTTTGTAAACAATTAATAGAAAGTGGGGCTATGAAAAATCACCTTAATAAATGATATCACAATGTATAATGGAATCGATGGATAATCCTGGAAGTCTCTACGTATAACTTAGAATATGATGTCAACTCTTAGGTTCGGAATAACGATGCGAAAGTATAAACATGCCTATATACGTCTTTGTATTGATCATGATGTAGTATTTGTATGTTTGTTTATAGAAATGGTTTAGTTTGTATATCACCATTACTACCGTTCGGCCATCATAATTCGAGGTCATGCGTAAGCGTTAGGAGCTAGGATTTACTAATTAACCGTAAATCCGCTTCGTCGATCCGTTTACCCAAATGAACCCTCACATGAAGTTCCCTAGTGTTGTAGTGCTCAATACGTAAAACATGTATTTTTTATTACTTGATTATATGATATATTAAGAGTTTATAAATACAATAAATAAACTAATAAAGTTTATAAGTATTTAAATAAGTTTGAGTCTTATAAATACTTACCTTAATATAGAATGCTTGAGTATTATGGAAAAAAGAAATATAAAGCGAGCTTCGGTAGAATTTGTAATTTTGAAACCCGAGGCTATTAGAAGATTACAACAACGCCTTGAGAACCGAAGAAGAAAATAATATTATAACAACGTCTTTTTAGAGACTTGAAGTTATTTGAAGATTATAACGACTCTTTCTTGAAAACTTCCAAGAACGAAGATCAAACACTAGTTTTCTTTCATAAACTAGTTAACTTTCTTACAAAATATAAGATAAGTGCCTTATGGTTTTAGGACTTTTATAGATAAAGAGAGGAGGGTGCAAGAAATATGTAGTTTTTAGCTTGGTATTTATAGGGAAAATTTAGGAGTTAACTATATGTTGGGTTAAAAACTAACCATAGTTAAGTTGTATACTTGTAATGATCTAAGGAATGATCAAATATCATCCCTACATGTGTTTATACACGTTCATATGATGAGGTGGTGGATAAGATTGGAATTTCTTGATATTATCTTGATTTTACGGAGTGTAGTTTGGTTATGAAAATCACTAACGGTAAGTTCTTAAGTCATAAAACATAAAACCGGGTATCGTAAAAATACGAAACTTGTAGGAATGATGAAACTCATCATTATACTCCATCTAAAAATATAAAATGGGTGATAAGTCTCATTAGGAAAAAGCTTAAAGCTGGAAACCACGGGTCAAAAAGCGTGAAATCCAATTTATCAGAAAAGAACGAGATTTTAGGGAAATGACCGTGGATTTATTTAGAGTAGAATAAAATTAGTCTAAAAGTGATATGAGATGTCAAAATGTGGTTTTCGATGCGTTGGGATAACTTAACAGTTATCGTGAAGTCTAAAAGTTCGCGATTTAATCAAAAATGTAGAGCATTACAAGGTTAATTTCTTTATGGTCAAAGGAGGAGGAAATATGTTTGACTTTTCAGGAAAATGTAAAAGTTTCAAAACATCATAGAAAACACAGTGCAGGAATAGTTAAGTCTGGGTCTAAGTAGAATTGTTTAAAACGTAAGTTTAGTCTCGTAGGGCTCAAGGTTTATTTGGTAACATTTAAAAGAAATCTTAAAAATTATCAAATTAATTATGAGTGATTTAAAAATTAATCTGATGTGGGGAAATTTGTCAGAGTTGGTTTTCGTTATGCGCGGGATGTTTAAATGGTGTTCCGACTAAAATGAAACTTTAAGACGATGTTTTTTAATAACTTTTGAAAATGATCTACGATTGTCAAACTCTCAGGTCGTTACTAAAATAATTTATCTTACGAGAATGTGAAATAAAAATTTTACGAGATGAATAGTGAAAGTGAATAGTAAAAGAATGAATAGTGACCCGAAAATGCGAATTGTTACATCGAGCATGTCTTGGAATATGGCTATCATACACCTTTGAAAAGTCGCAGGTGCATTACAAAGACCAAAAGGCATCATATGATAATGGGTTCCAAAGGACAAGTGAAAGTGGTCTTTTCTTTGTCATTAGGATCTGGAATTTGAAAGTATCACGAAAATCCATCGAGGAAACAAAAAATTTATTTCTGCTTGTCTTTCAAGCATTTTATCCATGACGGTGGAAAATGATATTTTCTTTTTTTGTTTAATTTCAATCTGCAAGCGAGCCAACCATTGACAGTTCTAGTAGGGACTAATTCATTCCGTTCATTAGTCACAACCTTCATTCCTCCTTTCTTGGGAACCACGGTGAGCGGGACTTCACTAAGGACTATCCTCGATTGGGTAAATTATACGACATCGAGAAGTTTTATGATTTCCTTTTTGACAACTTCTTTCATGTTGGGATTGAGTCGCGTTGACGTTCAACAACAGAGCTTGATCCCATCTTGAAATTGATTTTGTGTTTGGGACTAATTCACGGATATCGGATGTTTTCCAAGCGAAAGCTTGTTTGTGATTTTGAGGACGAAACTAAACTTTCTTTCTCATTGGCCTCGGTAATGAAGATATGACTCTAAGAAGTGAATTTTCCTCCAAGTAAGCATATTCAAGATGGTCATGGAGAGGTTTGAGCACGAGATCTGTTGGTGGTTCTTCGATAGAGGATTTTATTCTCATCTCGTCATCGAAAGTTATTTCTTCAAAATTTTCTTCCTCCATTTCCTCCTCCTCCGTTATTATCTCCTTGAACTCTACTTTCATGAAATCATCAAACTCTTTGTCAAAGTATGTTTCATTGATTTTTTCAGAAGTAGTCATGAATGGATCGGATTCGTTAAGTAATGCATCCAATTCTTCGTCAGTGACTTCATCGATAACATCGATGCTGAAACAAGTGTCATCACTGGAACGTGGATAGCGCATTGCTTTATCGATTAGAAAGGTGATTCGATCTTCTCCAACTCCAAGGTTGAGTTCTTTTCCTTTCACTTTGATGATTACATCAGTGGTATTTAGGAAAGGTCTTCCTAAGATGAGTGGGACTTTACTATCTTCTTCCATTTCTAAGATTACAAAGTCCATGGGAAAAATGAATTTACCGACTTGAACAAGCATATTTTAGGCAATACCAACAGGATATTGATAAGAATGATTTGCTAATCGAATGCTCATTTTTGTTGGTTTAAGGCTGTTGTTGCATAATTTGGAATACAGCGAATGACGCATCAAATTGATACTTGCGCCAAGATCGGCTAAAGCATCGCATTAAATATTATTCCCGAAAGTATATGGAATAAGAAAGCTCCCAGGATCTTCGAGCTTTGGCGGGATTTTGTTTTGAACAATGGCTGAGCATTCTTCATTAAGGAAAGTAGCTGATATTTACTCTAGCTTGCTTTTGTTATTAAGAAGTTCTTTCAAGAATTTCCCGTAATTGGGCATTCCGGCTAAGACATCAATGAGAGGAACATTGAGTCTAACCTCTTTGATTATTTCAATGAACTTCTTATAACGTTCTTCCATTTTTTCTTTCTTAAGCTTGAGGATATGGAATTTTTGGTGTGATGCCTTGACAGGGGGTGGTTTTGTTTGACTTGTCTTGTTTCCTCACTTCATCCTCGCTATCTTGGGTGATAGGAGTATTTTCATTAGGATTTTGTGGTGGTTCGTACGAGAGACCACTTCTTGTGAAGACAGCATAGATATGCTCATTTCGTGTTTGTGGTGGACGGTACGTTTTATCATTTGATGGTTTTGGATTTGATTGGGTGTTACTTGGTAACGAACCAGATGGTCGAGAGGAATGTTGGTCAGAAAGTCTGCCAAATTTATTTTCAAGATCTTGGATAGATGCTTGATGGTTTTTCTGTCCCCGCTCAACTTTGGCTTTGAGATTAAAAATTGATTTTGATGAAATCATTTGCAGATTTTGAGCAGCCAATTCTCTCATGGCTTTTTGGAATTCGGATTCTTCCATCTTTTTGTCGAGTTTTGTGGTGGCGGATTGTCAGTTCGTGGTTGAGAATCACGGTTGTCATCCCTTGGTTGGCGATCTTGCCAATTTCCAGAATTTCGACCGTAATAATTACTACGATATCCTCCTCCACGATATCCTCCTTGGACATAATTTGCTTCTCCTTCGTTAGGTCCACCCATAGGATTATCGTCGCACTCAGACGATGGGTTATTTCCTCCACAATTGTTGCATCCGTCTCGCATTTCCTTCATTTCTTCTTTGATATCTTTGTATTGCGAGTCAATTTTTGAGGTTAAGGCTTCCATTTTCTCCATGAGTTTTGAGGTATCGGTGTTTTCGAAAAAAGCAACGGTTTTTCGAAGAGGTTTGGTTTTGGAATCTTTAGACCAATCAAGTTTGAGAAGTACTCGATCTTCGAGTAATTGATGTGCATCGTTAGGAGTCTTATAGAGAAAAATTCCTCCAGCATCAAGGATGCCTTGAGAGATTTCATCTAGTCCATGGTAAAAGATTTGGATAATGGTTCCTTTGGATAATCCATGTCCATGACAACTACGAAGCAAATCTTTCATCCGAAGCCAAGCTTCGACAAGTGATTCGTTGGAAAGAATCGGCTTACAAAGGCTTGCCTCATCTCCTCCCAAGTGTTGATAATTATTAGGGTCAATTCATTGTACCATACTTTAGCATCTCCGGCGAGTGATGATGGAAAAAGTTTGAGTTTTATGGCATTGACATCGGTGTCGCCATAATGGAACATGCCGCAAATTTCGATGAATTCGGCAATGTGCTTATGCGGATCGGCCCACGCACGACCATCGAATTGACGGTCTTTGATCATGGAAAGATGATGACCCTTCACGGTGAAGTTTTCACCAAGGTTGACAACAACAATAACACTTCCAGGGGTTGGTGCTACGGCTCGGTTGGTTCCTCACATGGGTTGATCGTCCGCCAAGGGAAAAGGTAAATTGGTGAAAGGGTTGTAAACGACTTTGGCTTCTACAAGGTTATCAAATGGTGGGTTTGGTACTCTAGGTACACGATCGGCTAAGGGTATGAAAGGTGTTCTTCTTCTTCTTCTTCGAATCAAACGTTCAGGGTTGGTAAGAGGTGAGATTGGTTCTATTCCCGTTGCACGAGTGTTCATACAATGACCTAGAGAATCCAGGCAATATCTAAACACACGAACAAACAAAGAAAACAGTTTTCTGGACAGAAACGAGTAACCGGATCGGTTGCGAGGAGCGACCGATCGGTTAGATCAATTTGGTTGGGTTAAAGGCGTAACCGAATCGGTTGTGAAGCAACCGGATCGGTTGAAGCTTCTGAGAAAAATTTTTGGAATGAATCGACTGATGTGGATTCAAAACTTGCTGAAACACAATCAAATCCCCGGCAGCGGCGCCAATAACTTGATGTACCAGGTGTGTACACGTTTTAAATTTATAAAAGACGATTTACCAAATCTACCAATAACACATACAAGCAAGTGCACTCGTCCGTTATAGCAAGATTATGAAGGTAAGTCGGGATCGTTCGCAGGGATTTGAGTGAATCTGATTAACAAGTTTGAATCAACTAAGACAATCCAAAACATATAACAACGAAAATAAATATGATGAAATTCAGATGATTAAAAACTACACTTGCTTAAACTAGTTTCTTATCCTTGATTAGTATGATTGTGTTAACCTCTTAACATGTTGGTTATGATAATTAGTTGGTGTTCTAATCTATTGTTCTTACAAGTTAAACCTTCGTCAAGATTTTAGTTCATAAAAACAAGCATTAAGTTTAACCAATCAATTCAAGATCAATTCAAGTTTCATAAGTTTATTTTCACAAACTTAAACACAAAAACATCCATTTGCTTTATCAAATTGCTTACGAAATGGTCAATACATAAGGTAACCGCTTATAGACAAAAGGGTACAATTGATTGTCAACAACTAATCTTACGACCTTTTAGACGTTTCCAATCAATCCAACTTGATAATCAAAAAGCGTTCTTATTACAACCACACCTTAGTTCCTTTGTTTAATCAAGAATAATGGGTAAAAACAATCATCCATAGACAAAATGATTATAACTAGTTGAATAACAATAAGTTCTTTCGACCTCTACGATTATTATCAAGTAGTCAAACTTGATTAACAAATGTCACTATGAAACTTTAGCACAATTGGATCTTAGAATCAACTTGAAATTGAATTAAAACATGTTAACACAATCACTAACTAATCATATGATAATCAACATCATTTAAGCAAGTGTATAAAGAAACTAGCCACTAATAGCAAACATAAACATAAACTTAGAAATTTGAACATTAGAATACATGATTAAGAGTCTTACAATGCTTGGAATAAGATTACAAATGGTGAAGTAATGATTCCCAAAGTATTGGGGTAGACTCCTTGGGGTTTTGGCCTCCAAATGTGGTACTTCTGGAACTCCAAACTTTCCTGGACTTCTAAGGATGAATTTGAGAGCTTAAGAGATTTGTTTGATGAGTAGAGAGAGTTGTATTGAAGTGTGTATCTCATATGCTCTCAAGAGGTCTCTATTTATACTAGTTCCAAGGCCTAGGGTATTAATTGCTGAACTTGGCCTCCAAGGAGTTAGGAAGGGACTAGAATACACCAAGGGAAGGACCTAGAATCGTTTGGATACAAAGGGGAAACTTAGTGATGAGGGTTTGGCAGAAACAGGCCCTCCAACCGGATCGGTCACATGACCAACCGATCCGGTTGGTCTTCTACAGGGTTCCCAACCGTATCGGTTGCGGGTGGCAACCGAACGGTTGGATTGGCGTCACAGGAACTTTTT
This sequence comes from Chrysanthemum makinoi, assembly GCA_910596185.1. Taxonomy (NCBI): domain Eukaryota; kingdom Viridiplantae; phylum Streptophyta; class Magnoliopsida; order Asterales; family Asteraceae; genus Chrysanthemum; species Chrysanthemum makinoi. The sequence goes on along the minus strand of OU343218.1, from coordinate 45,596,172 downwards.
TGATCATCTTCCAACCGATCCAGTTGCAGTTGAAACTGATCCGGTTGGTCTTCCTGAGTGACGAAAAATTGATCTTTACTTCATTTTGACTTGTAGAGCTTGGTTCTTCAATCATCTTGGTCTTCTATGGTACTAGAAATACTGATTTGTGCTTGACATGCTTCACTGAAACGGGAATCTTCCAATTATTGAACATTCCTTTACTTTTCCTTCCATTTCCCTGCACTTGGTTATAAACACTAGACAAACATCTTTTGATGGGATTAAGCACTGAAATCATACAAATATAACCAAATAACATATACAAAAGCAGACATAACGCTACTGAAAACATGTACAATCTGAGCGTTATCAGTAATGAAATCCTTAAGCCTAGACAAAAGCCTACTTGTTTAGAGTGCACTGCAGAAGATAGAGAGTTAGAAGATTCCTCTAGAGAGAAAATGGAAAATAAACTAAAAGATCCTTGGTGTATAGATCATAATATAACGTTCAAAACTCCCAATTACACTAAGGATAATTGGATTGCCTTAAACAAGTTTAGACCTCAAACTCAATTAACCCCTGAACAAGTGTTTTGGAAGTTAGATATGGAAAAGAAAAAATCTGATGAGCTTGTTGAAAAGAATCCTCCCCTTAGGAAATTGCCTCCAGCTACTGTGTACCCACCCAATACACCAATGCATTTAGTGCCTAGAACTCTTCCCACTCAAAGCAAGACCTTAATCAGCCTATATGTAGTTTACAAACTATTTGTTGATTTTGAAAAAACGTGTAAGAAGAGAATCACACCTACGGGGATAACTGAAGGGAAAAGGGGTTTTGAGCAAACTAAAGAATGTTATTTAATTGAGGTCATGCCTTTCTTTAAACAACTAAAAGAACAATTTGAGTGTCTTCAAAAGGGCATAGATACAGAGATTAAAGAAATGAAAAAGGTGTTTAATGAAATGGAAAATGAGGTAAGAATAAATGAATGTGAGCTTAAGAGCAATGAGATTGAGAGGAAGAACCTTCACATCTTTAACGATAATTTGATTTCTAGATGTACTGCTCAAGATTTGTTCTATGTTGTTACGAATTATTCCATTACAGCTTCTCAATTTCATGAATTGTCAATTGCATTGAAAGTCTCCCAGGATCGTGTCATTGAGCTTGAGACCAAAAATTCAAAATTGCAAGATAAAATCGAAAAAGACGATCAAGATAACATGGTCAAGCATTTTTCTAAATTGGAAGTTGAATATCTTTGTTTACAATTAAAATATCAACATCTGAAAGAAAATGTTAAAACCTCAAATGCCAAGACATCTTCGGATGCTCCTGAGTTTGATGCAGTTTTTGAAATCAACAAACGTGATGAACATATCCGAGCTCATTGAAACACGATCAAAAGGTTGAAAGCCCAAATTTCCCAATTGAAGGGTGAAAAGAATGAAGTGACTGGCTCCCGTATGCCTCCGCCTTTAGATTCTCATAATTTCCAACTTCAAAACATAATTGATAAACTGCAAAATGAAAATGAATGTTTTCAAGCTGAAATTTCAAAAGTTAATGCTCAGAACAAAGAGTTATGTGATTCACTCAAGGTTAATCATAATAATAGTGAAAAGGTAACTTCTTTGCTTAACGAAATTGAGAATCTGAAACGTGCGGTAAAATGGAAAATGCCAATCACTAGTGGTGAAAATGTTTCACCAAAGGTGCATGCTTGTTCTAAATATGTTGTAACTGTGAAATATATGCCCCCTCATCTTCAGAACAATGAATTTTCATATCAGAAATATCTTTCGTACCTCAAGGATAGTCTAGAGTGCCTCCGTGAGATTGTTGAAGATGATAAGATAGAGAAACCACTTGATAATGTTGTTGGGCATGCATGCTTATATGCCAAACGATCTCAGGAACTCTTATAATGTGTGATTGCAACATGTCCTAAATCTGGTACTAGGAAAGATAGAGAAGTTATGCCTTGTTCTATGCCTAAAGTCAAGCATGTGACCTTTGATGTGCCTCTGAAAGCCTCAGAACCAAGCACTTCTAGACCAGAAAATCAAATGGCAGTAAAATAAACTAAGGCTCCCGTCATCACTTATATAGATGTTAAGATTGACACTAAAGTTAGCGGGTCAAAACCTAGAAGCAATGCAAAGAAGGATATGATTACGCAAACTAAAAGTGATCATGAAACGGAAGTGAAAGAACACCATAGGGACAATAAGTTTGACTTGAACAAAAAGAATCATATTGGTTCTAGTATTAGCTCTAAGCTTACTTAAATTAATTCGATGTCTTATGATGTCTGCAAAACATGTAAAGAATGTGTATTTTCTAGTAATCATGATAAATGTGGTGTGTTATTTCTGAGGTCTAAGAATCATAACCCAGTTAAGAAATTTTGGAAAGCGAAACAGATTAAGCAATCCTGGAAACCTATAGGGAAGGTTTTTACCAATATAGGATTTTAGTGGAAGCCCACAGGTCAAATATTCACGCATGGCAAACCTTGCTCCTTAACTAGATCCACTATGCCTAGAGTAGTGCCTGTTAAGGTTTGGAAGTCAACTGGTAGAATAATCCCATTAGGCACACAATGCCCTTCAACTAAGTCTGATGATTCTACTAGTATATCTCCTAGTGATAATGCCATAACAACTAGGGTTTCTGCTGATTCTAATATTTTTTGCGCTAACCAAAAGGAACCCATTTTCATATGGGGATCCAATGTTTTCAAATATCCACCTTTTTCTGTGTTCCAATGCAGGTCATACAAATCATCTATTGGTACTTGGATTAAGGCTGCTCTAAACAGATAAGGGGAAATGACAATGATGTATGTTCACATCAGTTCAGGCCTCGTTCTTCAACACTATGGCGTCTGCAGATAACACTTCAGGCCCCGTTCCTCAAAGAAAAGAAAGGTGTACGCTTCAGTGCGCTTTATCTTCAAAAGAAGAGAAATCTTCATGTTTATGACCATTCTCATCGACATTCTTCATCAACAAGCTTCATGTTTTTCCCACACTCATTCAACCCTCAAGTGGATATACGTTCATTGGAGTATATTCTTATTCACTTGCTCAATCAAAAATGGCAACTTCGGATGCAGTTTTTGAGGGGGAGAAGAGTGCATATACTACATGTTGATGGATGCTTGAATTATGGTCATACGACTCTCCTTCAACGCCTAATGCTTCACTTACTAAGGATAACTAGGATTCATTGTTTGGGATTCATTGTTTCAAGATATGTTTGATGAGTACTTCCAACCTCTATCGAATGTTGATCATCCAGTTCCTGAAGCTCCTGCTCCGGTTTCTGCTGACTCAACTAGTTCACCTTCTTCAATCTACATTGATCAAGATGCACCATCTAAGAAGTACAACTTAGACTACTCAAGAAACCAAATCTCCAGTTATTCCTCAAGGCGTTGATAATGACTATCACAATATTGCAGTTGCACTCATGAATAATGATCCGCTCTTTGGTATTCCTTTGCTAAATCTTCACGGATTATTGTTCCTTCTAATGTGCACTCTGTAAATCAACCACATGAACATAAATGAAAATGACTACCTCATCTGCTTGAAAACATTATCGGTGAACCTTCTAGATCATCTCTACATGCATCCAACTACCCATACAAGCCATGTTATGTCACTATGATGCTCTCATATCTTCAACTAAACCTATAACCTACAAAGAAGCATTGATTGAATCCTAATGGATTGAAGCTGTGAACTTGAAAAACTAGGAGGAGGATTAAAAAAACAAGGCAAAGTTGGTTGCACGTGGAAATTGTTAGGAAGAAGGCATTGATGTTGAGGAATCATTTTCTTCGGTTCATTCATTGGATCGACGTACACCCGATTGTATGTTTATTCACGTGTTGGGCATTTGACACAAGTTGATTACTTCGGAGTTAATCAGTTATCACAGATTTGAGATTGAAGTTGAATTTCACAAAGGCGTGTTCTTATTTGATAACTTGCTCGGGCCTAAGAATTTTAAGTTCAATACTTGGTTTATCTAGTTACCAGCTGTCGGGATGGATGGTTGAAGACCTGGTTAACTATCACTAAAAGGAGTTACGTTGTTTTACTCAGTGTCACACGTTGATGACGTTGTGGATAATCGCAAGAGGTGTTAATGTCTCATACTGTGGTTGAGTATTGAGTACTTAGAGATTTGCTTGGAGCATAAATTCTCGACACCGTTCTTCCATCACTAAGTGCAAGCTTAAGATACAAATGTGGGGAATTCGACTTCAGTTTCAAGTTTGGTATATCGGGTTTTTCTTCATCAGTGGTCTCTTCAAATTTTCTACATATGGGTTGACAAAGATAGTCAGAGAGAGTTTCTATAGCGTTGATTCTCAAAGGATTCATTTGAGCTAAATTTTGTTCTTCTCTTTCTCAAGAAAATTTGGTATGTATAATGTGTTGCTGATTCTGAGATATCAAAACCAGCAAGGGGGAAGGAGACATACATCTAAACACACAATGAGTACACGTGATGAACTTAATACCTCTTCTCTCTTTAAGTAATCCCGGGAAAGACAAATGTCATAACCGTAGAGAAACTCAGTGTTTAACTCGTAGCCTTTGATGTGTTATTCCAACTATTTGAGGGAAGGATGTATTATTCCAACTATTTGGGGGAAGGATATATTATTCTAACTATTTGGGGGAAGGATGTATTATTCCAACCATTTGGGAGGAAGTGGTCTCTGGAGACTTTTGGTATATGTTAACTCAGCCTTCAGTAGGAAGAAATATGAGAAGAATATTTGGAGCGTGAGATGATATTGCTTATCGACATCTTCTATATGGTTTATGATAAAGTGCTTCCGGTTATTGCTTCGTGTACACAATGTAATGATGATTTCGATGAGATTGCAACTATCAAGGGAGAGATATGTGTACATCAGGGACGCACAACATGTTCACTTGACGGGCTTGTTATTCCAGAGTTGACACTCGCAGAGATGATCAGTGACTCAACATGTTACTTGTATGTCATCATCTCTAATCTTGTTGGGTACATGTGTACATTATGGGCTGATTGGTTATATGTTAGATAACTGGAATGCATTTGGTGTAATGAAGATGTTGATATATTGTTCTCCCGAACAGACAACTGCTCAAACTCGAAGAATAATGTGTACCTCGGAGATGCACAACAGGTTCACATGATTAGGGCTTAATCATTTATTTCGGGTTTGATAACCGCAGAGATGATCCGTGTTAACTTGTTACTTCGTTGTTATCATCTTCTTCGGGTTCTTGAGCTTCATTCAATTAGACTATTTTCTTCACTTCATCTTCTGGAGGGAAATGGTCTTAAATTCGAAGATTGTTGGTTTGGGGGGAAGCTACCAAAGATTCACATTTAAAAGGCTCATGTTCAGATGATTCTCTTAGAAGCCTTGAATGATTTGGTGGTGAAAGTTTAAGAGATGTTGATTTCTTTCTTCTACAACGTGCTGAACGATATCCTTATTTCGGTACTCATTTCATCATCCTCTTAAACTAAATTATCTTCTTTGTACATATTTTATCAAAAAAGCAAAATACAAAATTATAAAACCAACAAAAAGAAAATAGAAAAATATAAAATTTCAAAACCCATAAAATTTAGAAAATTTTAAAAAAGTTCAAAAATATTGTTTTTAATATCATGTCATCTGGTTTCGATAACATCTACGGACTTTGAATTGTCATTCAATAATGACACGGGTCTTTAGATGAAGTTCACAGATGTAATAAACTTTTAATTTGATTTAAAAAAATTGAGATTGAGAAAAATGATGGTTTATTGTCATTTCGTGCAGTACCCGTTTTAAAAGAAAGAACAGAGCTATGCTTAATTTTATTTTAAAAACCCCATGCTCTGATTCTAAAAACAAATGTTTGTCGCAAAAATACAAATGTATCCTTCACAAATATTTTTCCTTCTAAATATTCTTCTGAAAATTATTTGTCATCTAATGAAAACAAAATTGCCTTGAAAATAACTCGGACTCTAGTTTTTGAAAATCATCTGGACTTATCATTTGTCAAAATCTCTAACACTCAATCAACAACTTATGTCATTGATTGAGAGGGAGAATGATTTCAATCAAATCAAAAAGTTATTTTTCAAACAATTGGCACGTAATCGAGCAAGGTCTAATTTTAGATAATAAAAAAGAACAATGTTTTTATACAATTGGATCCAGACCAAGGCTATCGTTGTGTTTTCATAAGATACTTAAGCATGTTTAATCATTGGAGTTTAAAGTCTCAGAATTTGATCCTTATCAGTTAAATGTTTTAAAAGCAAGTCACTATTCTCCTCAAAAGCTTTCAAAAACAATTTAAATCAATAGAGATCACAAATCTCAAAGGATTTGAAAATTATGATCGGGGGAGAATTTGTGATTTAAATTGGATATAAACTGATAATTCAATAAGTGGTTTTATAAAGATAATAACAAGCACTCCTCCCCACATGTGCCAAACGATTTCAAATTTTCCATGCACATGTTAAGGGGGAGCATCTATCTCAAACCAAAAAGGATTGAAACGTGATTGATTTGTCTCTAAGTGAAAGTTCCCTCTAATATGTACAAAACACTTTTGAATCTCGATGCACATATTGATGATGATCATTTTAGAAAATGTTAATCAAAAGATTGGATCTTTCATTCTCAATCTAAGATTTCAAATTTCTCTTTCCTCCATGTGCTAAAATAATTTCTAATACTTAAAGCACATGTTGAGGGGAGCATTTCTAAAATTATCAAAAACAATTAAGGTACAAAATGCTTTGATTATATATCACAAGTACCTTGATTAATTTTCAAATGGTTTTCAATTGGTTTCAAGGCGGAATGAACAATACCAAAAGACCGACCAATTTATTTTATGCATGAAGATATAAGGATGGTTAGGTTAGGTATTCATTCCCACGATCCCGCCAGAGCCGGAGGGATATACCCAGGGACAATCCACTAGATAGTGTAGAAGTCCTTAGGTATGATGAAAAAGGAGAAAAGTAAAAAATGGGAAGAGTGCGGACTGAGATAGAGCTGGAACTGGAATAAACCCAACAAGGTTCTAGTTATGAAATCTTGGTAAGCACTGAAGGGGTTGAAGAATGAAAAAGAAATGAATGAGAAAAGGGTGAAAAGAAATAGCCCTCCATTATTTCAACCTTAGGGCAGAAACCGGGTTCAATTCATATGCTACTGGTGGTTACCAAGGTAACACCGGTATTGAAGACAAGTCGTCATGGACCCAGTGACGCGCTTCACTACAACTTCCCAAGCTACTAAAGTTCCTCTTAAAAGGACTTGTATCATTCTCACGGGGAACCTACATTATCTATCGACTTTCTTTTAAATATTGTTGATATTGAAGAAGGAGACCCTCTCCCTAGTCTACGGCATAGGAACCAAATGTACACTATTGAGTCTAGAGCCACGAGATCATCAATAAATCTCACTAGGACACAATCAATGAAGACTCACTGTTTCACACAATGTCGAAAGTGAGAATATATCTTAAGAGTCCTACGCATTATCCTTGTGGTATTGCAAGAACATCTGAGTGATGTGTTCACACATTCACAATGAAAATGGAAAACCTTCTAGAGCCAACACCAAACAAGCTCTTGGTAGGTGACATGTCAGATCTATCCAATAGATCAAACCTGTGACAACTGGATTGAAACGATGGGGCGATTCAATATTGAATCAACCTTGGTCCAGGAAATGGATTGACGTATACCTTTGAAAAACCGGTCGTTGTGCTTAAAATTCTTTTCTCTAGCACATCGACTATGTATCAATATTTCAAAATAAAAGGTATTTATGAGTGATAATTGATTTTCCTTAAAACCTTTGTTGTATTGCAAAACACTTTATATTAAGTAATACACGATTGTTTTTCAAATCACTTTTCATCAATCAGTGAATCTTTATTTGCTGGTTCACTCACTCCGTGTTGTCTTCTTTGAGACGTTCCGGTTTAAGAACAGCTAGAGCAGCTGCGAAACCCTGTCAAGGAGATTCTTCGGAATTTTACCTGATCACAGGCAGTACTTGTACTGATCAACGGGGAACCGTGGGCCGTGTACCTCAATTCAATGAAAGTGATCAAAGACACTTTCGTGCGCTTTATTACTAATTGTTGCATGCAGGGAAACCCGACGGTTGCAGCTGATCAGAATTGATAAGTCATTCCATAGCCGCATGCTCACACATCACGTTCATTTCAAAGAAATCATGATATATGCATATCTTCATCAAGTGATTCTGATATCTTCACTCCATGCTTCTGCTACGCTACTGCAAACATCAAGAATCAACAAAAGCTTTCCCAACTCTGATAAGAAGATATCATGATTCAGAATGTGAGCAAGTCGGTCCGAAAGTCACAACGTCACATGATAGCAACGCTACAAAGGATGAGTCAGAGATTTATGGTGGCAGATGAATCTCAAAGCTAGCTCAACACTCATCATCACGTGGATCAGTTAAAGACCTCCACTTGAGTCAACAAAACATGCGGAACATGAAGAATCAAAGGCTACGGACTACAGAGCAAAGATCTTAATCAAGAATCCAAGAACAATCAAAATGTAATATCGTTTTGTGTTCAATGTAAATTGAGGTGACCTCCCTTAGGGGGAGATTGTTAGGATTTAGAAAATCCGGTAGTTAAAGAGTCGGTCACCTCAAGTATATGTATTCGTTAGAAAGCTCGTAGTCGTAGTCACGTAATGTTAATAAGTAGTTTGTTAAGTAACACCGTGGAGGACGGACGGGTCTTTACCCACTGTATGCCTGATCCACAGCCCGTAGGAAGCGAGTCTTGTAAGAAACTATAAATACCCTCTACCTCCCAAGGTAGATGGTTGGAGCTTTTGAATATCATTTTTCTTTGTCTCACTAAGTTCCCTAAACTCTTCCACTTTCTCTCTCTAAAACCTCATTCTATACGCCCCTTATTGTAATTGTGTATGTGTTTATGAAAACCAATATGTTACAGTTCGAAACACCATCTTTAAAAAGAGAGTCAACCAATCTCGTTATAACTGCAACAAAGAACTCATTCATCGTGATCCCTATCAAATGGAACTCTTTGAGATGATTCCCATTTACAAAAAGTGGGAAGAAATTCTTAGAGAAAATTTCATTTGCTTGGTTAGAAACAAATACCATCCCAATGCTTGTCTATTCCAAATGATCTATTGTATCATCCACAAAAACCTTTCAATCTCGCCTATTACATTGCCAAAAGAATGGTAGGTGTGTTCAAAACTGACAAAATGGTTCTTCCTTATGGTATGCTCCTAACACGTCTCCGTGAGTATGTTAGTAGAATGCAACCCACTCCTATTACCGATGATCACTTCATCGCCAACCATGTTATGGTACCTCTCACCAAACAACCCTCCAAACGATTCATGATCAATGGGAAAAGGCCTCGTCCTCTCTCGGACTCTTCGGAGGAAGATGAAGATGTAGATGTTGAAGTCGACCCCGTTTCTAATTATCAAATCAACCTCATGACTTACTTTGAACAACTTCCCACTCTTCCAAATGAATCCAATGAATTCAAGCAAACAAAAGGAATGTTAAAATGTCTAACTCATTTCCTCATCAACTCGGGAAAGAAGAAGAAGTGAAGAGATTGACAAAAGAAACATTGTACCCCATGACTTTCTTTTACGGTTATTTTGGATGTTTTATAATTATCAAATCAATGTATGTTCATTACTTTATGCAAGACTTACTTGATTGTTCTGCTTTTGATATATGATCATTATCACGTTTGTTCACCCATAGGTTGTTTCTATATGATATGTTTACTATGTTTTTAATTATATACATGTATAGTTACTGTGGAAATCATTAGTTTCAAAACTGGATACCTAGAGCAAATTAGTGCACGGTTACTATTAAGTAGTCTGTCCCAGATGCCGGATCCCTGACTTTTAACTAGCCGGATCCCTCACTTGAAGGATCCGTGGGATCCGGGCAAACAGAATTAATTCTTCTTATTTCATTACATCAACCCAACCTTCCAGACCCTATTGAACTAGTTAAACATGCTTCATTAAGATCACTTAAACTTTCCTTAGCCTCAGTTGATCTCACACTCACTTATGAATGACTTAGGATCACATTCAAGATATCTTTGATTTATCATTACTTCAAAACTCACCATCTTTCCGCTCTAATATTCACACATTGTTCCTCTCATCTCAAAACACTTAGATTGATATTTCTCTTAATTTTAGTAAATTGATTTTAGTCATCTTGATCTTGAAATGGTCTAAAAACTAGTTTTTCATTTCTTGTGATTTTTAAGGAATTTTCTAAATTGTTTGTGTCATCCTTGATCACCCATTGGTATTCATGAAAACTCCATTTCTTTCCATAAAAGACATGATTAGCTATCCTCACTCATTACACTTGATCATTTAAGTCTCATATCATTTAAGACACCTGAAGAGACTAAAAACACTCAAGATATATAGGTACTAGACCTTACTAGAACCTCTTCAATCCTTTCTTGGCCCCTGAGAACCGGATCCCTGGTTTTAGCCTAGATGGATCCCTCAAGTGAGGGATCCGAGGGAATAGTTTGCTCAAACTAATGAATCCTACTTGATACAATCATTTCAAACCCTCTTTGTTAATCTAAACACTTCACATTATCTTATATGACTCCCTAGATCAGTACAAATCTGTAGTTGACTCTTGTGCATGCAAATCGTTGCAATTTGAAAGATTTTAGTGGTTTAAGCCTTAATTCACTTGCCAAATCTTCTTCCTTATAAACTACTTGTGTTAGAACTTCCAAATCACCATTAACACACTCATTCTCAGTAGCTAAAATCTTCTTTTTACACCTATCCTTTCTACCATTTCACCATGAGGAAAGCTCCTAGTGCTAACTCAACAACCAAAGGACCTCCCAAGAAGATTGCTCGGGCTATTCACGAAATCTTCTCAACTGAATCTTCACCCATTAAAGCCTAAAACGCTAGAACTCCCTCACAACCAACTCTACCAATCAAACCAACTCCCAAAAGGATTGTTCCCACAAGACAACCCTTGCCAAACACTACCATACCTCCTAAACCAAACACCCTTACCTCCGCTAAACCATCACCTCTAGTACCTAGAGCTATTTCTTTCACCACCCCACTCTCATCCCCACATCTTTACAACTTAGAGGACTTGCCACCTAGGCCATCTCATCCACCACCATTGCCCACATTTTCCTCAATTGAGAAAATGGTTCCACAACAACCTTCTCACCAAAACATTGGTGTTGAAACCACACTAGCACCCGTGTCCTACTCTCCATCACCCTCAAATGGTCCATTTTGGATTATGAGGAATCACCAAAATGTGACAACTCGTAATTTCAGGTCATTTTACAAAGTTTGAAAATCACTATTCATGAGTCGCTATTCATCATTTATCGTAAACTAGGTTTACGAGTATCAAATACGCGTAACCTTGAAGGTTTAGCTGCGTATTCATGAACAATCATCAAGGACATTTCATATAGACTAGATTTAGTCTACATATCATCAATAACATCATTTCATATCAATATTATGCATGGGTTTGCATTTTTCATTAAACGTTTATTTTCCTATTAAATAAACGCTATCGCGTAAACATTATTTTGAAACATTGATCCGACACTTCCAAAAATTATCCTAATATATTTCTATACTCATTTTAAGACTATAAAAATTATATTATTAGTTTACCCGGTGTTTTAAATTTATTTGGTATATAAATTGCAATATTTATATAATTACGACGGTTTTCATAAATTCAACTCGATAATTATTATTTCACTCAATTCTTGTAAGAAATGTATTTTTATAATTTTTATGACTTCAATATATTTTATTTTGTTCCGTTAAAATTTATTTTAGCTAACGTTACCCTAAATGCTTAAATAAATACACAAGTTATCATCTATCCTTAAATAACTATACATTACTATTGTACTTATACATCATATTATACAAGTAAGTGATTCATTTCTTTTCTTTCATATATGTCGACGACCTCATAGGGTGACTCAACAAATTGTGTACAAATATCTTGCATTATAATGTATATTATACTTCATAACTACACATAGATCATCATATCTTCAAGGTGTAAAAAGAAAAACCATTTCCTTCCTCTCTTCTCTCTATAACCGGCAACCACAACGGACCAAGAAGGGATCATCAAAATATTTTCTAGACAAGTTTTATATACTCTAGTATCACTCTTGATTAAGGTTGTGCAATAAAAACCTTGGGTGATTAGGAAAAATCCTTTGTTCTTATAACCTCATCAAGTTAACTTGTAAGCTTTTCATATTCATGATCATATTTCATATTCATTTTCATGTTCATTTCATTAAGCTTGAGAAAACATGCAAGTCATATGATGTTTATACCACTTTTTCATTGTTTTTAAGAGTTATATATATTTATGTTATCCTATAATTATTCCTTGTAATATATCACTCTTGGTGATGTCTAGGAACCCATGACACCCTAAGAAGGTGTATGGTAGGATTAGAATAGCTTCGGAGTTGTTTTGAATTGGTTAGAATAGGTTTGGCGCGAGAAAAACTCATTTCGACAACTTATTTTAGAGGTCTGATCTTATTTTCAAAATCTGGAATTCTCGACAGTAGGTAAATATTTTTGGCCTAGATATTTAGAAAATATACTTTAAAACGAAAACGTGGCCGCTTGAATGGATTAAAACGGAGCTATAACGAAGAAGTTATGAATTTTTCAAGTTGGCGACGAAAAATATTTGTTTCAGAAAATTCAGCATGTAATCTCGACTTTTTACGAGTCAAAAATGAGGCTTAAGCGTTATGAAATGTGTCGACTTATTAAAAATATATTAGTATACTTAAATACGAATCTAAGGATGTAGAAAACGTAGAAAACGGACTTGTAACGAGTAAATTACACGCGATAAACAAAGTTGCCGTAACTTTATTCTATTAGCAAAATTAATATATTTTCTATTAAACACTAACTACGGCAACGAGGGACCATGTTGAGGGTCGTTTTTAACAATGACGGAGTACTTTTTATAAAATGATGTCTTCTAGTAAAAGTAAGTTCGCCTAGCCTATTTTCCAAAATGTACGACCATTTGTCAAGCGGAGTTGTAATGAATAAAATACGGTTACTCAAACTTGGCCGAAAACCACCCTTAAACTATATTTTGGACACAAGTACCATACTTTAGCTATATTTTTCTCTATGATCCGAACCTCTATGACTAAAACTTAAATGCTAAACCTTTGAGATAATGATACAAGCTTCCCAAAACCGTTGAGTTTGTTTCCTAACACTCGATGTGCACCATTTTTCGACTAGCTTTTCAAGGCCGTTTAGTCACTTTCATGAATTCTTCAAATGACATTATTTTATGACGAAAAGTTATAATTTCATAATGAATCATTAAATGATTATCGTATGATAACATTTCAACGTAAATGCTTGAAAAGTAATTATTAAATGGTCAAGACGATATAAGATAATTTTTCGACGATAAGTGTTATTTTCAAAAATTCACAAGTGGTATAGATATCATACGAATTGTATGCATAACATTACATCATAACTTATTATGTATCATATCATTCATAATAGGTCAAGTTTAGAGATTCACGCTACATTTCGGTGTACTCACTTTTGCCATCGCATCATTGTCCATGTGAGTTTCATAGCCCCTACTTTTATACGTTTTGAACTACTTTTGGGGGAGATACATTGTCACACCCCCAAAATATCGCAGCGGAACGATAGTGTCATTGGGGTATAACTTCATAGCACAAAGTATGGATACAGAAAACGACCTCTATAATGAGACGTTTTGAAAAGTTTACCATTCGATAAATAAGTTAAAGTTTACAACACACAAGCAATCCCAAAGTTTGATAATACACAAAGAGTTTACAAAACATGTCGAATGGTAATTGTTAAAAGCACAAAACTCCAATGTATGCCATGCGACCCAAAAGCTCCATGAAATGCTATCACCTTAAGACCTGAGATAAACATGCTAAAAAGTGTCAACACAATGGTTGGTGAGTTCATAAGTTTGTTGAAAATTATTTGAAAAAGTCTATAAGAAATGCTGATGCAGCAAAGGCCGTGTAAATCCACTCAGTTCCAAGTTCCGCCCATACAAAACTTGCAACCTGTGTGTTTACAATCCATTGCCAAAATATGTAATTGTCAATCTTGTTTGTAAGTAGGACATAGGTGCATACGATATATACATAAACTTAATGCAAAGAATCACAGCCAACTGAACCTCACGACGAAGTCTAACTTGTTTGTTGTGTTACATTGAATCACTTGAATAACAGATTATATTCACCCAAGGTCTCGTCTATCAAGGACACAAGGGTGGGGGCGTCAGCCCGATAGTACTATCAATACCTCTCTGCCGGCTCCCGCAGGAGTTAACCAGTTGCTTAAGTTTGTATGTTGATGCATAATTGAATACTTGTTTAGCACATTAAGGCACATATCGCAATAAACTACACCTAATGTCCAAAGTGTATAAGAAGTATAGTGTAACACATTTGTATAAATAGTTTGAGCATTCGCAATAGTGAAACAAGTATAACCCAATCAAGTATAAAACGCAATCAAGTCTAAAGTATAGGTAAAGTTGTTTGGCAAAAGAATTTAAATGTTTGGATAAATAAGCATATATCTCGCCCCAAATAGTTTGTAGAATTTAAACGAGTAAAAGTGGGGTATGAATTCACAGTAGTATGTAAATGTTTAGAATATTTGTGAAAGTAAATGAAATTAGTTTGAGCATGTATCTCCCCCAAAACAGTTATGGAAACAATTAAAAGTAGGGGCTATGAAACTCACCTGGTGTGATTGATATGCTAAGAAAATGAAATGCACGAAAGTGAGGCCCGAAACTATCCGCGACCTAAAATGAATGTTATGACTTGAGTTATGATATGTTGTCGTGAATGCATGATTTTGAAAACGTATCACCCAATATGCTACTTGAAAACTAGTTATATAAAAAAATATTGTTACTTGAATATGCGACGGTTTCATGTCGAAAATAAATACTTTTGAGATAATGGTGAAAATATAGTTAAAACTACGTAATGGTTTTTGTAATTGCAAAATCAGTTTACATCGGACTTGACATAATATATACATAGGAAAAGTAACTCGTTTTTAAGATCCGTTTCCCCCGAAACGTCCGTTTAGGCCCTCAAAATCTTGATTAAAAATCCTGACAGCTTACAAAAGCTGTGAATAGTGTTTTCAGCACGTTTTTGACTCAAAGTTCGGTTAACCATAAATCACTCGTTTTAAGTCCGTTTTTCAAGTTCTTTATATCCACGCGAAGGTAATGAAGAGTACTAATATATTTTTAAACTTCGGAGACTTCACAGAAAGTTTAAGGCCACTGTTTGGCCAGTTACAAATTCGGACTGCACGTACAATTTTCCGGAAAATTATAGTTTTTAAATCGTAACTTGGAAACCACGTATATTTTTCGTTATAACTCCGTTTTAGTCCGTTCAAAAGGCCACGTTCATAACTAAAAATCTATTTTCTAAAACTTTAATAAAACTTATAAAAATGACTAACTTTTCGGAAAAATTATAAATTTCGACAGCGCTTCCGCGCTTATTTTAAAATTACCATTTTTATCTACTTGTTTAACCACAACTTCACCACAAAAATCCCTTAATCTACTCTTCGCCAATCCTACTAAAAATAAAATACTAGTCGAACCATAATAGATAAAAAATACCATTTTTGAGGTTTATGTGACTACTTATAACATATAATTAAGCATAAACCACATCAAACCTTTACTAGTAAAAGATCAAAACTTACTTTGATAAATCATTTTTCAAACCACTCACTTTTATAAACTTCTAACTAGTACATACTTGTTAAAAATATTTATATAACACATATGGGTGATAATCTTGGATGATAATGAATAAAATCACAACAATGCAAATATGATCATGAGGGCTTCATGAAATGTATGAAATATATATGAAAAAGTAAGAGATGAAGTTTTAGGCTTACAAGTTGCTTGATGAGGTTTAGTGAACCAAGGATTTATCCTAAGCACCCTAGGTTTTTATTTCAAAACCTAAATAAGAGTGTAAACTAGATTGTGTAGAACTTGATAAGAAAACTTTTGATGATCACTACTTGAAGCTCCTTAGGTGGCCGGATTTTTGAGGGAAGAAGGAGAAGAGAAAAGACTTGATCTAACACTTTGAATTATTGGTTTTATGAGTTGAAGTTGGAGTGTGAATATATATATAAGTAAGAAAAAGTCTTGCAAATCTTTTTAGGTAGATCTTGTAATTAATACTACATATATATATACACTTATTATTATTATTAGTATGTAATATATATAAGTGTAAGTGTAAGTGAATGTAAAGTTACTTGAAAGTAAGTAGCAATTTGTAGTATTGTTGAGTAATATTAGTAAGTTGTACACACATTTGAATATTTAAGGTAGCGTTAGATAAAATAAATTTCCACGGTTCAAGATAAAATATATTTAGATCATAAAAAATTATAAAAATACATTTCTTGAAAGAGTAGAGTGAATAAATATTTATTGGGTCGAATTTAAGAAAACGTCATAATTTATATAAATATAACAATTTATATACGAAATAGATTTAAAACACTGGGTAAACTAATAATAACATTTTTAAAATCTTAATATGAGTATTAAAATATATTGGAATAATTTTTGGAAGTATCAGGTCAAATGTTCAAAAATAATGTTTACGCGATAACGTTTATTTAATAAGAAAATAACGTTTAAATGAAAAAATGCAAAACCATGTACGAATCGTTATGAAATGCTGAATGTGAAATATGAGAATTGACCGGAAATTGCGAATTGTGACATTCTTCCCCTGATAGAAGAATCGCGTCCTCGCGATTCAATCGATGATACTTAAAGTTCTACCCTTAGGTTTCGAGAAATCAAGTGTATGGTCAAAGTGTTTATGTCAAAACTTACGCGTCTAGGTTTCTTATCTAAGGAGACTCACTGAATCTGAATAATACGGTGGATCACTTAATGGTCTAGGAAAAACGTACCAGTTACGCATTGCGGGCTTCCTCGGTCCCTATATAGAATGCTCGACCTCGAGGAGGACTAATATTGAGTACAGGGTTCGGGTTATTTCCTTCAATTTTCACAGCTAGAGGAGCTTGCATCGGTGGCTTATTCAACTGAGGACAATTTTTCCGGATGTGATTCGGGCTGTTACATTCAAAGCAAGTCCTTTGATTATTCCTTTTACACTGCTCCTTAAAATGGCCGTATCGATTGCAATTTGTACACAAGCGGCAGGGCTTGGTCTTCGGGTGATGATAAGCACATTTAGCACATTTGGGATGGGTGCCCGCATATTCTCTTTGTTCAGTACCAGTTGCCACAAAAACTCTTGCCCTTTTGTTGTCTGCTACCATGTCCATCTGCTTATTCGACCCACTCGCTTCCTTCCTCTTGTCACTGCTCTTCAAAGTACCATTTCTAACCATCTCGTCTGTCAGGGTTCCTGCCCTCAGTATCGCACTTTGTATTGTAGACGGCTCAGTTGTTTTCACAGTTCCACGGATTTCAGGCACAAGACCATATATGTACCTCGCGATTCTCTTGGATTCAGGGGTAACCATATGAGGAACTAGTCTGGCTAACTCATGAAATCGGTCAGTGTAGGCTGCGTGACCAGCCCCTATCATGGAGTGGTGATAAAATTCATCCTCTAGTTTCTGCATTTCATTGTCCGGCAGTACTCTCTTCAATAACTCCTTAAATTCGTCCCATGTCATGCCTATAGCTGCTTCTCTCGCCCCTAGCCTGTAGGCTGTGTGTTCCACCATGTCAATGCCTTTCACGATAACAAGCAAGCGGCATACTTCACTCTGATGTGTGGCACAATTGCTGATGTCGATCCTTTGCCTCTGTCTTTTCTACCCATCGAGTATACGCCAAAGCACCTCCTATGCCATCAAACTCCACAGGTTTGCATGCCGAAAATTCCTTATATGTGCATCCAATTCTGTTGTTGTTGTTGTTGGTGTTGTTGTTGTTGTTACTTCGGCTACATTGTTGTCGCCATTTTCGTTCCCAGTGATTTCCCGAGTTATTCATATGATTTCCAACTTGTGTGATAATAGTGGGAAGCAAGATTTGAAGTTGTTGAGCGATGATGGCGGCAAAATCGGATTTCCAATGATGTTGTTGTCATTGTTACCCATGTCGCTACCACCTCCTCTACCTCCACGTTCACCTGTCATTCCACCCCTGGGTACCGCACCACCTCGGCCAGATCTGGCGTTACTCTCTTTGGTGCCATGATCTCTGCAAGGGAAAGAACGTTGAATTCCCAATGTCTATACTTAACGTCCTCAAACATAATACCACGCTACAAATTGGTTCCTAAGGTGTCCACACCGATCTACGTATGCGTGGTCGCATATGTCCACGTGAGTTATGACGCATTTATAATTATGTTGGCCACCATAATTATAATTGCTTCATTTCACACGTGTGCATACCACCAAGCATACATGTCTCGGCGATTGGTGTTACTTAAATAGGTAGCCAGTCTATCATCCGATTCTAAACGGTGAAGGAGGGATTTAGGGTAAGTATCTAGGAAAAGTCGCACTTGGTGTATAGGAAATTCCGTTAGGTGCTAAAGTCACGATGTGGTTTAGTCGCCAGCAGTTCCCAAAGTATCCTCAAGAGAACTCCCATCCTCGGGCAAATCATCAAATCTATAGCTTTATAGTAACACTTATTTAGCTCGATCTCGCATCTCATCAAACAAGAACTGTCACGAGATCAAGTTAGATAAGTGCTCGTTACTGAGCTCCATATCTTTGATGACTCAACTAGATTTTGGGACTCCCCTATTGGTACAAGGAAACTACTTTATCTAATGAGGTGGTTCTAGAAGAAATACTTAAGAAAACATATGCGCACGAAAAGTGTGTAAGGTGATAGGAAACGAAAGGATCGACGTGAGAGCGGTTATAGTCTAGGAAATAAAATGCAACCTAGTTCTCTATAACCAAGGCTCTGATACCAATCTGTCACACCCCCAAAATATCGCAGCGGAACGATAGTGTCATTGGGGTATAACTTCATAGCACAAAGTATGGATACAGAAAACGACCTCTATAATGAGACGTTTTGAAAAGTTTACCATTCGATAAATAAGTTAAAGTTTACAACACACAAGCAATCCCAAAGTTTGATAATACACAAAGAGTTTACAAAACATGTCGAATGGTAATTGTTAAAAGCACAAAACTCCAATGTATGCCATGCGACCCAAAAGCTCCATGAAATGCTATCACCTTAAGACACAGAGATAAACATGCTAAAAGTGTCAACACAATGGTTGGTGAGTTCATAAGTTTGTTGAAAATTATTTGAAAAAGTCTATAAGAAATGCTGATGCAGCAAAGGCCGTGTAAATCCACTCAGTTCCAAGTTCCGCCCATACAAAACTTGCAACCTGTGTGTTTACAATCCATTGCCAAAATATGTAATTGTCAATCTTGTTTGTAAGTAGGACATAGGTGCATACGATATATACATAAACTTAATGCAAAGAATCACAGCGTGAACCTCACGACGAAGTCTAACTTGTTTGTTGTGTTACATTGAATCACTTGAATAACAGATTATATTCACCCAAGGTCTCGTCTATCAAGGACACAAGGGTGGGGCGTCAGCCGATAGTACTATCAATACCTCTCTGCGGCTCCCTGGAGTTAACCAGTTGCTAAAGTTTGTATGTTGATGCATAATTGAATACTTGTTTAGCACATTAAGGCACATATCGCAATAAACTACACCTAATGTCCAAAGTGTATAAGAAGTATAGTGTAACACATTTGTATAAATAGTTTGAGCATTCGCAATAGTGAAACAAGTATAACCCAATCAAGTATAAAACGCAATCAAGTCTAAAGTATAGGTAAAGTTGTTTGGCAAAAGAGTTTAAATGTTTGGATAAATAAGCATATATCTCGCCCCAAATAGTTTGTAGAATTTAAACGAGTAAAAGTGGGGTATGAATTCACAGTAGTATGTAAATGTTTAGAATATTTGTGAAAGTAAATGAAAATAGTTTGAGCATGTATCTCCCCCAAAACAGTTATGGAAACAATTAAAAGTAGGGGCTATGAAACTCACCTGGTGTGATTGATATGCTAAGAAAATGAAATGCACGAAAGTGAGGCCCGAAACTATCCGCGACCTAAAATGAATGTTATGACTTGAGTTATGATATGTTGTCGTGAATGCATGATTTTGAAAACGTATCACCCAATATGCTACTTGAAAACTAGTTATATATAAAAAAAAATATTGTTACTTGAATATGCGACGGTTTCATGTCGAAAATAAATACTTTTGAGATAATGGTGAAAATATAGTTAAAACTACGTAATGGTTTTTGTAATTGCAAAATCAGTTTACATCGGACTTGACATAATATATACATAGGAAAAGTAACTCGTTTTTAAGATCCGTTTCCCCCGAAACGTCCGTTTAGGCCCTCAAAATCTTGATTAAAAATCCTGACAGCTTACAAAAGCTGTGAATAGTGTTTTCAGCACGTTTTTGACTCAAAGTTCGGTTAACCATAAATCACTCGTTTTAAGTCCGTTTTTCAAGTTCTTTATATCCACGCGAAGGTAATGAAGAGTACTAATATATTTTTAAACTTCGGAGACTTCACAGAAAGTTTAAGGCCACTGTTTGGCCAGTTACAAATTCGGACTGCACGTACAATTTTCCGGAAAATTATAGTTTTTAAATCGTAACTTGGAAACCACGTATATTTTTCGTTATAACTCCGTTTTAGTCCGTTCAAAAGGCCACGTTCATAACTAAAAATCTATTTTCTAAAACTTTAATAAAACTTATAAAAATGACTAACTTTTCGGAAAAATTATAAATTTCGACAGCGCTTCCGCGCTTATTTTAAAATTACCATTTTTATCTACTTGTTTAACCACAACTTCACCACAAAAATCCCTTAATCTACTCTTCGCCAATCCTACTAAAAATAAAATACTAGTCGAACCATAATAGATAAAAATACCATTTTTGAGGTTTATGTGACTACTTATAACATATAATTAAGCATAAACCACATCAAACCTTTACTAGTAAAAGATCAAAACTTACTTTGATAAATCATTTTTCAAACCACTCACTTTTATAAACTTCTAACTAGTACATACTTGTTAAAAATATTTATATAACACATATGGGTGATAATCTTGGATGATAATGAATAAAATCACAACAATGCAAATATGATCATGAGGGCTTCATGAAATGTATGAAATATATATGAAAAGTAAGAGATGAAGTTTTAGGCTTACAAGTTGCTTGATGAGGTTTAGTGAACCAAGGATTTATCCTAAGCACCCTAGGTTTTTATTTCAAAACCTAAATAAGAGTGTAAACTAGATTGTGTAGAACTTGATAAGAAAACTTTTGATGATCACTACTTGAAGCTCCTTAGGTGGCCGGATTTTTGAGGGAAGAAGGAGAAGAGAAAAGACTTGATCTAACACTTTGAATTATTGGTTTTTATGAGTTGAAGTTGGAGTGTGAATATATATATAAGTAAGAAAAAGTCTTGCAAATCTTTTTAGGTAGATCTTGTAATTAATACTACATATATATATACACTTATTATTATTATTAGTATGTAATATATATAAGTGTAAGTGTAAGTGAATGTAAAGTTACTTGAAAGTAAGTAGCAATTTGTAGTATTGTTGAGTAATATTAGTAAGTTGTACACACATTTGAATATTTAAGGTAGCGTTAGATAAAATAAATTTCCACGGTTCAAGATAAAATATATTTAGATCATAAAAAAAATTATAAAAATACATTTCTTGAAAGAGTAGAGTGAATAAATATTTATTGGGTCGAATTTAAGAAGCGTCATAATTTATATAAATATAACAATTTATATACGAAATAGATTTAAAACACTGGGTAAACTAATAATAACATTTTTAAAATCTTAATATGAGTATTAAAATATATTGGAATAATTTTTGGAAGTATCAGGTCAAATGTTCAAAAATAATGTTTACGCGATAACGTTTATTTAATAAGAAAATAACGTTTAAATGAAAAAATGCAAAACCATGTACGAATCGTTATGAAATGCTGAATGTGAAATATGAGAATTGACCGGAAATTGCGAATTGTGACATACATGCTCAATTATTTTCATTTACTTTCATAGTTACTCTAAACTCTTATGGATTACCGTGAGTTCCATAGCCCCATTTTCAATTGTTTTAATGCTTTTATTAAACTCTTTGGGGGAGATACATGCTCAACAACATTTATGACATTCATGATTATTTGCAACTACATGTTTAACTGAACTGAATGTTTAGTCATACGAAGTAACAATACTGTCATGCTTAGAATTTCTATATCATAATCATTGAACTAAATGTCTTGGTATTATCATTGAACTAAAGGTCTTGGTATAATCATTGAACTAAAGGTCTTTGTACAAACATGAACTAATGGCCTTGGAACGATTTAAACTATACGAATTATGTGTTATGTCAAGTAACTATTGATACATTAAGTTATGCGCTATTATGTGATTTCATTTGACATCATGCGTTTGAACATAAACTATACACATTTTGGCAGTGGGTTGTGAACACACAGGTTGCAAGTTTTTGTATGGGCGGAACTTGGAACTGAGTGGATTTACAATGCCTTTGCTGCATAAACGATTTTGAAGGCTTTACATTTCAACACAAACTCTATGAACTCACTCAACCTTTGTGTTGACACTTTTAGCATGTTTTATCTCAGGTATCTAAGGCATTCACTTCATGGCATGCATGTGGACATATCATAGAGTCGCGGTGACGACGCGTCTTACATGGATTTATACATTTTTAAAACATCGTTTGACTGTACTAAACTTATTTTCCGCACAAGTTGATTTCATTTGGGACCTACACTTTGTAAACTCTGATTATTTTATTAAATCAAGCGATGTATTTTCCAAACGACACTTTAGGTCGTTCAATATAACTTTGATTGTGATGCTATGACAGTCAGTCCCGAGAATTCCATTCATTTGAAAAACAGGTAATTTGGGGGTGTGACAATTGGCATGAGCTTCATTATAGAGAACTAGGTTGCATCATTGACCCTAGACTATAACTACATCATCATAGCATCTCATCATTTTCATCATAAGTGCAACTTTACATGCGGTTTATACGTACATTTTTTCGAGTTATTTACTTTCATTTCAAATCGATTGTCACATGGATGCCTTCAATACCCATTCCATTATCCTTTCTTCATTACTCCAATGTGGAGAATGCCTTGTCATTCCTATCACAATTTAACATCAGTTGACTCAACACCAAACATCATATGAGTCGATTAGTCCAAGCATTGCATAGTTACTCCTAAATTACATAGCATGATCACCTATGTCTAATTCGGAAGAATCATGCAATGAAGGGAGTAGTGAGGCTTATATGTGTAACAATCCGTAATCGAGCCAAATTTTCAAAAGACCTCCTTCAAACCGATTTAGCCTAATCTCATGACAGTTCTTGTTTGATGAAGTTGTGAGATTAAGTAACAATCGGTTACCTGAAAGTCTTTTGACGGTTTTGCTCGAGAATGGGAAAGTTTGCCACATCAAACCCTAAACCGGAAAGAGCAACACGAACTGAATTAAGTTATTGAATTCCTTTTTGGATGGGCGAATGTGACAACTCGTAATTTCAGGTCATTTTACAAAGTTTGAAAATCACTATTCATGAGTCACTATTCATCATTTATCGTAAACTAGGTTTCCGAGTATCAAATACGCGTAACCTTGAAGGTTTAGCTGCGTATTCATGAACAATCATCAATGACATTTCATATAGACTAGATTTAGTCTACATATCATCAATAACATCATTTCATATCAATATTTTGCATGGGTTTGCATTTTTCATTAAACGTTTATTTTCCTATTAAATAAACGCTGTCGCGTAAACATTATTTTGAAACATTGATCCGACACTTCCAAAAATTATCCTAATATATTTCTATACTCATTTTAAGAATATAAAAATTATATTATTTGTTTACCCGGTGTTTTAAATTTATTTGGTATATAAATTGCTATATTTATATAATTACGACGGTTTTCATAAATTCAACTCGATAATTATTATTTCACTCAATTCTCGTAAGAAATGTATTTTTATAATTTTTATGACTTCAATATATTTTATTATGTTCCGTTAAAATTTATTTTAGCTAACGTTACCCTAAATGCTTAAATAAATACACAAGTTACCATCTATCCTTAAATAACTATACATTACTATTATACTTATACATCATATTATACAAGTAAGTGATTCATTTCTTTTCTTTCATATATGTCGACCACCTCATAGGGTGACTCAACAAATTGTGTACAAATATCTTGCATTATAATGTATATTATACTTCATAACTACACATAGATCATCATATCTTCAAGGTGTAAAAAGAAAAACCATTTCCTTCCTCTCTTCTCTCTATAACCGGAAACCACAAGGTACCAAGAAGGGATCATCAAAATATTTTCTAGACAAGTTTTATATACTCTAGTATCACTCTTGATTAAGGTTGTGCAATAAAAACCTTGGGTGATTAGGAAAAATCCTTTGTTCTTATAACCTCATCAAGTTAACTTGTAAGCTTTTCATATTCATGATCATATTTCATATTCATTTTCATGTTCATTTCATTAAGCTTGAGAAAACATGCAAGTCATATGATTTTTATACCACTTTTTCATTGTTTGTAAGAGTTATATATATTTATGTAATCCTATAATTATTCCTTGTAATATATCACTCTTGGTGATGTCTAGGAACCCATGACACCCTAAGAAGGTGTATGGTAGGATTAGAATAGCTTCGGAGTTGTTTTGAATTGGTTAGAATAGGTTTGGCGCGAGAAAAACTCATTTCGACAACTATTTTAGAGGTCTGATCTTATTTTCAAAATCTGGAATTCTCGACAGTAGGTAAATATTTTTGGCCTAGATATTTAGAAAATACTAAAAAAAAACGTGGCGCTTGAATGGATTAAAAACGAGCTATTGAAGAAGTTATGAATTTTTCAAGTTGGCGACGAAAAAATATTTGTTTCAGAAAATTCAGCATGTAATCTCGACTTTTTACGAGTCAAAAATGAGGCTTAAGCGTTATGAAATGTGTCGACTTATTAAAAATATATTAGTATACTTAAATACGAATCTAAGGATGTAGAAAACGTAGAAAACGGACTTGTAACGAGTAAATTACACGCGATAAACAAAGTTGCCGTAACTTTATTCTATTAGCAAAATTAATATATTTTCTATTAAACACATACTACGGCAACGAGGACCATGTTGAGGTTCGTTTTTTTACAATGACGAATTACTTTATAAAATGATGTCTTCTAGTAAAAGTAAGTTCGCCTAGCCTATTTTCCAAAATGTCCGACCATTTGTCAAGCGGAGTTGTAATGAATAAAATACGGTTACTCAAACTTGGCCGAAAACCACCCTTAAACTATATTTTGGACACAAGTACCATACTTTAGCTATATTTTTCTCTATGATCGGAACCTCTATGACGAAAACTTAAATGCTAAAACTTTGAGATAATGATACAAGCTTCCCAAAACCGTTGAGTTTGTTTCCTAACACTCGATGTTACCATTTTTCGACTAGCTTTTCAAGGCCGTTTAGTCACTTTCATGAATTCTTCAAATGACATTATTTTATGACGAAAAGTTATAATTTCATAATGAATCATTAAATGATTATCGTATGATAACATTTCAACGTAAATGCTTGAAAAGTAATTATTAAATGGTCAAGACGATATAAGATTATTTTTCGACGATAAGTGTTATTTTCAAAAATTCACAAGTGGTATAGATATCACGAAATTTGCATAACATTACATTATAACTTATTATGTATCATATCATTCATAATAGGTCAAGTTTAGAGATTCACGCTACATTTCGGTGTACTCACTTTTGCCATCGCATCATTGTCCATGTGAGTTTCATAGCCCCTACTTTTATACGTTTTGAACTACTTTTGGGGGAGATACATGCTCAATTATTTTCATTTACTTTCATAGTTACTCTAAACTCTTATGGATTACCGTGAGTTCCATAGCCCCATTTTCAATTGTTTTAATGGTTTTATTAAACTCTTTGGGGGAGATACATGCTCAACAACTTTTATGACATTCATGATTATTTGCAACTACATGTTTAACTGAACTGAATGTTTAGTCATACGAAGTAACAATACTGTCATGCTTAGAATTTCTACATCATAATCATTGAACTAAATGTCTTGGTATTATCATTGAACTAAAGGTCTTGGTATAATCATTGAACTAAAGGTCTTGGTATAATCATTGAACTAAAGGTCTTGGTATAATCATGGAACTAAAGGTCTTGGTATAATCATTGAACTAAAGGTCTTGGTATAATCATTGAACTAAAGGTCATGGTACAAACATGAACTAATGGCCTTGGAACGATCTAAACTATACGAATTATGTGTTATGTCAAGTAACTATTGATACATTAAGTTATGCGCTATTATGTGATTTCATTTGACATCATGCGTTTGAACATAAACTATACATTTTGGCAGTGGGTTGTGAACACACAGGTTGCAAGTTTTGTATGGGCGGAACTTGGAACTGAGTGGATTTACAATGCCTTTGCTGCATAAACGATTTTGAAAGGCTTTACATTTCAACGCAAACTCTATGAACTCACTCAACCTTTGTGTTGACACTTTTAGCATGTTTTATCTCAGGTATCTAAGGCATTCACTTCATGGCATGCATGTGGACATATCATAGAGTCGCGGTGACGACGCGTCTTACATGGATTTATACATTTTTAAAACATCGTTTGACTGTACTAAACTTATTTTCCGCACAAGTTGATTTCATTTGGGACCTACACTTTGTAAACTCTGATTATTTTATTAAATCAAGCGATGTATTTTCCAAACGACACTTTAGGTCGTTCAATATAACTGTGATTGTGATGCTATGACAGTCAGTCCCCAGGAATTCCATTCCGCTGAAAAACAGGTAATTTGGGGGTGTGACAGATTGGCATCAGAGCTTCAGTTATAGAGAACTAGGTTGCATCATTGACCCTAGACTATAACTACATCATCATAGCATCTCATCATTTCATCATAAGTGCATATTCACTTTACATGTGGTTTATACGTACATTTTTCGAGTTATTTACTTTCATTTCAAATCGATTGTCACATGGATGCCTTCAAATACCCATTCCATTATCCTTTCTTCATACTCCAATGTGGAGAATGCCTTGTCATTCCCTATCACAATTTTAACATCAGTTGATTTAACACCAAACATCATATGAGTCGATTAGTCCAAGCATTGCATAGTTACTCCTAAATTATACATAGCCTGATCACCTATGTCTAATTCAGGAAGAATCATGCAATGAAGGGAGTAGTAGGCTTATATGTGTAAGCAATTCTGTAATCGAGCCAAATTTTCAAAAGACCTCCTTCAAACCGATTTAGCCTAATCTCATGACAGTTCTTGTTTGATGAAGTTGTGAGATGGTAAAAAATCGGTTACCGAAAGTCTTTTGACGGTTTTGCTCGAGAATGGGAAAGTTTGCCACATCAAACCCTAAACCGAGACCAACCCGAATTCAGGGAGGAATTCCTTTTTGATGGTGAATGTGACAACTAGTAATTCAGGTCATTTACAAAGTTTGAAAATCACTATTCATGAGTCACTATTCATCATTTATCGTAAACTA
This sequence comes from Chrysanthemum makinoi, assembly GCA_910596185.1. Taxonomy (NCBI): domain Eukaryota; kingdom Viridiplantae; phylum Streptophyta; class Magnoliopsida; order Asterales; family Asteraceae; genus Chrysanthemum; species Chrysanthemum makinoi. Next base: position 45,568,172 of record OU343218.1, on the reverse strand, counting down.
GGTTTACGAGTATCAAATACGCGTAACCTTGAAGGTTTAGCTGCGTATTCATGAACAATCATCAAGGACATTTCATATAGACTAGATTTAGTCTACATATCATCAATAACATCATTTCATATCAATATTATGCATGGGTTTGCATTTTTCATTAAACGTTTATTTTCCTATTAAATAAACGCTATCGCGTAAATATTATTTTGAAACATTGATCCGACACTTCCAAAAATTATCCTAATATATTTCTATACTCATTTTAAGAATATAAAATATATATTATTTGTTTACCCGGTGTTTTAAATTTATTTGGTATATAAATTGCTATATTTATATAATTACGACGGTTTTCATAAATTCAACTCGATAATTATTATTTCACTCAATTCTTGTAAGAAATGTATTTTTATAATTTTTATGACTTCAATATATTTTATTTTGTTCCGTTAAAATTTATTTTAGCTAACGTTACCCTAAATGCTTAAATAAATACACAACTTACCATCTATCCTTAAATAACTATACATTACTATTATACTTATACATCATATTATACAAGTAAGTGATTCATTTCTTTTCTTTCATATATGTCGACGACCTCATAGGGTGACTCAACAAATTGTGTACAAATATCTTGCATTATAATGTATATTACTTCATAACTACACATAGATCATCATATCTTCAAGGTGTAAAAAGAAAAACCATTTCCTTCCTCTCTTCTCTCTATAACCGGACAACCACAACGGACCAAGAAGGGATCATCAAAATATTTTCTAGACAAGTTTTATATACTCTAGTATCACTCTTGATTAAGGTTGTGCAATAAAAACCTTGGGTGATTAGGAAAAATCCTTTGTTCTTATAACCTCATCAAGTTAACTTGTAAGCTTTTCATATTCATGATCATATTTCATATTCATTTTCATGTTCATTTCATTAAGCTTGAGAAAACATGCAAGTCATATGATGTTTATACCACTTTTTTTTTCATTGTTTTTAAGAGTTATATATATTTATGTTATCCTATAATTATTCCTTGTAATATATCACTCTTGGTGATGTCTAGGAACCCATTACACCCTAATAAGGTGTATGGTAGGATTAGAATAGCTTCGGAGTTGTTTTGAATTGGTTAGAATAGGTTTGGCGCGAAAAAAACTCATTTCGACAACTTATTTTAGAGGTCTGATCTTATTTTCAAAATCTGGAATTCTCGACAGTAGGTAAATATTTTTGGCCTAGATATTTAGAAAATATACTTTAAAAACGACGTGACCGCTTGAATGGATTAAAACGGAGCTATAACGAGAAGTTATGAATTTTTCAAGTTGTGACTTGAAAATATTTGTTTCAAAAAATTCAGCATGTAATCTCGACTTTTTACGAGTCAAAAATGAGGCTTAAGCGTTATGAAATGTGTCGACTTATTAAAAATATATTAGTATACTTAAATACGAATCTAAGGATGTAGAAAACGTAGAAAACGGACTTGTAACGAGTAAATTACAAGCGATAAACAAAGTTGCCGTAACTTTATTCTATTAGCAAAATTAATATATTTTCTATTAAACACATACTACGGCAACGAGGACCATGTTGAGGTCGTTTTAACAATGGAGAGTACTTTTTATAACATTATGTCTTCTAGTAAAAGTAAGTTCGCCTAGCCTATTTTCCAAAATGTCCGACCATTTGTCAAGCGGAGTTGTAATGAATAAAATACGGTTACTCAAACTTGGCCGAAAACCACCCTTAAACTATATTTTGGACACAAGTACCATACTTTAGCTATATTTTTCTCTATGATCGGAACCTCTATGACGAAAACTTAAATGCTAAAACTTTGAGATAATGATACAAGCTTCCCAAAACCGTTGAGTTTGTTTCCTAACGATGTGCACCATTTTTCGACTAGCTTTTCAAGGCCGTTTAGTCACTTTCATGAATTCTTCAAATGACATTATTTTACGACGAAAAGTTATAATTTCATAATGAATCATTAAATGATTATCGTATGATATCATTTCAACGTAAATGCTTGAAAAGTAATTATTAAATGGTCAAGACGATATAAGATTATTTTTCGACGATAAGTGTTATTTTCAAAAATTCACAAGTGGTATCGATATCATACGAATTGTATGCATAACATTACATCATAACTTATTATGTATCATATCATTCATAATAGGTCAAGTTTAGAGATTCACGCTACATTTCGGTGTACTCACTTTTGCCATCGCATCATTGTCCATGTGAGTTTCATAGCCCCTACTTTTATACGTTTTGAACTACTTTTGGGGGAGATACATGCTCAATTATTTTCATTTACTTTCATAGTTACTCTAAACTCTTATGGATTACCGTGAGTTCCATAGCCCCATTTTCAATTGTTTTAATGCTTTTATTAAACTCTTTGGGGGAGATACATGCTCAACAACTTTTATGACATTCATGATTATTTGCAACTACATGTTTAACTGAACTGAATGTTTAGTCATGAGTAACAATACTGTCATCCTTAGAATTTCTATATCATAATCATTGAACTAAATGTCTTGGTATTATCATTGAACTAAAGGTCTTGGTATAATCATTGAACTAAAGGTCTTGGTATAATCATTGAACTAAAGGTCTTGGTATAATCATGGAACTAAAGGTCTTGGTATAATCATTGAACTAAAGGTCTTGGTATAATCATTGAACTAAAGGTATTGGTATAATCATTGAACTAAAGGTCTTGGTGCAAACATGAACTAATGGCCTTGGAACGATTTAAACTATACGAATTATGTGTTATGTCAAGTAACTATTGATACATTAAGTTATGCGCTATTATGTGATTTCATTTGACATCATGCGTTTGAACATAAACTATACACATTTTGGCAATGGGTTGTAAACACACAGGTTGCAAGTTTTGTATGGGCGGAACTTGGAACTGAGTGGATTTACAATGCCTTTGCTGCATAAACGATTTTGAAAGGCTTTACATTTCAACGCAAACTCTATGAACTCACTCAACCTTTGTGTTGACACTTTTAGCATGTTTTATCTCAGGTATCTAAGGCATTCACTTCATGGCATGCATGTGGACATATCATAGAGTCGCGGTGACGACGCGTCTTACATGGATTTATACATTTTTAAAACATCGTTTGACTGTACTAAACTTATTTTCCGCACAAGTTGATTTCATTTGGTACCTACACTTTGTAAACTCTGATTATTTTATTAAATCAAGCGATGTATTTTCCAAACGACACTTTAGGTCGTTCAATATAACTGTGATTGTGATGCTATGACAGTCAGTCCCCAGGAATTCCATTCCGCTGAAAAACATGTAATTTGGGGGTGTGACACAAACTCAACAACCGGACCATATGGAAATAAATACTTCTATACCTCTACCATCAACACATATTCCACCACCTTCACCCTTAGTTGAACCACCCCCAACTTCAATAAACTTGCCACCACACATTCCTCCATCTTTTGTGGAACCTCCACCTTCCTCATCAAAATTTCCACCTCAAACCACTCCACCCCTACCACCACCATTGCCTAGCCATGACAATGATTGTTTTCATTGTCAACATGTCGAAGGATTAGTTCATGAAGTACGTGACGAATTAAGTTTCATGTTCTATCACCTTCTCGAACGTTTTGAAGAAGTCAACAAATCTAAACGTACCTAAAACTTAGGAATACAAGCACAAGTGGTGTTCTCCTCTAGTCTTAGGCATAATGTAGAAATTGTTAGGAAATTTACTACATGTTTGTATCATTTTCTTAGTTTTAAAGATATGTGTATCATTTCTCTTATTTTATTGAATGAAACTACATGTTGTATGCAATATAGTTATGAGAATTTGTTTGGTGCAACAATACTTAACTCATTTGGACGTTTACGTCACTTTTTACATCTACATTCCTTCCAATAGATGTAAAAAGTGACGTAAACGTCCAAATGAGTTAATATTGTTACCCGCACCAATCTCATAACTATATTGCATACAACATGTAGTTTCATTCAATAAAATAAGAGAAATGATACACATATCTTTAAAAATTAAGTTTCATGTTCTATCACCTTCTCGAACGTTTTGAAGAAGTCAACAAATCTAAACGTACCTAAAACTTAGGAATACAAGCACAAGTAGTGTTCTCCTCTAGTCTTAGGCATAATGTAGAAATTTTTAGGAAATTTACTACATGTTTGTATCATTTTCTGAGTTTTAAAGATACGTGTATCATTTCTCTTATTTTATTGAATGAAACTACATGTTGTATGCAATATAGTTATGAGAATTTGTTTGGTGCAACAATACTTAACTCATTTGGACGTTTATGTTACTTTTTACATCTACATTCCTGCCAATAGAATGCAGGTACACGGTTCCCACAATTTAGCCTAGACGGATCCCTCACAGGAAGGCTCAGCCAGAACCGTCCAACAGAAACAAAGCTTTTAACTAACTTGAAGCTCATTTGCTGGAAACTATGCACCATAGACTTGTTTTCTAACCTTTGTTTTGTAGATTTTCAAAATACACATGAAGACTTTGACACCCTCAACAAGGGGGAGCTTTTCGTCAAAGCAAAGCATTGCAAAAATTCTTGCAATACATTTACTTAGGTTCTCCAAATTACTTGACGCCCTCTTCAAAAGGGAGCACTCGTTTAGCCTTCCTAATTACTTGACGCCCTCAACAAAGGGGAAGTATCCGTCAAGGGGAGCTAAGATGAGAATCTTTCTCTCATCTTACTGCTTTTCTTTTTTTAACTATTTCTCATTTTGCTACTTTTCATAAGTTTTACTCAAAATGTTTTTCACAATATGTTAGTTTCTTTTCGACGCTCTTTTTGTTTCGACAAAAAGGGGAGAAGAGAGTAAAAACTCCAACTCAAATTTTTATGAATTTTATTTGCTTCTTAAAATAATCTTATGTTTTGTCATCAACAAAAAGGGGGAGATTGTTAATACAAATAAGCCATAAAAACATGTATTTATATTTTACGATCTTCTAATGTTTTGTCGATAACAAATGTAAAATCATTTTAACGAAACAAATAAAATACGTAAATGGTTTGAGCCAATAGTTTACTAACATACTTTTACTAAACATATTAAAACTATATCAAAACATGCTTAGTAAATAAGTTATAACCAAAGACATTTTTATAAAACACTAACAAGTAATATTGTTTACATCTTATAGAATTGCATATGTATAACAACTAGTGTTTACATTTTATAGAAATGTATATGTACTTTGTATATGTTGCAATGGGTAAGTAATGGGAAAAAACCAAAGTCCATAACCCATGACCCATGACCCATGACCCATGATCCATTGACTAGGTACAATGAATGTTGTTGGGTAAAAACCAAAGTCCATAACCCATACCCATGGAGCATTATCCATAACCCATGACCCATTGCATGACATCATGCATGAGGTCATGTTGGATGTTATCCATGATCCATGACCCATGACCCAAGATCCATAATCCAATGACTAGGTACATTGCATCTTGTTGGGTATTCATAATCTATTACCCATAACCCATGCTCAATAACCCATAACCCATAACCCGTTTTGCAACCCGAAATCCGGACTAAACTGACTTAGTAGCCGGATCCCAGGATTTGTACAAGCCAGGTCCCTCTAGTGAGG
>OU343218.1:45474047-45554886 GCA_910596185.1 Chrysanthemum makinoi | reverse complement strand
GTGGATCCTTATCTCCCGAAATGATTTTAACAAAAGGCTCATCAATGCATATCCCGGGTTTAAAGATTTTGTCTTCACATGTGGCTCAACGATAAAGGATAGTGGACTCGCCGAGAAAGGAGAGTCAATAAAACCATCAAGAACAACCATATCTCCCTCGGGATCAACAACATCCTCAATACCCGGTGGTATTGGTTCATTAATAACATCCTCAATGATCGGGTCATTCGTTTGAGTATCGAAATATGTCGCTCAAAACCTTGCTCATATCAACCTCGAAGTAGAATCGCCAAGAATCGGAGGATAAACATCGCAATATAGTGGATTTGCCACTAATCTCTTCATCAAATCGAAAGTCTCAAGCTCGGGTAAGAAATCACTATCTTAACGGAGATAGAGGCGAACTTGAATTATAGTTTAGGGCTTCAATCTTAGAAATGAGAAGATTAACATTCAACAATGTTTCACGCAGTGCTTCATCCTCGATCTGAATATTATCTAGCTCAATCTCTACATCTTCTGGCTCAAAATCATTATCTTCTTCTATATGAACGGGCTCAGAATGTAAATCGTCGATGAAATCGATGTCTCCATAAGAATCGTTATCGGAATCGGAGAACATCTCAACATGATCGCTCGTAATATCAAGAGAAGGCTCATCATAAATATCATCAACAACCATAGACTCTCTTGGGATTGGGATAAGGATCTCAACATTAGACACTTCCATTTCTGGAATAGTACTAAGATGCTCATCCCCCATTATGAAAGAGTCAACGGGTTCAACAATGTTTGAAGAAATAGAATCATCGACCTCTTCCAAAAGGACGTCACTTCTCTCAACCGGCGTGAGAGAAGGGGAAGGGTCGGAAATGAAAGGATCAGAAACGGGAATGGGATTGCCACTTGGAGGAATATAATCGTCATCAGAATCAGAATTGTAATAATAGGTAGTTTGACGATGTTGGATCACCTTCAGTGCTTCTTCACTAATAATTCACGATAGGTATTCTGAGGAGGATCTTCTTTTCCGTGGGTAATTTTATCAAGAAGATTCTTAAGATCACTCATTATTTCCAGAAATTTTGGATTAGATATTAGTGAAGGTTGTGGTTGAACTTCTTGGTATTGTGGAGGTGGGTTATAAGGATAATCGTAATTATTACAAGGAACTTGCTCGTAAACAATCGGATTCTCGATCGACAATCGAATTAACGTACGGACCTCCACAATACTCACAACAGTATGATTGTTGTGACGAATAAGGGTAAGGTTCATAACCAAAGGTTGAGTTGTTAATTTGAGCTTGAAATTGAAAACCTTGGTGAGGACCACCACGCACTCACAAGAGTATGATTCCGGCCATGGTACGAGAGGTTGGTTAGAGAGTTTGTCTCGTTGTAAGGATTGTGGTGAAACTCGGTTCCTGATTTTCCATTGCTACAAGCGGGACAATTCCCACCATATTCGGGTCCTCTGCACCATATGCAAAGTAATTGAAACGACGGAGACATCGAGGAATCATATGGATAAGAGCTTGTGATCATTTCCGTGATAGGTTCTGGTTCTTGAACGGGATTCACCTTTGGCTCAGAAACATATTCCATTTCCCTCACCGGAGAGGGAGTAGGAATCGAAGATTCTTCAAGTAAATTCTTCCACCATGCTTTTATATCATCATCATTATGAAGAGTTCCCTTTTGTTCTAGACATGCATAAAGAAAGGGCGAGATCTGGATTTGGATTAATAAAATTTCGCATACATTACAAATCCATCTCACAATTATTTCCGCACCGTCGCAAATACATTTCAAACATCGATATTGATTTTCTTCCATACAAAATTTTGGCAATGAAGGCAACGACGAAGAACATATCTCGGTTGTATGATGGTCGTAAAAAACTTTTAGAGTCATCGAGATTGTTTGTCGGCAAGTCGCACACAATAGCAAGATTTTTTTAGAACCGGGGTGTCCACATCGCTCACATACACATTCTGGATTAAGACAACAATACCGATCTTCACATACGGCCTTCGCAATGAAAACAATGACGATAATTGATTGTTTCCAAGAGAATTAAACATATAGAGGGTTAAGGAGAAAGAATTATCGAGTTTTTAAAACAAATTTTGAAAAGGAAAATCTTTTTGGGTTTTTATATTTAAGAAAACTTTGAAAACACAATATTTTTGTAACCGTCGCGTCAACCGGTGCTCGGTAGTTTCTCAAAAGTAATGGCACGGAGCTGAACGAAGAGTGGATCGCTCTTCGCTGCTAATTTAATGTCAAGACTTTCCTTATACCCTGTATAGGTTGTACTTGAGGTGAAATGACGTAACAATTAACGCTCGGGGTTTGTTTTGTTGGTTTTTACTTTATGGTTTTGTAAACACTCTAGAAAGACTGCTTTGCAGTTTTAGATGTTTTTGGGGTTTTGAAAAAGATATATATACAAAAACGACGGTAACTTCACTCGGGGAAGGATCTTCAAATGCACACGATTCGAGACGGAATACGAAAACTCGCTACAAGCCCTCCCCGGCAGCGGCGCCAAAAAATTGATTCGTCGAGAAACCAATAATAGAAGAAGTGTGTAGTATGGTGGGTAACTCAAATGTGTTAGGTTTGAGCACCAAGATCGTTCAGAACGAGGGTTGAATGGAATTTCCAACTCACGTCGCGATTATCGGGATTTAAATGGGAAAAGGGGATAATATGATGTTTTCTAAACTACGGGGCAAGGGAAGCATAAAAGAGAAATAAAATTTATGGGAAAACCTAAGAATAAAGGCAAACTACGCAAATCTATACTAAAATGCAAATACGGGATTAAAACGAAACGCGAATAAAAAGCAACTACGTCTAATCTAACTCCTGAATATGATCTAAAATTACTTTTATACTAAAAATGTAATTAGAAACTTAAATGAGATTTAAAACTAATTTTTATGGTTTTTATGGAATTTATTTGAATTAAAAACTAATTTTAAACTTTTAAAACAAATCTAAAATACTAAAAATTATGAAAATAAAGGTGAGAATTATGAAACTATTTTTCAAAAATCTAAAATTACTCAAAAGACTTTTCAAAACTAATTTTGTATTTTTTCTGAAGATTTCTCGAATTTCTATGAATTAAAAACTATTTAAAACTAATTTAAATGCTAAAAATTACAAATTAAACTAGGAAAAATCTAGAAAAAATATTTTTTTACTTTTTATATATATATTAATCTATGAAAATTGAAAACTTATTTTTTAGAAACTTTTCTGATTTATTTGTTTTAAAAGCTAATTAAAAAGGATTAAAAACTATATTTAATTGAGAAAAATAGCAAACAGTTAATAAAAATTATGAAAAATTCAAGAAAAATCTAAAATAATATTATAAAGCTAAGAAAAATGAAAAAAACTATTATAGAATGCTGGAAATGAGAGATGCAAAGCAACTGCTTATTAATAAGCTTTCTAAGATAAGCAAATAGCTAAAACAGATTACCAAAGGATTCCAGAACCTATGATATACTAAAAATACCTAAAATCAACTTAAAGCAACTACTCTACACCTAAGATCAACCAGCTACTGAGATTAAGGTGAATTAAGCACAAGATTCAAACAGTCCTGACTAGCACACTTTGGGCTTATGCTCAAGCTTAACAAATGAGCTGAAATGGAAACCAACACTTGGAAACTTAAGAATACCAACCAGAGAACCAGTAAACCAAGTTTGAGCCAATTACTAACTAACATGAACAAGTTATGCTCATCTAGAGTTCTCATGCACACTCAGTGACTGCTGAGAGTGTGCACAGGGCATTTTCAGAAAATGAGACCTAGTTTAAGCACTTCAAAAGCTATTTTAGAAAATTTATAAAAATAAACTAAAAATATCTTGAAAATCACCACCAACTAAAGTTATGAAACCCAAAATCTCAATAAGTTTAGACCAGAAATGAATGAGTTACAAATTCAGAAAGAATTGTTCAAAACATGAAAACTCATTTTGACTTTAAACACAAACTCTGATTTTGACTAATTTGAAATTCAATCTTCAAGAACAGATTGCAGCTAATGATTTTAGATGTAATATGACCAAATTATGCTATCTTATATGAGTTTTCACCCAAAATATCAGAAATGCAAACAAAAGCATGTGTAAGATGAATTTGACTTGTATAGTAAATGCAGCTACAAACCTAGACTAAAATGACTATAATAAACCTACTTAAATCTACAGTAATGATACTAACTCACTATGCTAACCTCAGTCTCAAATAATCCTTTACATCCAAACACTCCTATATCCTACTAACAAGCAAATCTCCACAGTAAATCCTCACAACTAAACCATAACTAACATCTAATGATATTAAACGACCTATGTAACAGTAATGATAATCAAATAACTACTATTACTAATATGCAAATGAAATCAGCTGATGCAAAATTATAACAGAATCAGTACTAACCAAAGTCCTGCCACAATGGCATGCTAAAAAGGGATCAAAAACACTATTCTAAAACTGATATCAAACCCAAATAAATTAAATTCAACCCAATCCAAGCTCCATATCAGCAAAATCCTTAGTCCAAATCAGTTATGCAGTATTTTGAATTTATTTGACTGAGGAGTAATATGAAAGTAGAATCTGAGTAGATACTAGTTAAACATTAAAAAGCTATTAATGAGCTTAACAAAACTTAAAAACTTTATTAACTCAAACTGAAATCACTTTAAGAACAGAATTGATATTTTTTATATATTTTTTTTTAAAAGGTATTTTTCTGATTTTTGTGATTTTTGTTAAAGAGAAATATTAAAGCTAAAATTTATGAATCATAAGCTAAAATGATTGAAAGCAGTAACAATAAGCTCATACAAGTAACAAAGCAGAGATTTAGATTAAATGAGGATTTGAAATAAAAATACTTTTATTAATAAAACTGAGTACAAGCTGGAATTTAAAATACAGAATTAAAGCTAATATTACTGAAAACAAAATTAAGCTAAAACTACTCATAAGCTACTACTATACTACTCCTACCCTACTTGGATTACAATATGTGAAATGAAGGGTATTTATAGCAACTGCTTGAGCTCTTGAGGTCTTCAGAAGGATCTGGAAAGGCAAATGTGTGTTTCTTTTGAGTCGTTTATCACCTTTAGATCAATCCCATCTCATCTCATCCCTTGGATTACATTTGCCACGACACTTCCACCAATCAGAGGCTAGAATGGGTGTAGAATGACACACGGATTGCCAGCGTGGCATCCGTGTGTCAGACGAAAGTACGCATTTGCCCTTAATGAGAATGAATTGCATCAATTGGGTTTGAGGGTATTTTAGGGTTCATGCTATTTCTAGGTTTGGGATGAAAGGGGGGAAAATTGGCGCGTGAGTTTTGTTTATTATATTTCGTTTTCGTTGACTGATCTTTGTGGGTATTTGACCGGGTTGGGTAACCGGGTATAAGGGTAAAGATATTAAACCGGGTTGGGTAAGTGGGATACGGGGTATGAATATATATTGGACCGGGTATAAGTGATTCATTGCCAAAACACGTCAAGTTTACTCACACAAGCTAGCCACTTGTGAATGACTAACCGTAAGAAACTTAAAACGTTCGTATTAATCGACTTGATAATGAAGGTTTAAGGGTGGTGTGTATGGATGAAATAGTATAATAATATCAATATCAAAATAAATGCGAGAATCGAATCGAAAACCTTTTAGGAAAAAGGTTAGTCAATCAAATCCCGTGAGTGAGATATGTGATACCGATAAGGATATCCGGTCGTTTCCAACGAGGTGTGAATTTAGAATTTCGTTTGAGGTTTGTTATTAAAATGCTCGATGTTACGGTTTTTTGTTTTTGATTACGTTTTCTACAAATTAACTAAAGGGAAAGTAATTAAGGCTACGGAACAAAGTAAATGATTAACTAAATACTACTAAGCATACGGAACAATAAAATGATGTTAACTTAAGTCCTAGAGTGATAATATGCAAAAACGTGAAAACCCGGGCTAATCCCGAGCCTCTAAAAGTGAAAATGATGCAATTTAAGGCCTAAGGATGTGAAACTAATTTTTCGACGTTCTAAACGACTAAAAATAATTTTAGGAAAAGCCGGTATTTTATCGACTTTTTAAATTATTTATTATGATTTAAAAACTAATTTAATCCATTTAATTATAAAAATACTAAACTATTTTAGAAAAATCTGAAATTTTCACGCAGAAAATACTTTGGACAATACGGTTTTAAGAAAAATAAAAGTGTGGTACCGCTTTATGAAATAAGCACTTGAAAAGCTAAATAAGCTACTTAGTTAGAAACCTGTTTTGGTAGTTAAATAGTAGAAGATGCAAGACCTAACGAATAAAGACCCTAGGGCATTATTTATTGGTGTGTGTGTTGGGTGTTTGAGCAAAAGGTCGTTGAATCCTGTGGAACCTTTTTGCAAAACAAATTTTTTTTTTCAATTTTTTTCTTTTTGCAACCAAACTTGTGATGTAAATAAGCTGTTTTAATGAAACGCAACTTTTCAAAAAGCTTCCAAAAAGTGCATTCAACTGTTGCACAGACCCAAACAAACACTTTTGAGGAGATTTTGCATTATAAAAGCAAGGAATGAGAAATGTAAAGATCAATAAGCTATCATGCTTCTATAAAAACTAAAATAAGCTCAAAGGGATCACCAAAAAAAGGGGGGAAATAAGGCCAAAGCAGAGAGATATCCTAAGCTAACTAAGGGAAATGAGCGACAAGGAATTTTGGGAATGAGAGTAGTTTGGGCATAAACTAAACTAAGTGGACTTCAAGGCTACAAAGGAGTTCTAAAAGCTACTTAAAAGCTTCTAATAATTTAGCTAATGGAAGGGCTCTAATCTAACATACCTAATAAGCAATAATGGGTCCTAAATAAGCTAAAACAAAAGGTAAATAAGCTCTAAGTTGGTCATAAATAGGTCTGCTGAAACACCAAAAGTCCAATAGGGCTGTTTTGGAGCTCCTAAAAGCTAACAATAAGGCTAGAAATAAATTTCACAAAAATGTGCACTAGATAGACGACCAACCCAATATTATGCATACCAAATTTCAGACTCTAAATCTAAGTATTGAACAAATTAAAAATCAACAAGCAGAGCCAACTTGGACACTTAGTCAAATGAAACAGTTTCTGAAAATGGGGTTGGACAGATTTTAAGTGCGATTTTAAGCTAAATAAAACTAATCTAAGTGCAAAATAACTAAAGTTATATCTAGTGGTATGAGAGGACTTAAGAAAAGCTATTTGGAAAAAGTTTTGATGATAAATAAGTGTGAAAGCCTGCAACGCTGAAATAAGAGCTACTGCTAATAAAAGGAAAGGTGACGTAACAGATATGACTTTTTTTTTCAAACCAAACTTTTACAAACCTTTTGAATCCAATTCAACTAAAAAGAAACTACCTAAAATATTAAAAGCACTTTGACTAAACAAGTCAAACGGTTAAAAATCAGTTTTATGGACCTTGAATAAGCTTGAGCCAAACACCCCTTAAGGGGTATAAACGCTTTAAAACTATCAGTTAAATGGAACTTGTAATTTTCACTTACATAAACTTTTTAATAACTTGAACATAGAACTTACTACTGAAAATAAGAAGTAAAAAGCTAATAAGCACTTAAATGCTTATTAACAAAATAAGCTGTAAAGAAAATTTGGAAGGAAAAAAACTTTTTCATTAAAAATAAGTAAATTACAATAACAGAAAACTGAATTTAAAACTACTAAAAACAAAAATCCTAGGTGCCTTATGTGGCTTGTCACACCCCCAAAATATCGCAGCGGAACGATAGTGTCATTGGGGTATAACGTCATAGCACAAAGTATGGATACAGAAAACGACCTCTATGATGAGACGTTTTGAAAAGTTTACCATTCGATAAATAAGTTAAAGTTTACACCACGAGAATTCACAAAGTTTGATAATACATAAAAAGTTTACAAAACATGTCGAATGGTAATTGTTAAAAGCATAAGACTCCAATGTATGCCATGCACCCAAAAGCTCCATGAAATGCTATCACATTAAGACCTGAGATAAACATGCTAAAAAGTGTCAACACAATGGTTGGTGAGTTCATAAGTTTGTAGCAAAATGATTTGAAATACTTAGAGAAATGTTCACACAAAGAAAGGCATTAGGAATCCACTCGTTCAAGTTCCTATATACAAAAACTTGCAACCTGTGTGTTCACAACCCATTGCCAAAAAAAATATAGTATGTATATCATGAATATGCGCAATATGATAGATAAAAGTATAATTGTCACCACGAGGGTCTTCCAACAACTCATGTTGGGATGTTTGTAATTAATAGCCTTCCAACAACTTAATTTGGAGCCATTAATTCTTGCATGTTTGTAAATTAGTAGCCCTCCAACAACTTAATTTGGTGCCACTAATTCTAGTATGTTTGTAAGTTAGTAGCCCTCCAACAACTTAATTTGGTGCCACTAATGCTTGTATGTTTGTAAATTAGTAGCCCTCCAACAACTTAATTAAGGCCACTAATTCTAGTAGGTTTGTAAATTAGTAGCCCTCCAACAACTTAATTTGGTGCCACTAATTCTAGTATGTTTGTAAATTAGTAGCCCTCCAACAACTTAATTTGGTGCCACTAATTCTAGTATGTTTTGCAAGTATGCATATGAAATCAAATATAACCCAATCGAGTATAGAACGCAATCAAGTCTAAAGTATAAGTAATGTTGTTTGGCAAAAGAGTTTAAATGTTTGATAAATAAGCATGTATCTCGCCCAAAATAGTTTATAGGAATTTAAATGAGTAAAAGCGGGGTATGAACTCACCGGTGCGATTGATATGTTAACAAAATGAAATGCACTAAGTGAGCCCGAAACTATCCGCAACCTAAAATGAATGTTATGACTTGAGTTATGATATGTTGTCGTGAATGCATGATTTGAAAACGATCACCAATATATGCTACTTGAAAACTATTTATATAAAAATATTGTTACTTGAATGTGTGACGGTTCCTTGTCAAAAATAATTACTTTTGAGTTAATGGTGAAGATATAGTTAAGATTACGCAACGGTTTTAGTAATTGACAAATCGGTTTACATCGGACTTAACGTAATGTATACATATAGAAACTAACTTATTTTAAGGTCCGTTTCCAAACGTCCGTTTAAACCCTCAAAACTTTGATTAAAATCCCGACAGCTTACTAAAGCTGTGAATAGTGTTTTCGCACGTTTTGACTCAAAGTTCGTTAACCATAACTCACTCGTTCTAAGTCCGTTTTCAAGTTCTTTATATCCACCGGGTAATCAAGATACTAATATATTTTTAAACTTTGGAGATTTCACAGAAAGTTTAAGGACACTGTTTGGGTCAGTTAAAATTGACTGCATGAACATTTTCCGAAAATGGTAGTTTTAAATCGTGAATCGAAAACCACGTATCTTTTTCGTTATAACCCCGTTTTAGTCCGTTCAAAAGGCCACGTTCATAACTAAAAATCTATTTTCTAAAACTTTAATAAAACTTATAAAATGACTAACTTTTCGAAAAATTATAATTTCGACAGCGCTTCCGCTACCATTTTAAATTACCATTTTTATCTACTTGATTAACCACAACTTCACCACAAAAATCCCTTAATCTACTCATCACCAATCCTACTAAAAATAAAATGCTATTCGAACCATATATGGTAAAAAGACTATTTTTGGGTTTAAAACTAGTGTTTTCAACTTACTAATTAACATAAACTACATAAAACCTTCACTACTAAATGATCAAAACTTACCTTGATAAATCATTTTTCAAACCACTCACTTTTATAAACTTCTAACTAGTAAATACTTGTTATAAAAATTTATAGAGCACATATGGGTGATAACATTTGATAAACTACAACTTGAGCAATTATGATCATATGGACTTCAAGAAAATGTATGAAAAATATGTATGAAAAGATAAAAGTTAAAGTTTCATGCTTACAAGTGCTTGATGAGGTTTAGTGAACCAAGGATTATCCTAAACACCATAGGTTTTTATTTCAAAACCTAAACAAAGAGTGTATCTAGATTGTAAAGATCTTGATTAGAAAATTTTGATGATCACCTCCTTGACATCATGATAGTGGCCGGATTTTTGGTGAAGAATAGAGAGGAGAGAACTTGATCTTGACTTGCTTGAATTATTGGAATGAATGAGAAAAAGAAGGTGGAGTGTAGGACTTATATAAGTAAGAAAGAAAATCTTGCATATCTTGAAAGAAATCATGTAATAAATGATAATGCATGTACATATATGTAAATATATATATATGTATTTTTATTATGCAAGTAAATGTGTAAGTAAAGATAGTTAAGTAGAAATAAGTTGTAACTTGTAGTATTGTTAAGTAATATTAGTAAGTTGTATACACATTTGAATATTTAAGGTAGCGTTAGATAAAATAAATTTCACTGGTCAAGATAAAATATATTGAGGTCATAAAAATTATAAAAATACATTTCTTGAAAGAGTGGAGTGAATAATTATTTATCGGGTTGAATTTTTAAGAAAACGTCATAATTTATATAAATATAACAATTTATATACTTAAATGATTTAAACACCGGGTAAACTAATAATAATATTTTTAAAAATCTTAATATGAGTATTAAAATATATTGGAATAATTTTTGAAGTATCAGTCAAATGTTCAAAAAATAATGTTTACGCGATAATGTTTATTTAATAAGAAAATAACGTTTAATGAAAATGCAAAACCATGTTCGAATCAAGTTATGAAATGATAAATGGAATATGAGAAATGACCGGAAATTGCGAATTGTGACATGGCTTACAAAGACATCTATTTATACTAGATAAGCTAGGTCTTCAAAAGCTCGTTGTTTGTTTGTCGAGAGAATGAGCTTCTTGGCGCCATTTTGTGTTTCTTTGTGTCAATCTCAGCCATCCAATTGATCTTGGGCACCAAGGGTTTAATCCTAGCCGTCCATCTTTTGAGCTCCAATGGGGGAGTTTGGGATTGCCAAGGTGGCAACAAGCCCATGGGTGCGGGGTTAAGAAGAGCTTGGGGACCAGTGGTTGAGAGTGACAAAGAGAAGAAGACAAGGGATGTTTGAGTTGGTTTTGGCTTTGGGCCAAAATGGGTGAAGTGGGTTTGTGTTTCGCTTTTTGGGTAAAATGGGGAAGAAGGGTAAATGGGTTTTTGGGTTAAAAAGGTTTTAAATGGGTTAAGGTTTAAAAGGGTTTTAAATACATTAAGTATTTTACTGATTTTGATTTAAACCTTTTTTAGAGAGAAAATAATTTAAATAAAAATTGATTTTAAATAAAAATAATTGTTGTAAGAAAAAAATGGTTAAAGGTGAAAATGATTGTTTTAAATGAAATACGTTTTAAGGATAAGTTGGGAATTTTAGGCTCTAAGGTAAATTGGAAATTTGGGTTTAGGTTAGGTTTTTGAGTCTGATTCCCAAGCTCACCCCAAATGTAATCCGCTCTCAAAATGCAAAATCATCATCCGGCTCCGCCAGCACGATTCCAATCCAAGCTCATTTCGTCTCGCTTTGGTCCTTGCTGATCCTTTGTACCAAACACAAAAACACACTCCAAGGATATCTCAGAGTATAATTGGTTATATTTTCGTGTTTTTAGACATTTTTGTGGGCTTAGATGGGTAAAAATGATGAGTGAATAAGCACTCATCAAATCCCACACACTATCAATTGCTAGTCCCTAGCAATCCGATCATATGAAGTAATGAAAGGATCAAAATACCAAGAATACCCCGTTTCGACTTTTTATTCAATACGAGAAATTTAAAACTTGAACGTAAATAAATAACATGCTTGATTATCAAAACATGGCATCATAGAACGGGATTCACACAAAATGGGTGTCTCCGGGAATTGTAATCGTCATCCTCTTTTTTATACTCTCAAACCAAGCTTAAACTTATTGTGCAAACGTTTTGGTAAAATGCTAACACTACTTATATCAATAATCTATGTAAGTCGAGACTTAACTTTTTACTCCCGCATTTATAAAATTTGTGTGTGTGCTCATTTTCTAAAGTTTGACCATTGAAATCGACATTTGTTATGGTTGTTATCCACTTAACCAAAGTACTAACCCACCGGAAACGATGAAAGTCTAAGGATCGAAAGGGCCTCTTCCATGTAGCGGCTTTCTTCTCGCCACATCCCAAAACATTAGTTTTAAGTGACCGGGCTTTTGACACCTCACAGAGAATAGTACCGAATTAGCGGGAATTCGATTCCAAAGATTTACGAAGCTACCGTTAAGTTAAAACTAAACCTAAATGGATTACAACCGACCACAATTTAGAAATTCGAGATTCAAAGGTGAGATCACTCCATGTTGCGACTTTCTTCTCAGCTTGTCCTTTTAAGGAGGCTAGGTTTTCACCCTTGAGAATAGTATCTGAGCTTTCGGGATCTTTGAAATCAAGGATTTCCAAATTACCATCAAACTTTTAGACAACTTTGACGAATACTAGTTCAACTTCCGATTTAAATTAAAAAAAGCAAGTTTCTCGACATTTATTCATAAGCAACACAAGTGCTTTTATTCACGCAACTCATATTTTTTCTTTCTTTTTTTCATCTTTTTTCATTTTCAACTTTTTTTTTTTTTTTTTTTTTTTCACATTCATTTTGACTTTAACTTTAAACTTGCAACTTTTGCATCATTCAAGCAACTTTCGATACTTTCATTTTGCACATTATTCAGATTTTAAGAAAGTATGCTTTCTCGAAATTTTAAATAAAAAGTTGAACTCGGACTCTAAATCAATTTTGCTTAAAAACTTTTATTGTAACAAGACGATTTGAATGTTCAAAAGTTTGACAATGAGCACGTATTTTAGTCCAATTAGTTAGCTTCTGGGAGAAAAAGCCATAGATTACTTATATAAGCTCTAAAGAGAACCAACTACTCCACGCTTAGCATTTTCATTTGCACAACGCGTAAAACCTTAGCCTAATGTTAAGAGAGCAGCTAGATCAACACTCTAGCAGAGTCGGGATTCCCTTTGTTCTAGCCGAATCAAGACTAAACTACCATTAATACCGAAGCATCAACACTTTATTTTTGTGCAAAGCACTTCTTGTAAATGTAAATACTTGACTTAAAGATAAAAAATTTAAAATTTTTGGTCAAAACGGGGTGCTAGGGTACTAGAAGGTACACATGTGATCAAAATTCGCTAGAATTCCCCACCACACTTAGAATTGAATATTGCCCTCAATATTCAAAGTACCGCCGAGCCGAAACTATAGAACGGAAAAAGGTAATACTACTAGCCAAGTGTAGAAGCGAAATCTTTTTTCACAAAAAGGATTAATAAAGATATCCCTAGATAAACGTTAGCAAAAGATCGGATATTGGCGGCTGAATGAAAACAGCGCATCAATCATCACGATCTACGGAATCCAAAACAGAGAGCAAACACACAACAAGCAAACATCGGGGGTTTCCCACCTTAGTGTTAGAAAAGAGAAAGAAGATAGAAACATGGGTGGACACCCATGAATGCTATGTTTTGTTAACCGAGTCGCTAGCTTGACTCGATCCTGAATTCATTGGTTCATGGGGAAGGTTTGGAGTTCCGGGACAACCAATTGAGGTATGTCCCCTCCAAAATAGTGTTTCAATCTATGGTCGTTCACTTTGAAGTTTGGTCCGTCGTTTTGAGATAACTCGACGGCACCATAAGGAAAAACTTTGGCAATGGTGAACGGCCCAGTCCAACGGGTTTTAAGTTTCCTCGAGAATATCTTCAATCGAGAATTGAAAAGAAGGACTCGGTCACCAACGTAAAAATGTTCTTGATTTTGGAGTCATGGATCTTCTTTGTCTTCTTTGAAGATTAAAGAGTTCGTGAGGCTTGATCACGGTTCATTTAATTCATTGATTTGAACTTTTCAGTGATCACCCGCGGACTTGAGATCAAAGTTAGCATGCTTCAAGGCCCAATAGGCTTTGTGCTTGAGCTCGATCGAGATGACACTTTCCGCATACACAAGCTTATAAGGAGTACAACCAATAGGTGTTTTGTAAGCGCACGAAAGGCCCAGAGTGCATCATCTAGCTTATCCGACCAAGAGGCACGGTCGCCACGGTCCTTTCTTCAAGAATTCTTTTTAAACCACGATTTGAGACTTCCACTTGACCACTAGTTTGTGGGTGATACGCGGTAGCAAGACGGTGAGTTACACCGTACTTAAGCATGACTTTTGCGAATTGGTCATTGCAAAAGTGCGCACCGACGATCAATGATGGCACGGGGAGTTCCAAAACGAGCAAAGAGAGATTTCTAAATTTCACAACAACTGGCGTCGTTGGTGGGGGAGGCTTTTGCTTCCACCCATTTAGACAAGTAATCACCGCCATTTAGTATATACTTGTTCCCTCGAGAAGACAGGAACGGGCCCATGAAGTCGATGCCCCACACGTCAAAGATCTCGCATACTTGGATTGCATTTTGAGGCATTTCATCCTTTTGCGAGATTTTGCCGTGACGCTGACAAGCGTCACATGATTTGACTAGGTCATGGGCATCGCGATAGATTGTGGGCCAATAGAAACCGGAATCAAACACCTTTTGGCGTGTAGTTCGGGCCATGATGTCCCCGCTGGGTCCATTGAGACAAGCGTTGAGAATATCAACGGCTTCTTGGCCGTGAACACACCGTCGGATGACTTGATCCGCACAGCACTTTGAACAAGTAGGGGTCGTCCCAAAATTAATGCTTAACATCTTTGAAGAATTTGTTTTTTTGTTGGGACGACATCCCTTTAACAATGTAGTTTCCCGCATGGTAGTTTGCAAAGTCGGCAAACCATGGGGTACTCGAATCTCCACCTAGAGATACCACATTAAGTGTCTCGAGAGGAAATGTTTCATTGATTTCCTTTTTCTCGAGCACACCTTGGTGAGGATTTTCAAGACGGGATAGGTGATCAGCCGCGAGGTTCTCGGCTCCTTTTTTATCACGAACGATGATATCAAATTCTTGTAGGAGGAGAACCCACCGGAGCAATCTCGGCTTTGCATCTTGCTTAGCAAAGAGATATTTGAGGGCCGAGTGATCCGTATACACTATGTTTTTAGACAAGATCAAGTATGGTCGAAACTTCTCGAAAGCATACACCACGGCTAGTAATTCTTTTTCCGTCGTAGTGTAATGTGCTTGAGCTTCGGTCAAAGTTTTGCTAGCATAGTGTATAGCTGGAAATGTTTTGCTTCGTTCCCAAGACCGCACCTAGAGCAAAGTCGCTAGCGCCGCATAAGCTCGAAAGGTAGGTCCCAATCGGGGGCAACTAATATAAGAGCTTCCGTAAGTTTCTTCTTTAAAGTTTGGAAAGCTTCAATGCATTCTTTGGAGAAGATGAACGGAGTATCTTTTTCAAGAAGACGGCCGCTATTTTCGAGAAATCTTTAATGAATCGACGATAGAAGCCGGCGTGACCTAGAAAACTACGAACACCCTTAACGGTGGTGGGATGAGGTAATTTGGATATGACATCAACTTTAGCCTTATCAACCTCAATCCCGCTTTTAGAGATCTTATGGCCGAGGACTATGCCTTCTTTGACCATGAAATGACTTTTCTCCCAATTTAGACAAAGATTTGTGTCTTCACAACGCTTAAGCATCTTGTCCAAATGGGAGAGACATGATTTGAAAGAATCCCCAAAGACCTAAAAATCATCCATAAAGACCTCCATAGTTTCCTCGATCATGTCGTGGAAGATGGCCATCATGCACCTTTGAATGTACCGAGCGTTGCATAAGCCGAAAGGCATGCGTCGGTAAGAAAACGTTCCATAAGGGCACGTGAATGTGGTCTTCGTCTTGAGGATCTATGTGTATTTGGAAATAACCCGAGAAACCATCGAGAAAACAATAGTATTCGTTTCCGCTAATCTCTCAAGCATTTGATCCATGAAGGGTAAGGGAAAGTGGTCTTTACGAGTGGCTTCATTTAACTTTCGGTAGTCAATGCAAACACGCCATCCCGTGACCAATCGAGTAGGAATCAACTCGTTTTCTTCGTTTTCAACAACGGTGATGCCACCCTTTGGGCACACAATGAACTGGGCTCACCCAAGAACTATCCGAGATAGGGTAAATCAATCCGGCATCAAGAAGTTTTAGGACCTCTTGTTTGATAACCTCATGGATTTTAGGATTCACTCTTCTTTGATGTTGAACCGCCGGTTTGAAGTCATCCTCCATTAGAATCTTGTGTGTTCAAAATTCCGGGTTAATACCCCTAATGTCGGAAAGTTTCCAAGCAATGGCTTGCTTGTGTGACATCAAAACCTTTATGAGAGCGGCTTTTTCCTCCTCACTCAAATCTTTAGCAATTATGACGGGTAATTTATCGTCACCCTCCAAAAATGCATACTCAAGATGAGGTGGTAAGTCCTTAAGTTCGACCTCCGGAGGATCATTAGCATTTTCAATGTTTTTTATTTCCTCAATATGAAGTTCTTGAGGAGGGAGTGATGATGGATCATCATTGAGCATCTTCTCGATGAGAAGAATATC
Organism: Chrysanthemum makinoi; assembly: GCA_910596185.1. Lineage (NCBI taxonomy): Eukaryota > Viridiplantae > Streptophyta > Magnoliopsida > Asterales > Asteraceae > Chrysanthemum > Chrysanthemum makinoi. The sequence goes on along the minus strand of OU343218.1, from coordinate 45,538,266 downwards.
TCCCTCGATGTCAATGGGAGCGTGATCAATTTCCCATGGGACATAATCACTAGACAAGTAAGCTTCAATCTCTTCCAAGATAAAGTCACTTTCCTCATTGCAAAATGGAGTGAGGGAAGGGGAAGAGAGAGCAATGATGGGATCAACCGAAGTGGGATTGCCACTCGAGAATCCAAGAATTTCGAGAATACCTCCTCCAATGTCAATGACATCAATTTTGTTGACGGACGTATCGTCATAAACGGGGGAATATCTCGTAACTTGATCAAGATTAAAAGTTACGGCTTCTTTGTTTACCTCAAAGTAATTTCCTATCAACGCTCGATCAATGCACGACCCGTTTTTAAGAAGCACCTCCCAAGGATGAGGGGTACTCGGGGATCGGCATCAAACTCGACAACAACAAAGTCGGCGGGAAATAAAATTCTCCTACTTTCACACAAACATCCTCGGCTATACCTAACGGATGGGAATTCGTTCGGTCGACAAGCTCGAGGATCATACAGTGGGGTAAAAAGCTTCTTCCACATAGAGTGGCATTAAGTTAATGCTCGCGCCAAGATCGCCAAAGCGAGCATTGAACTATCCCTTGAAAGTCACACGATTAGGAATTTCCGGGGTCTCCTAACTTTTCGGAAGTTTTTAGGATAACCGAACAATTCTCGCCAAGGAAGTTTTAGCCAACTCGGAAATTTTTCTTTGTTGCTCAACAAGCTTTTGATTGTCGGAGCAAACTTGGGCATAAGAAGGAGAGCATCCGCGAAACTAATCTCGAAGTGCAAATCTTTGAAGATTTGGATAAGCTTCTCCATTTGTTGATTAGATTTATCGCGGACCTTTTGATCATTAAGCCTTGAAGGATAAGGGATTGAAGGCTTAATCTTCGGAACATCGCCCGGAATGGAAATTTGGACTACCGGAGGTTGGACGTGTGCAGTACTTTGTGGGCTTGTAGAATGCACCTTGTCCTTTGTCATCTCCCTGCTAGCTCCCTCACCGGAGAGGGTGTAGGCATCGAGGGTCCATCATATGTCTTACCACTTCGGGTGGCAATAGCATTCAACTCTCCTTTCGGATTTGGAATTGTATTACCCGGAAGGGTTTTAGAATTTGAAGCTTGATTCATTTGACACATGATACTATTGAACATATTTTCAATTTTGTTTTGATTTTGATCAATTTTGTTGTTCGTTTTGTTCGACTCATTTTTTAACTCATTTCCTTGTTTTGACATTGAAGTTTGGAAATCATTTCTCAAAGTAGTGATTTGGCTTTGCAAACCCTGATTGTAACCTCATTAGACTTAATGTAGTTGGAAAGTTCAATAGAGGGGGCCAACAGGGGTTGGTAATTAGGAGCTTGATAACCATGATTGAGATTAACCCCTTGGGGAGGGTATTGGTTCATCGGGGCTTGATATGGAACATTTTGCCCTTTCACTTGATTTTGATTGAACCTATTTTGATTGTTAGGTTGAGGAAAAACGGGTGGTCCTTGATTGCTAGCACGATAGCTCGGGTCAACTTGAAGATGGTATTGATTACCTCCTTGATTGTAAGGTCCGGCTACGGCATTTACTTCAAAAGGATTACCATCCGTAGCGGTACAATTGTAGTAGCATGAGGCCCACAACAAGTAGTACAAGTGGTTTCCACCGCTTTGACTTGAGCGGGTGGATTTGGAGATGGAGAAGAAAGAGATTTTGAGAGAACCAATGCTTGGATAGCATCGGTAAGCTTGTCAATCTTAGCATCCGTGCTAGAGACATTTTCAGAAGAAGGTGAAGCACTCACTCGGGAAGCAATCGGTTTGCTTCGGGAGGTGCGGACTTTAGACTTGTTCTCAATGATGGACAACACATCTTTCGTAGAGCGTGTCAAGAGATTACCACCGGCGGCGGCATTGAGAGAGTCTTGATCGTTTTCATTTAAACCATTGTAGAAAGTATCGAGTTGATGTAACTCGGAAAAGCCATGGTGAGGACATTGACGAAGTAAGTCCTTGAAACGATCCCTAGCTTCACTAAATGATTCATCAAATTTTTGTGTAAAATTTGTGATTTCATTTTTTAAGTGTGTTGTCTTTTGTGGTGGGAAGAATTCGTTAGTGAATTTTGAAACTAAATCTTCCCATGTGGTGATTGATTGAGGGGTTGTTTCTCGAGCCAAATCCGGGCGGCCCCCCTCAAGTGAAAACGGGGAAAAGTAGTTTGATTGCTTCTTCCGGCACGGTTCGATATTTGATTGTAGACGTGAGCTTGTTAAACCGTCGGATATGAGAGTGAGGATCGTCTCTCTCAAATCCGAAAAATTGGCTTGACGATACCAAGTTAATCAATCCGTGTTTGAGCTCAAAATTGTCGGCAACGATTGGTGGAACGACGATGGCTTCTCCATAACCCTCGGTGGGTGCTTGGAGTTGTTCCAACATAGAACGGTTATCCTCCTCCATTTCGGGAATGGGGTCGGGATTAGTACGAATCTCGGGTTCGACTATTGGGGGGGAACGTCTATTTCGTCTTCGCGGAATTGTGGCGAGTTCAAGAAGGGGACTAGAAGAATTAGAAGAACGAGTGCGCATGCACTACCAAAACACTTTCAATTAAAACAAGACCGAGGCAAAACACAGTGAACTTATACCAATAATCCCACGTGAAATGATCACTTTTATAAGTAAAACGCACAAAGGAGCGGAGAGACTTAGTAGGTCAGCGCGAAGCGTATTAAAAACCCGTCTCTTTTCAGCCGCAATTTAATGTCAGGCCGTCCTTATACCCCTCACACAGTTTGTTAAACCGATAGAAGTAAACCAAATCACGAGCGACACAAAGGCAAGTTTTTAATCTTTTGTTCGGGAACTTATAATGATAACACTCAAGTTGAGAATGTTATATTGATTGTGTCTTCTATTTTATTAGAAAAATCAAAAGGGAAAATCTTTTTGTACTTTTATCTTTTATATATATATACAAAGAAAAAGGAAAATATTTTTTACTTTTTTGATTTTTATAAAAACAATAACTTCACGAAGGAAGGATCTCAAGTCACTAATCGTCAAACCTTCAACGATATTGTCGCGACACAACCTCCCCGGCAGCGGCGCCAAAAATTTGATTCATTGCCAAAACACGTCAAGTTTACTCACACAAGCTAGCCACTTGTGAATGACTAACCGTAAGAAACTTAAAACGGTTCAGACACTGATTCGCTGATAATGAAGGTTTAAGGGTGGTGTGTATGGATGAAATAGTATAATAATATCAATATCAAAATAAATGCGAGAATCGAATCGAAAACCTTTTAGGAAAAAGGTTAGTCAATCAAATCCCGTGAGTGAGATATGTGATACCGGATAAGGATATCCGGGTCGTTTCCCAACGAGGTGTGAATTGAGAATTTCGTTTGAGGTTTGTTATTAAAATGCTCGATGTTACGGGTTTTTGTTTTTTGATTACGTTTTCTACAAATTAACTAAAGGGAAAGTAATTAAGGCTACGGGAACAAAGTAAATGATTAACTAAATACTACTAAGCATACGGAACAATAAAATGATGTTAAATTAAGTCCTAGAGTGATAATATGCAAAAACGTGAAAACCCGGGCTAATCCCGAGCCTCTAAAAGTGAAAATGATGCAATTTAAGGCCTAAGGATGTGAAACTAATTTTCCTACGTTCTAAACGACTAAAAATAATTTTAGGAAAAAGCCGGGTATTTTATCGACTTTTAAATTATTTATTATGATTTAAAAACTAATTTAATCTAATTTAATTAAAAAATACTAAACTATTTTAGAAAAATCTGAAATTTTCACAGAAAATACTTTGGACAATACTGGTTTTAAGAAAAATAAAAAAGTGTGGTACTGCTTTATGAAATAAGCACTTGAAAAGCTAAATAAGCTACTTAGTTAGAAACTGTTTTTGGTAGTTAAATAGTAGAAGATGCAAGACTCTAACGAATAAAGACCCTAGGGCAGTTGGTGATTGGTGTGTGTGTTGGGTGTTTGAGCAAAAGGTCCCAGGTTCGAATCCTGTGGAACCTTTTTGCAAAACAAAATATATTTTTTTTTTACTTTTTCTTTTTGCAACCAAACTTGTGATGTAAATAAGCTGTTTTTAATGAAACGCAACTTTTCAAAAAGCTTCCAAAAAGCAGATTCAACTGCTTATTTTTCAACAGTTGCACACCCAAAACAAACACTTTTGAGAGAGATTTTAAGCACTATAAAAGCAAGGAATGAGAAATGTAAAGATCAATAAGCTATCATGCTTCTATAAAAACTAAAATAAGCTAAAGGGATCAGTCAAAGGGGGGGGGGGGAAATAAGCAGTCTAAAGCAGTAGAGATATCCTAAGCTAACTAAGGGGAAATGAGCAGACAAGGAATTTTGGGAATGAGAGTAGTTTGGGCATAAACTAAACTAAGTGGACTTCAAGGCTACAAAGGAGTTCTAAAAGCTACTTAAAAGCTTCTAATAATTTAGCTAATGGAAGGGCTCTAATCTAACATACCTAATAAGCAATAATGGGTCCTAAATAAGCTAAAACAAAAGGTAAATAAGCTCTAAATTGGGCTGCAAATAGGCTGCTGAAACAGTCCAAACAGTTCAATAGGGGCTGTTTTGGAGCTCCTAAAAAGCTAACAATAAGCTAGAAATAAATTTCACAAAAATGTGCACTAGATAGACGACCAACCCAATATTATGCATACCAAATTTCAGACTCTAAATCTAAGTATTGAACAAATTAAAAATCAACAAGCAGAGCCCACTTGGACACTTAGCTGCTGAAACAGTTTGCTGAAAATGGGGTTTGGACAGATTTTAAATGCAATTTTAAGCTAAATAAAACTAATCTAAGTGCAAAATAACTAAAGTTATATCTAGGTGGGTATGAGAGGACTTAAGAAAAGTTATTTGGAAAAAGTTTTGATGATAAATAAGCTGTGAAAAAGCCTGTAAACAGCAGCTGTAGCTACTGTTTACGTGAGCAGGACAGAAAACAGATATGACTTTTTTTTTTCAAACCAAACTTTTACAAACCTTTTGAATCCAATTCAACTAAAAAGAAACTACCTAAAATATTAAAAGCACTTTGACTAAACAAGTCAAACGGTTAAAAATCAGTTTTATGGACCTTGAATAAGCTTGAGCCAAACACCCCTTAAGGGGGTATTAACTGTTTTAAAAACTGGATTTAAGAATGGAACTTGTAATTTTCACTTACATAAACTTTTTAATAACTTGAACATAGAACTTACTACTGAAAATAAGAAGTAAAAAGCTAATAAGCACTTAAATGCTTATTAACAAAATAAGCTGTAAAGAAAATTTGGAAGGAAAAAAACTTTTTCATTAAAAATAAGTAAATTACAATAACAGAAAACTGAATTTAAAACTACTAAAAACAAAAATCCTAGGTGCCTTATGTGGCTTACAAAGACATCTATTTATACTAGATAAGCTAGGTCTTCAAAAGCTCCTGTTGTGCTTGTTTGCTGAGAGAATGAGCTTCTTGGTGCCATTTTGTGTTTCTTTGTGTCAATCTCAGCCATCCAATTGATCTTGGGCACCAAGGGTTTAATCCTAGCCGTCCATCTTTTGAGCTCCAATGGGGGAGTTTGGGATTGCCAAGGTGGCAACAAGCCCATGTGGGTGTGGGGGTTAAGAAGAGCTTGGGGACCAGTGGTTGAGAGTGACAGAAAGAGAAGAAGACAAGGGATGCTGAGTTGGTTTTGGCTTTGGGCGCCAAAATGGGTGAAGCTGGGTTTGTGTTTCTGTTTTGGGTAAAATGGGGAAGAAGGGTAAATGGGTTTTTGGGTTAAAAAGGTTTTAAATGGGTTAAGGTTTAAAAGGTTTTTAAATACATTAAGTATTTTACTGATTTTGATTTAAAACTTTTTTTTTTTTTTTTTTTTTTTAGAGAGAAAATAATTTAAATAAAAATTGGTTTTAAATAAAAATAATTGTTGTAAGAAAAAATGGTTAAAGGTGAAAATGATTGTTTTAAATGAAATACGTTTTAAGGATAAGTTGGGAATTTTGGGCTCGGGTGAAGGGTAAATTGGAAATTTGGGTTTAGGTTAGGTTTTTGAGTCTGATTCCCCAAGCTCACTCCCAAATGTGTAATCCGGCTCTGAAAATGCAGGAAATCATCATCCGGCTCCGTCAGCAAAGCACGTATTCCAATCCAAGCTCATTTCTGTCTGTTTTGGTCCTGTTTTCGATCCTTTGTACCTGAAACACATAAAAACACACTCCAAGGATATCTGTAGCATAATTGGTTATATTTTCGTGTTTTTAGACATTTTTGTGGGCTTAGATGGGTAAAAATGATGAGTGAATAAGCACTCATCAATAAGCTGTGTTGGGCTTGGGTTTGGGCTAGGTGTAGTATTAGTTTAGGCTTAGGACTAATAATAGATCCATTTGATAATTCAAGGACTAAATGTGTTAATTCTGAAAATTCAGGGACCACACATGTAAATCTGAGTATGTCTTTCAAGGGCCAATACTTGTCCTTCTCTCATAATCCAGGGACCACTTTTGCCATCTTTGAAAATTCCAAGGACCAAACATGTCAGTTCTGAATCTTCAGGGACTAAAACTGCCATTTTGAGAATTGATTGTCCAAACTTGCAAATTCCTTTCCCAGCCTCAGCTTTTTGCATTCTTCTTTCTCTCGTGCTCGGTTTTCTTCGGTTTTGGCTTTCTTTTGTCTGTTTTGTCATATCCGTACCTGCACATGCAAAAACTCAAGAAACACGCAAATGTTAGCAATAAACGGCTCTTTCTTGGTTAATTTGGGTCAGTTTTGATAAACAAAAGATATGTGTTTAAGCACATATCACCCAACAAGGTGGTAGTTATGAAGTCTCGGTAAGCACTGAAGGGGTTGAAGAATGAAAAAGAATTGAATGAGAAAAGGGTCAAAACAAATAGCCCTCAAATTATTCAACCTTAGGGCAGAAATCGGGTTCAATTCATATACTACTGGTGGTTACCAAGGTAACATCGGTATTGAAGACAAGACATCATGGACCCAGTGACGCACCGCACTTCAACTTTCCAAACCACTCAAGTTCCTCTTAAAAGGGCTTGTTTCATTCTCACGGGGAATCGACATAATCTATCGACTTTCTCTTAGAGATTGTTGATATTGAAGAAGGAGACCCTCTCCCTAGTCTCCGGCATAGGAACCAAATATGCACAATTGAGTCTAGAGCCACGAGATCATCTTCTAAATCTCTATAGGACACTTTCATTGAAGACTATCTGTTTCACACAATGTGGAAAAGGAGATTATATCTTATGAGTCCTACGCATTATCCTTGTGGTATTTCCAGAACATCTAAGTGATATGCATTCATATTCACTATGAAGATGGAAAGCGTTCTGGAGCCAACAGCAAACAAGCTCCTGGTAGGTGGCATGTGAGATCTATCCAATAGATCAACCATGTGACAACTGGACAGAAACAATGGAGAGATTCAATCTTTTGAATCTATCCTGGTTCAGGTTATTGATTGACGGATACCTTTGAAAAACCGGTCGTTGTGCTTAAAAACTATTTTCTTTAGCACGTCGATTGTGTACTTATTTCTCAAAATAAAAGGTGTTTTGATTGATAATTGATTTTTATTAAAACCTTCGTTGTATTGCAAAAACGATTTCTATTGAGCAATACGCGATTGTTTTTCAAATCTCTTTTCATCAATCAGTGAATCTTGTTTCGCTGGTTCACTCACTCCGTGTTGTCTTCTTTGAGACTTTCCGGTTTGAGAACAGCTAAAGCAGCTGCAAAACCCTGTCAAGGAAACTCTTCGGAATTATACCTGATCACAGGCAGTACTTGTACTGATCAACGGGGAACCGTGGGCCGTGTACCTCAATTCATCGAAAGTGATCAAAGACACTTTCGTGCGCTTTATTGCTAAATATTTATGCATGTACACCCTGACGTTTGCAGCTGATCAGAATGGAGCGGTCAATCCATAGCCGCATGCTCACACAACACATTATTATCTAAAGAAATCATGATTAGTGCATCAATGACTCTGATATTTTCACTCCATGCTTCTGCTACGCTGATGCCAATATCATGAATCAACGAAAGCTTCCGCTACTCTGATAAGAATAAATCATGATCCAGAATGTGAGCATGTCGGTCCAAAAGTCACAACATCACATAATTCCAACACCACAATGGATCAGTCAGAGATTTAATGTTGCTGATGATCTCAAAGCTGGCTCAAAACTCAGTATCACGTGGATCAGTTAAAGACCTCCACTCAGAATATCCAAACATGCAATAATGAAGAATCAAAGACTACGAGCTACAGAACAAAGAACATGTTCAAGAATGCAAGAACAATTTCTTATGTAATATCTGTTTGTATTCAATGTAATTTCAATATATGTTTGAGGGGACCTCCCTTAGGGGGAGATTGTTAGAATTTAGAAAATCCTAGTATTAAATTGTCGGTCACCTCAAGTATATGTAATCGTTAGAAAGCTCGTAGTCGTAGTTATTTTATGTTAAGTATTAGATAGTTAAGTAACACCGTGGAGGACGGACGGGTCTTTACTCACTGTATGCCTGATCCACAGCCCATTGTGTGGCGTTTTATTTTAAGACTATAAATACTCTCTACCTCCCAAGGTAGAGAGTTGGAGCTCATAATAAGAATTTTCTTTCTCTCACTAAAGTTCCCAAACCTCTAACTTTCTCTCTCTAAAACTCATCTCTTATACGCCTAAGTATGTTGGTGTTATGATGTGAATGTGAAATCCAATATGTTACAAGAAATACTTATTTGTGCTTGACATGCTTCACTGAAACGAGAATCTTCCAATTGTTGAACATTCCTTTACTTTTCCTTCCATTTCCCTGCACTTGGTTATAAAAACTAGACAAACATCTTTTGATGCGATTAAGCATTGAAATCATACAAATATAACCAAATAACATATACAAATGCACACATAACGCTACTGAAAACATGTACAATCTGAGCGTTATCAGTAATGAAATCCTTAAGCCTAGACAAAAGCCTACTTGTTTAGAGTGCACTGAAGAAGATAGAGAGTTAGAAGATTCCTCTAGAGAGAAAATGGAAAAGAAACTAAAAGATCCTTGGTGTATAGATCATAATATAACGTTCAAAACTCCCAATTACACTAAGGATAATTGGATTGCCTTAAACAAGTTTAGACCTCAAACTCAATTAACCCCTGAACAAGTGTTTTGGAAGTTAGATATGGAAAAGAAAAAATCTGATGAGCTTGTTGAAAAGAATCCTCCCCTTAGGAAATTTCCTCCAGCTACTGTGTATCCACCCAATACACCAATGCATTTAGTGCCTAGAAATCTTTCCCCTCAAAGCAAGACCTTAATCAGCCTATATGTAGTTTACAAACTATTTGTTGATTTTGAGAAAACGTGTAAGAAGAGAATCACACCTACGGGGATAACTGAAGGGGAAATGGGTTTTGAGCAAACTAAAGAATGTTATTTAACTGAGGTCATGCCGTTCTTTAAACAACTAAAAGAACAATTTGAGTGTCTTCAAAAGGGCATAGATACAGAGATTAAAGAAATGAAAAAGGTGTTTAACGAAATGGAAAATGAGGTAAAAATAAATGAATGTGAGCTTAAGAGCAATGAGATTGAGAGGAAGAACCTTCACATCTTTAACGATAATTCGATTTCTAGACGTATTGCTCAAGATGTGTTCTATACTGTTATGAATTCTTCCATTACTGCTTCTCAATTTCATGAATTGTCAATTGCATTGAAAGTCTCCCAGGATCGTGTCATTGAGGTTGAGACCAAAAATTCAAAATTGCAAGATAAAATCGAAAAAGACGATCAAGATAACATGGTCAAGCATTTTTCTAAATTGGAAGTTGAATATCTTGGTTTACAATTAAAATATCAACATCTGAAAGAAAATGTTAAAACTTCAAGTGCCAAGACATCTTCGGATGCTCCTGAGTTTGATACAGTTTTTGAAATCAACAAACGTGATGAACAGATCCGAGCTCATTGTAACACGATCAAAAGGCTGAAAGCCCAAATTTCCCAATTGAAGGGTGAAAAGAATGAAGTGAATGGCTCCCGTATGCCTCCGCCTTTAGATTCTCAGAATTTCCAACTTCAAAACATAATTGATAAACTGCAAAATGAAAATGAATGTTTTCAAGCTGAAATTTCAAAAGGTAATGCTCAGAACAAAGAGTTATGTGATTCACTCAAGGTTAATCATAATAATAGTTAAAAGGTAACTTCTTTTCTTAACGAAATTGAGAATTTGAAATGTGTGGTAAAAGGGAAAATGCCAATCACTAGTGGTGAAAATGTTGCACCAAAGGTGCCTGCTTGTTCTAAACATGCTATAACTGTGAAATATACCCCCCCTCATCTTCGAAACAATGAATTTTCATATCAAACATATCCTTCGTACCTCAAGGATAGTCTAGAGTGCCTCCGTGAGATTGTTGAAGATGATAAGATAGAGAAACCACTTGATAATGCTGTTGGGCATGCATGCTTATATGCCAAACGATCTCAGGAACTCTTAGAATGTGTGATTGCAACATGTCCTAAATCTGGTACTAGGAAAGATAGAGAAGTTATGCCTTGTTCTATGCCTAAAGTCAAGCATGTGACCTTTGATGTGCCTCTGAAAGCCTCAGAACCCAGCACTTCTAGACCAGAAAATCAAATGGCAGTAAAACAAACTAAGGCTCCCGTCATCACTTCTATAGATGTTAAGATTGACACTAAAGTTAGCGGGTCAAAACCTAGAAGCAATGCAAAGAAGGATATGATTACGCAAACTAAAAGTGATCATGAAAAGGAAGTGAAAGAACACCATAGGGACAATAAGTTTGACTTGAACAAAAAGAATGGTATTGGTTCTAGTATTAGCTCTAAGCTTACTGAAATTAATTCGATGTCTTATGATTTCTGCAAAACATGTAAAGAATGTCTATTTTCTGGTAATCATGATAAATGTGGTGTGTTATTTCTGAGGTCTAAGAATCATAACCCAGTTAAGAAAGTTTGGAAAGCGAAACAAATTAAGAATCCTGGAAACCTATAGGGAAGGTTTTCACCAATATAGGATTTTAGTGGAAGCCCACAGGTCGAATATTCACGCATGGCAAAACTTGCTCCTTAACTAGATCCACCATGCCTAGAGTAGTGCCTGTTAAGGTTTGGAAGCCAACTGGTAGAATAATCCCATTAGGCACACAATGCCCTTCAACTAAGTTTGACGATTCTACTAGTATATCTCCTAGTGATAATGCCATAACAACTAGGGTTTATGCTAATTCAAAGATTGTTTGCCCTAACCAAAAGGAACCCATTTTCACATGGGGATCCAATGTTTTCAAATATCCACCTTTTTCTGTGTTCCAATGCAGGTCATACAAATCATCTGTTGGTACTTGGATTAAGGCTACTCTAAACAGATAAGGGGAAATGACAATGACGTCTGTTCACATCAGTTCAGGCCTCGTTCTTCAACACTATGGCGTCTACAGATAACACTTCAGGCCCCGTTCCTCAAAGAAAAGAAAGGTGTACGCTTCAGTTCGCTTTATCTTCAAAAGAAGAGAAATCTTCATGTTTATGACCATTCTCTTCGACATTCTTAATCAACAAGCTTCATGTTTTTCCCACACTCATTCAGCCCTCAAGTGGATATACGTTCATTGGAGTATATTCTTATTCACTTGCTCAATCAAAAATGGCAACTTCGAATGCAATTTTTGAGGGCGAGAAGAGTGCATATACTACATGTTGATGGATGCTTGAATTATGGTCATACGACTCTCCTTCAACGCCTAATGATTCACTTACTAAGGATAACTAGGATTCATTATTTGGGATTCATTGTTTCAAGATATGTTTGATGAGTACTTCCAACCTCTATCGAATGTTGATCATCCAGTTCCTGAAGCTCCTGCTCCGGTTCCTGCTGACTCAACTAGTTCACCTTCTTCAATCTACATTGATCAAGATGCACCATCTAAGAAGTACAACTTAGACTACTCAAGAAACCCAATCTCCAGTTATTCCTCAAGGTGTTGATAATGACTATCACAATATTGCAGTTGCACTCATGAATAATGATCCGCTCTTTGGTATTCCTTTGCCAAATCTTCACGGATTATTGTTCCTTCCAATGTGCACTCTGTAGATCAACCACATGAACAAAAAGGAAAATGACTACCTCATCTGCTTGAGAACATTATCGGTGAACCTTCTAGATCAGTCTCTACATGCATCCAACTACCCACACAAGCCATGTTATGTCACTATGATGCACTCATATCTTCAACTAAACCTATAACCTACAAAGAAGCATTGATTGAATCCTAATGGATTGAAGCTGTGAACTTGAAAAACTAGGAGGAGGATTAAAAAAATAAGGCAAAGTTGGTTGCACGTGGAAATTGTTAGGAAGAAGGCATTGATGTTGAGGAATCATTTTCTTCAGTTCATTCAGTGGATCGACGTACACCCGATTATATGTTTATTCACGTGTTGGGCATTTGGCACAAGTTGATTACTTCGGAGTTAATCATTTATCACTGATTTGACATTGAAGTTGAATTTCACAAAGGCGTGTTATTATTTGATAACTTGCTCGGGCCTAAGAATTTTAAGTTGAAGACTTGGTTTATCCAGTTACCAGCTGTCGGGATGGATGGTTGAAGACCTGGTTAACTATCACTAAAAGGAGTTACGTTGTTTTACTCAGTGTCACACGTTGATGACGTTGTGGATAATCGCAAGAGGTGTTAATGTCTCATACTGTGGTTGAGTATTGAGTACTTAGAGATTTGCTTGGAGCATAAATTCTCGACACCGTTCTTCCATCACAAAGTGCAAGCTTAAGATACAAATGTGGGGAATTCGACTTCAGTTTCAAGTTTGGTATATCGGGTTTTTCTTCATCAGTGGTCTCTTCAAATTGTCTACATATGGGTTGACAAAGATAGTCAGAGAGAGTTTCTATAGCAGTTGATTCTCACAGGATTCATTTGAGCTAATTTTTTGTTCTTCTCTTTCTCAAGAAAATTTGGTATGTATAATGTGTTGTTGATTCTGAGATATCAAAACCAACAAGGGGGAAGGAGACATACATCTAAACACACAACGAGTACACGTGATGAACTTAATACTTCTTCTCTATTGAAGTAATCCCGAGAAAGACAAATGTCATAACCGTAGAGAAACTCAGTGTTTAACTCGTAGCCTTTGATGTGTTATTCCAACTATTTGGGGGAAGGATGTATTATTCCAACTATTTGGGGGAAGGATATATTACTCTAACTATTTGGGGGAAGGATGTATTATTCCAACCATTTGGGGGGAAGTGCTCTCCGGAGACTTTTGGTATATGTTAACTCAGCCTTTAGTAGGAAGAAATATGAGAAGAATATTTGGAGCGTGAGATGATATTGCTTATCGACATCTTCTATATGGTTTTTGATAAAGTGCTTCCGGTTAATGCTTCATGTACACAATGTAATGATGATTTCGATGAGATCTCAACCATCAGGGGAGAGATATGTGTACATTAGGGACACACAACATGTTCAATTGATCGGGCTAAATCAGTTATTCCAGAGTTGACACTCACAGAGATGATCAGTGACTCAACATGTTACTTGTATGTCATCATCTCTAATCTTGTTGGGTACATGTGTACATTATGGGCTGATTGGTTATATGTTAGATAACTGGAATGCATTTGGTGTAATGAAGATGTTGATATATTGTTCTCCCGAACAGACAACTGCTCAAACTCGAAGAGTAATGTGTACCTCGGAGACGCACAACAGGTTCACATGATCAGGGCTTAATCATTTATTCCGGGTTTGATATTCGTAGAGATGATCCGTGTTAACTTGTTACTTCGCTGTTATCATCTTCTTCGGGTTCTTGAGCTTCATTCAATTAGACTGTTTGCTTCACTTCATCTTCTGGGGGGAAATGGTCTTAAATTCGAAGATTGTCGGTTTGGGGGGAAGCTACCAAAGATTCACATTTAGAAGGCTCATGTTCAGACGATTTTCTTAGAAGCCTCGAATGCTTTGGTGGTGAAAGTTTAAGAGATGTTGATTTCTTTCTTCTACAACGTGCTGAACGATATCCTTATCTCGGTACTCATTTCATCATCTTCTTAAACTAAATTATCTTCTTTTACATATTTTATAAAAAAGCAAAATACAAAATTATAAAACCAACAAAAAGAAAATAGAAAAATATAAAATTTCAAAACCCATAAAAATCAAAAAATTTTGAAAAAGTCCAAAAATATTGTTTTTAATATCATGTCATCTGGTTTCGATAACATCTACGGACTTTGAATTGTCATTCAATAATGACACGGGTCTTTAGATGAAGTTCGAACAGATGTAATAAACTTTTTAATTTGATTTAAAAAAAATTGAGATTGAGAAAAATGATGGTTTATTGTCATTTCAGGCAGTAACCCGTTTTAAAAGAAAGAACAGAGCTATGCTTAATTTTATTTTAAAAACCCCATGCTCTGATTCTAAAAACAAATGTTTGTCGCCAAAAAGACAAATGTATCCTTCACAAATATTTTTCCTTCTAAATATTCTTCTGAAAAATATTTGTCATCTAATGAAAACAAAATTGCCTTGAAAATAACTCGGACTCTAGTTTTTGAAAATCATCTGGACTTATCATTTGTCAAAATCTCTAACACTCAATCAACAACTTATGTCATTGATTGAGGGGGAGAATGATTTCAATCAAATCAAAAAGTTATTTTTCAAACAATTGGCACGTAATCGAGCAAGGTCTAATTTTAGATAATAAAAAAGAACAATGTTTTTATACAATTGGATCCAGACCAAGGCTATCGTTGTGTTTTCATAAGATACTTAAGCATGTTTAATCATTGAAGTTTAAAGTCTCAGAATTTGATCCTTATCAGTTAATTTTTTTAAAAGTAAGTCACTATTCTCCTTAAAAGCTTTCAAAAACAATTTAAAACAATAGAGATCACAAATCTCAAAGGATTTGAAAATTATGATCGGGGGAGAATTTGTGATTTAAATTGGATATAAACTGATAATTCAATAAGTGGTTTTATAAAGATAATAACAAGCACTCCTCCCTACATGTGCCAAACGATTTCAAATTTTCCATGCACATGTTAAGGGGGAGCATCTATCTCAAACCAAAAAGGATTGATACGTGATTGATTTGTCTCTTAGTGCAACTTCCCTCTAATATGTGCAAAACACTTTTGAATCTCGATGCACATATTGAGGGGGAGCAATCATAAGAAAACCTCATCCTTCCCAAAATATTTCATTCAAAGTACCTAAAATACTAGATTTGATTGGGAAGTGATGATGATCATTTTAGAAAATGTTAATCAAAAGATTGGATCTTTCATTCTCAATCTAAGATTTCAAATTTCTCTTTCCTCCATGTGCTGAAATAATTTCTAATACTTGAAGCACATGTTAAGGGGGAGCATTTCTAAAATTATCAGAAACAAGTAAGGTACAAAATGATTTGATTATATATCACAAGTACCTTGATTGATTTTCAAATGGTTTTCAATTGGTTTCAAGGCGGAATGAACAATACCAAAAGACCGACCAATTTATTTTATGCATGAAGATATAAGGATGGTTAGGTTAGGTATTCGTTCCTACGATCCCGCCAGAGCCGGAGGGATCTACCCAGGGACAATCCACTAGATAGTGTAGAAGTCCTTAGGTATGATGAAAAAAGGAGAAAAGTAAGAAATGGGAAGAGTGTGGACTGAGATAGAGCTAGAACCGGAATAAACCCAACAAGGTTCTAGTTATGAAATCTCGGTAAGCACTGAAGGGGTTGAAGAATGAAAAAGAAATGAATGAGAATAGGGTGAAAACAAATAGCCCTCCATTATTTCAACTTTAGGGCAGAAACCGGATTCAATTCATATGTTACAGGTGGTTACCAAGGTAACACCGGTATTGAAGACAAGTCGTCATGGACCCAGTGACACCCTGCACTACAACTTCCCAAGCTACTCAAGTTCCTCTTAAAAGAACTTGTATCATTCTCACGGGGAACCTACATTATGTATCGACTTTCTTTTAGAAATTGTTGATATTGAAGAAGGAGACCCTCTCCCTAGTCTCCGGCATAGGAACCAAATGTACACTATTGAGTCTAGAGCCACGAGATCATCAATAAATCTCACTAGGACACAATCAATGAAGACTCACTGTTTCACACAATGTGGAAAGTGAGAATATATCTTAAGAGTCCTACGCATTATCCTTGTGGTATTGCCAGAACATCTGAGTGATGTGTTCACACATTCACAATGAAAATGGAAAACCTTCTAGAGCCAACACCAAACAAGCTCTTGGTAGGTGACATGTCAGATCTATCCAATAGATAAAAAATGTGACAACTGGATTGAAATGATGGGGCGATTCAATATTGAATCAACCTTGGTCCAGGAAATGGATTGATGGATACCTTTGAAAAACCGGTCGTTGTGCTTAAAATTCTTTTCTCTAGCACATCGACTATGTATCAATATTTCAAAATAAAAGGTATTTATGAGTGATAATTGATTTTCCTTAAAACCTTCTTTGTATTGCAAAACTCTTTATATTAAGTAATACACGATTGTTTTTCAAATCACCTTTCATCAATCAGTGAATCTCTATTCGCTGGTTCACTATCTTCGTGTTGTCTTCTTTGAGACGTTCTGGTTTGAGAACATCTAGAGCAGCTGCGAAACCCTGTCAAGGAGATTCTTCGTAATTTTACCTGATCACAGGCAGTACTTGTATTGATCAACGGGGAACCGTGGGCCGTGTACCTCAATTCAACGAAAGTGATCAAAGACACTTTCATGCGCTTTATTACTAACTGTTGCATGCAGGGAAACCCGACGGTTGCAGCTGATCAGAATTGATAAGTCATTCCATAGCCGCATGCTCACACATCACATTCATTTCAAGGAAATCATGATATATGCATATCTTCATCAAGTGATTATGATATCTTCACTCCATGCTTCTGCTACGCTACTGCAAACATCAAGAATCAACAAAAGCTTCCACAACTCTGATAAGAAGATATCATGATTCAGAATGTGAGCATGTCGGTCCAAAAGTCACAACGTCACATGATGGCAACGCTACAAAGGATGAGTCAGAGATTTATGGTGGCAGATGATCTCAAAGCTGGCTCAACACTCATCATCACGTGGATCAGTTAAATACGTCCACTTGAGTCAACAAAACATGCGGAACATGAAGAATCAAGGGCTACGAACTACAGAGCAAAGATCTTAATCAAGAATCCAAGAACAATCAAAATGTAATATCTGTTTGTGTTCAATGTAAATTGAGGTGACCTCCCTTAGGGGGAGATTGTTAGGATTTAGAAAATCTGGTAGTTAAAGAGTCGGTCACCTCAAGTATATGTATTCGTTAGAAAGCTCGTAGTCGTAGTCACGTAATGTTAATAAGTAGTTTGTTAAGTAACACCGTGGGGGACGGACGGGTCTTTACCCACAGCCCGTAGGAGGCGAGTCTTGTAAGAAACTATAAATACCCTCTACCTCCCAAAGTAGGGGGTTGGAGCTTTTCAATATCATTTTTATTTGTCTCACTAAGTTCCCTAAACTCTTTCACTTTCTCTCTCTAAAACCTCATTCTATACGCCCCTTATTGTAATTGTGTATGTGTTTATGAAAAACCAATATGTTACAGTTCGAAACACCATCTTCAAAAAGAGAGTCAACCAATCTCGTTATAACCGCAATAAAGAACCCATTCATCGTGATCTCTATCAAATGGAACTCTTTGAGATGATTCCCATTTAAAAAAAGTGGGAAGAAATTCTTAGAGAAAATGTCATTTGCTTGGTTGGAAACAAAGACCATCCCAATGCTTGTCTTTTCCAAATGATCTATTGTATCATCCACCAAAAACCTTTTAATCTCGCCTATTACATTGCCAAAAGAATGGTAGGTGTGTTCAAAACCGACAAAATGGTTCTTCCTTATGGTATGCTCCTAACACGTCTCCGTGAGTATGTTAGTAGAATTAAACCCACTCCTATTACCGATGATCACTTCATCACCAACCATGTTATGGTACCTCTCACCAAACAAGCCTCCAAACGATTCATGATCAATGGGAAAAGGCCTAGTCCTCTCTCGGACTCTTCGGAGGAAGATGAAGATGTAGATGTTGAAGTCGACCCCGTTTCTAATTATCAAATCAACCTCATGACTTACTTTGAACAACTTCTCACTCTTCCAAATGAATCCAATGAATTCAAGCAAACAAAAGGGATGTTCAAATGTCTAACTCATTTCATCATCAACTCGGGAAAGAACAAGAAGTGAAGAGATTGACAAAAGAAACATTGTACCCCATGACTTTCTTTTACGGTTATTTTGGATGTTTTATAATTATCAAATCAATGTATGTTCATTACTTTATGCAAGACTTACTTGATTGTTCTGCTTTTGATGTATGATCATTATCATGTTTGTTCACCTATAGGTTGTTTCTATATGATATGTTTACTATGTTTTTAATTATATACATGTATAGTTACTGTGGAAATCATTAGTTTCAAAACTAGATACCTAGAGCAAAGTAGTGCACGGTTATTGTTAAGTAGTCTGTCCCAGATGCCGGATCCCTGACTTTTAACTAGCCGGATCCCTCATTTGAAGGATCCGTGGGATCCGGGCAAACAGAATTAATTCTTCTTATTTCATTACATCAACCCAACCTTCCAGACCTTATTGAACAAGTTAAACATGCTTCATTAAGATCACTTAAACTTTCCTTAGCCTCAGTTGATCTTACACTCACTTATGAATGACTTAGGATCACATTCAAGTTATCCTTGATTTATCATTACTTCAAAACTCACCATCTTTCCGCACTAATATTCACACATTGTTCCTCTCATCTCAAAACACTTAGATTGATATTTCTCTTAATTTTAGTAAATTGATTTTAGTCATCTTGATCTTGAAATGGTCTAAAAACTAGTTTTTCATTTCTTGTGATTTTTAAGGAATTTTATAAATTTTCCTTAGATCACCATCTGGTCTCTATGATCATTTGACACCCTCAAAATTGTTTGTGTCATCCTTGATCACCCATTGGTGTTCATGAAAACTTCATTTCTTTCCATAAAAGACATGATTAACTATCCTCACTCATTACACTTGATCATTTAAGTCTCATATCATTTAAGACACCTGAAGAGACTACAAACACTCAAGATATATAGGTACTAGATCTTACTAGAACTTCTTCAATCATTTCTTGGCCCCTGAGAACCAGATCCCTGGTTTTAGCCTAGATGGATCCCTCAAGTGAGGGATCCGTGGGAACCGTCTGCTCAGACTAATGAATCCTACTTGATACAATCATTTCAAACCCTCTTTGTTAATCTAAACACTTTACATTATCTTATATGACTCCCTAGATCAGTACAAATATGTAGTTGACTCTTGTGCATGGAAATCGTTGCAATTTGAAAGATTTTAGTGGTTTAAGCTTTAATTCACTTGCCAATTCTTCTTCCTTATAAACTACTTGTGTTAGAACTTCCAAATCACCATTAACACTGTTAGGATCACATATTTATGTTGTTTGATGATTCGGGTGGTATAGGATTATGATGATACAAGAAAGCCATTTTAGATAGATGAAGAGAGTAGAGAGGATGTTCTTGAAAGAGAGTTGTAAAACAACAAATGCAAGGTTAGATTCCAAGAAGCAACACCCTTCCCTTAGTGGGAAGGGTATTTATAGTTACAAACTAATACGTCCTCCTGTCGGACTGTGGATCAGGCATACAGTGGGTAAAGACCCGTCCTACCTCCACGGTGTTGCACTAAACTAATCTACGCTACAAACTAACTAATTAACTACTACAAAACATAAATAACTACAAGTCTACGAGCTAACATATGCTAGACCATAATTAGGGTGACCGACACTTTCACATGGAATTTCCAATTCCTAACAATCTCCCCCTAAGGGAGGTCACCCCATGAAGTACATTTTGCATCCTAGCATTTTATCTTTGTCTTTAGTTATGAGCTTGTAGACTTCAATTCTTCAATTTCTGCAATCTTTGTGCTTTAGTAGCGATTTTTCAAAGTCCGACTGCTTTGTACTTTAAGTGGAGGTCTTTGAACTGATCCACATCTTTGATGATCTTCGAGCTTTCATTGAGATCATCAGCCATAGTAGATCTCTGGATCACCCTTTGTAGTGTTGCCTTCATGTGATGTTGTGACTTTCGGACCAACATGCTCACACATTCTGGATCATGACATCTTTTCATCAGAGTAGCAGAAGCTTTACTGGCTCATGATATTTGCTGCAGTGTAGCAAAAACATAGTATAAAAATATCAGAGCCAGGTTCTGTAGATATGCACAAGTCATGATTTCTTCAATTAAGTGTGGTTGCTGTGAGCATGCGGCTATGGATTGACTTCTCATTTCTGATCAGCTGCAACCATCCAAATGTACCTGCAAATAACAGTTAGCAATAAAACACACGAAAGTGTCTTTGATCACTTTCGTTGAATTGAGGTACACGGCCCACGGTTCCCCGTTGATCTGTATAAGTAATGCCTGTGATCAGGTAGAATTTCGAAGAATCTCCTTGACAGGGTTTTGCAGCTGTTATAGCTATTCTCAAACCGGAACGACTCAAAGAAGACAACACAGAGTGAGTGAACCAGTGAATTGAGATTCACTGATTGATGAAAAATTGATTTGAAAACAATCGCGTATTGCTTAGAAGAAAGAGTTTTGCAATACGACGAAGGTTTTATATGAAAGGTCAATTTTCAATCAAAAATACTTTTTGTATTTGAAAAGATCTCATATGTCACCCACCAAGAGCTTGATTGATGTTGGATCTAGAAGGATTTCCATCTTCATCGTGAATATGTAACATATCACTCGGATGTTCCGGCAATACCACAAGGATAATGCGTAGGACTCTTAATATATTCTTACTTTGCACATTGTGTGAAACAACAGGTCTTCATTAATTTTGTGTCCTAATGAGATATTGTGGATGATCTCTTGGCTCTAGACTCAATAGTGCACATTTGGTTTCCTATGCCGGAGACTAGGGAGAGGGTCTCCTTTTTCAATATCAACAGTCTATAAGAGAAAGTCGATAGATTATGTATGTTCCCCGTGAGAATGAAACAAGTCCTTTTAAGAGGAACTTGAGTAGCTTGGGAAGTTTGGTGCAGTGCGTCACTGGGTCCCTGACGTCTTGTCTTCAATACCAGTGTTACCTTAGTAAACACCAGTATCATATGTATTGAACCCGGTTTCTTACCTAAGGTTGAATTAATGGAGGGCTATTTCTTTTCACCCTTTTCCACATTCAATTATTTTTCATTCTTCAACCCCTTCAGTGCTTACCGAGACTTCATAACTAGAACCTTGTTGGGTTTGTTCTAGTACTAGCTCTGTCTCAGTCCGCACTCTTCCCGTATTCTCATTTTTCTTCTTTTTTTCATCATACCTAAAGACTTCTACACTATCTAGTGGATTGTCCCTGGGTAGATCCCTCCGGCTCTGGCGGGATCGTGGGAACGAATACCTAATCCAATCATCCTTATAACAACATGCATAAAGTAAATTGGTCGGTCTTTTGGTATTGTTCATTCCTTCTCGAAACCAATTGAAAAATCATTTGGAAAATAGATCAAGGTACTTGTGATATAAATTCAAAGCATTTTGTACCTTAATTGTTTTTGATCATATAGAAATGCTCCCCGTCAACATGTGCATATGATTTTGAAATTGTTTAGCACATGGAGGCAAGAGTTCTTTGAAATGATTTCTTGATCACAATTTCCTTAGAAAAAGCCATTTGAATTTCTTTGGTAAATTTTCCCCCTCAATATGTACGTAGGATATTTTAAGTCATTTTATCACATAGAGGAAAGAGTTCTTTTGAAGTACATTCACAATCACAAAAGCCATTAAGAAACCATTTGCTCCCCCTCAATATGTGCATCGATAAACGAAAGAGTTTAGCACATATTAGAGAGAACTTGCACTTTGAATCAAAACGATCATCTTATATCAAATTTCATATTAAATCACAAATTCTCCCCCGATCAAAAATATCAAACCCTTTGAGATTTTGGATCCCAAGTGATTTAATAAGGTTTGGAAAACATGGTAGAAAGTGTGCCAGATTTAAAACCTCTTCTGGTTTTTGGTTAAATGCTCCTTCACAATCATGTGTGTTATGTATTTCAAAATCGTTTGGCACATGAGGGAAGGAGTGCTTTAGAAACAATCACCCTTTTGAAACCGATTTTAGATTTAAATCACGATCTGTCCCCCGATCAAAAATTTCAAACCATTTGAGATTTGTGATCCCAATTGATTTAAATCATTTAGAAAAGTTTGGGGAAAGACGTGGCAAGATTTAACTTTTGAAATTGACTGAGATGGACCAATTATAGACATTAAAGATTGTTAGTGTCAGGTATGATAGTTTTTAAGAGATCTTTAAGTAAAATAAAACAATTTCACAATCAAACAAGAACAGAAAATTTTTTATTTTGAAAGATCTTTGAGTTTTAAAGAAAATAATACCATGACATAACATTAAATATTTAGATCACCACTCATTATTGTACAAACCGGAACTTTTATGAAGAAATATCGATTGAAAATATTTTATTTTAAATCACTCTCCCCCTCAATCGATGACTGAAGTCGTTGATTGAGTGACTTAAGTTTAGATAAAATGAAGTCCAGTGATTTCCAAAATTAAGTCCAATTTATTTTCAAAACAATATTTTTCCATTTTAAAAACAACATTTTCATAATGTTTTAAAAATGTTATTATCCACTACTTGTCCTGCACAAAGATACGATAGGTGGTTGAGCTGCTTTTATTGTTGTTGCTGGAGGTTTGGAAGAAAACCATCTGCTGATGCAGTGAGACCTCTTACGTTGCATTTTTTCATGCCAACTCTCCATAGAGGTCAAATTATGCTCCGTTTCTTCATTTGATGATGAAGAAAATCATCTGCTGATGCAGTGAGACCTCTTACATTGCATTTTTTCATGCCAACTCTCCATAGAAGTCAAATTAAGCTCTGTTTCTTCATTTTTCAACCCAAGATATAGTTACCCTTTCCTTTCGGCATCCAATCATCTTCATATGTGGGATCCGGATCGGGAACATTCTTTTAAACCATCTTATCTTCATATGTTAGTGGACATACAAACAGATATATGGTGGTCGACAACACCCAAACAGTAATCGACTAATAAAAGTCAATTCAACATATCAATCAGTTCATATAAAGCATGGGAATAGTGTGTTTATCAAACTCTAATCGTCTAATCCTAACAATCATATCCTAGGCACCTAGTCCTTCAACGTAGATTAACATGTTTTACATTTAAGTATATAGGATAATTAGATAAGCTCGTTAGATGTTATAGATTTGAAAACATTCTCCTCCTCAATCAATGACTAATTTTCTGAAAAGTTTAAAAGCGCTGAAGTCATTGATTGAGTTTTCAATTTATACGAAAACTCTGAATCTGATTGATTTACAAGCAACTCATTTTCCACCATTTTGAAAACACAACAAATATTTTTCTGAAGAATTTTAGATGGAAAAACATTTGTGTAGGAACATCAGTCCTTCTACATACTTTCCACATTTAGATTTTAGGATAAGTGCACGAAATATTTGAAAATTGGTCTAGCGCAGCACTTTCTTTTCTTGGAGAACGGATTGCTATCTGAGATAATAGCAAGCCATAATTTTGAAGAACGGGTTACAATCTGAGGTAACTGCAGGCCATATTAAGAGACATGTTTTGGAAAAGAATATTTACACCTCCTGCTCGAACTTCATCTATGGTCCCGTGCCATTATTGAATGGCATTTCTAAGACCGTAGGTGTTATTGATACTAGAAGACATGTCTTGAGAAAACAATATTTTTTGTCTTTTTCAAATTTTATGATTCTTATGGGTTTTTGTAGGTTTTATATTTTTCTATTTTCTTTTTTTGATAAATATATACAAAGATAGAGTTGATGATATAGTTTAAGAAGGATGATGATATGAGTACCGAGATAAGGATATCGAGCAACACGTCGTAGAAGATAGAATATGTTATCTCCTCAACATCCACCACCCAAGCTTCCGAGGCTCCAGAATAGAAGATAGAACATGAGCCTTTGAGAAAGAGAGACTTTGGCAGCTTCCCCCCAAACCGAAAATCCATTAGATGAGCAGATTCGAAGCCCTATTTCAAGCTTGCCTTAGCTAGGTGCACAGAGAAGCACACCATTATCATAAATCCCGCTGCTCCTTTTAAGAACGATAGTCAAGATTCTCCGTTCGGGGTTATACATCAAAATAGATCAGCTACGTATCATCCCACGCTTGAATGAATCTTCTCATATTTCATTTCAACTGACGTCCGAAGCGATCCATACCAAAAAGGTGTCAAGAGAATAATTCCCCCAAGTAGTTGAATTGATGCAGTCAGTCTCTTTGTATAATGCTCAAGAACTCTCCCGAATACACATCATTTCCAAGGAATCAAAACACCTCCCCAATGTTCACATTTTTCTTCCCTGATGATCATGTACGAAGTTCAAGAACCCGAAGTACACCAATACCCAAGAACTCTCCCGAATACACATCATGAGAATAATGAAAACACCTCCCCAATGTTCACATTTTTCTTCCTTGATGATCATGTATGAAGCTCAAGAATCCAAAGTACACACATTCCCACCGAAAGAATAATTGATAACACCTCCCTGATGTTATACATTTATCTCCCCTGAATATGTCATACTTGTGTACCTCTTTTAACATCAGAAACTAACTCTTCCATCTCTTCCCCTACGTAGTTGGAATACGAACACTAGAAGCCACGAGTCAAACACTGAGATTCTTTGCGGTTATGATATTTGTTTTCCCGGGATATCTTCAATCACTTAGAAGAATTAAGTTCATCAAGTGTACTCGTTGAGCTTTTAGATGTGTGTCTCCTTCCCCCTTGCTGGTTTTGATACTTCAGAATCAGCAACTCTTTATAAGCCCAAACACTTGAAATCTTGTCAGAAGAATACCATTGAATCTGTGAGAATCAACTTGCTGAATAAAGAATGGGAGCAAGTCTAATTGGGAATTAAGTCTGGCATTTTACTCTCCCCCAATTAGTGCTCTCCCCAAAACCAACAATCTGTTTGATAAATGCCCAGATTAAGAAGAAGTCTTTAGATAATCAAATGTAACTCGTCTTTAGTCTTCTAACATGTAGCAGAGAATGTAGAACCGAATGTAGACTCGACCTTCTTCAAGATTTTCCGTTTGGGGATCAGAAACGTAGTGACATTGATAATGAGTATGAATTTGTGCATTCGTTTGATAATTTGGATACTTGAGCTATGATATTACAACTATTTGATTGGGTAACATGACGATTTTTTTTCGTAATGTTATGATATGAGATTTGATAAAATGAGGTGTTACGAAATTTGGATAATTGACTTGGGCCGATCATTGATTCTTGAATGATATACATGATGGACTTGTCAGTTGGATTTTCAAATGGGCCAGGTGATTCCGTGATTTAAGTAATGTTAGTATATGGTGTGTTTGGATCTGATGTACAATGATGGGCTTCTCGAAATTAGATGTAATGAGATTTGATTATCAGATTTGTAGATGAAATTTGATGATGAGACTTGGTGAGTTATGAGATTTGAGTTGTAGTGTTGTTGTTATGGGGTTTTGGTACTTTGGCATATACATCTTCACAAAGAATATTATGTCACGGCTTGAATTGATTATACAAGGTTGACTACGGGGTGGTTTGGACGGTATTTCTTATTTGGATTTGAAGTGAAGTCTTCCGAGCACGTTTACTTATTTCGTCTTCTTTCTTTCTACCCTTCCGCGAAGATGACTTGTTTGGCCATTCATTGAGCGTGATAAAGACTTGGCTATGTAGTTACCTTTATGATTCTTTCTCGCTTAATCCACAATGTAGCTATCACTTCGGTGTCTTACGCAGTTGAGGATATGTCAAGAGGTTTTGTACATTGGGTACACCATTTCTTTTTCACGAGGATTAGTACAAGCTTAAGTAGAAAATCTGGGGAATTCTACTTTATGTTCAAGTTTGGTATATCGGATTTACTTCACCAGATGGTCACAGCAATTGCCGACAGAATTCGTGAATGATGTGTTTATCAAAGGGTTTGTTGGATGTGATGTGATCAGCAATTCTCATTGAATATTCTACGCTACAAAATGTCAATGATACTTCACAGTCTAAGCAAAATCTTTCAAGAATCTTCAGCGTCTACCATGATTCTTCAAGATGTTTGCTTATGAAAAGAACTTTTCGTGCAAATGATCGTACACGTCAATGATGCTTCCGAAAGTTCGAAACCATCATGGGGTAGAAACGTGTACTTTGATGTTTTACGGTCAACCTCAGGGGGAAGTAGTGTATACTACTCAACTTAGTATGGTTTTTGAAGTTGTCTACATATGGGTAAAGAATTGTTGATGATGTTTTTGACATTGGATAATGAACCGTTGATGAACTGCTACATGTTCCCCTAAAACAAATATTCACCGAAACCAAAGGTGTCATAAAACATTGAAGCTGACATTGTTTATTGTTTAGTCTTGATTTTGTAAAATCCCGTGAAAGAATCTATTTCTCGGTTTAAATCATAGACTTATAAAATCCCGTGACAATGGAATCATCCCAGTGTAAGTAAAGTTCAGTTCCGGCTCTATCTCTCGGTTTATTCTTGGTTTTGTAAAATCTAGCGAAAGAAACTATTTCTCGGTTTAAACTATAGAATTGTGAAATCCCGTGATGATGGAACCATCTTGGAGAAAGGGAAAGTGTAATTTTGGATCTTATCTGATGCTGGTGCTATGGTTTCTTCTTCGAAGAACGGATAGAAGAGTGTACTTCATGAATTGGGTGACTGTTTGGATTGTCTTCTTGGCAGTTTGGTTATTACAAAGTTTTACGGGGTTATGCTTATTAAACCATGATCGGGATGAAACCATTATCATAGTTCACTTTAAAGGTCAAAGGAGGCTAGATTTGAGATTTTAACAAGATGTGACAACGGGGTTAATTCACTATTATTTATTTGAGGTTGAAGTGAAATATCACGGGCGATTGTACTTGATATCTGAAGGTATCGAGGATGTTTGGATGAAGATTCTTCAAGATTCTTGTTCGAGCTTATTATCAAAAACGAAGACTTGGAAATCTAGTTATTGTCGGGTGAATTTTCCTTTTCTTTTACCACTTGGGGGAATTGGGCTCTTAGCACCACAAAATAACTATCACTTTAAGGAGTTACGTTGTAGTGCTCAGTGTCACATTCAATTGTGGATTTTCAAGAGGTGATGTACGTCTTATACTTGATGGTTGGTTAGATGAAGAGTATAGAGTACTTAGAGATTCAATGGTGGATGAATTCTCGGCACCGCTCTTTGTTACATATGTGCAAGTTTAAGTCACGAGTTCGGGTTAGTTTACTTCAGGGTCAAATTCGTCATAATGGGTTTTCTCCATCAGCTGTCACGACAAAGAGCCTACTGAATGATAATGGGGTTGATTACAAGTTTGCCAAGAGCAGATGAAAAGAGAGAGATTATGACGTTTGAACACAACAGTTCAAGCCTTGTACTCTAAAGAAAAGAAAAGTGTACGCTTCAGTGCGCTTTATCTTCTGAAGAAGAGAAATCTTCTCAATTTTGACCATTCTCATCAACATGCTTCATGCTTTTTCCATGCACGATCAGTTATCAAGTGAACCGGACTGTCGTTACTAGTCTTACTCCACTTGCTCAATTAAAATGGCGATGGCGACATCATTTGCAACCTTTGAGGGGGAGAAGTGTGAAGAGACTACATTTTAAAGATATTCACTTGTGTAATCAAGAATGGCATATCCATATGCAATTCTTGAGGGGGAGAAGAAGTATGATAATTCTACATGTTGAGGTATATCTAAGAATAAATGGTCAAACGACACTATAAATCCTACAGTGGTCTCATTTATTTCTCAAGACATTGTGGGTTACACAATGGTCTCTCCATATTTTCTCAAGACATTGTGAGTACACAATGGTCTCTCCATCTTTTCTCAAGACATTGTGAGTTACACAATGATCTCTCCATCATTTCTCATGACATTGTGAGTTACACAATGGTCTCTCCATCATTTCTTAAGACATTGTGAGTTACACAATGATCTCTTCATCATTTCTCAAGACATTGTGAGTTACACAATGATCTCTCTATCATTTCTCAAGACATTGTGAGTTACACAATGATCTCTCCATCATTTCACAAGACATTGTGAGTTACACAATGGTCTAATTTACTTCACAGACATTGTAAGTTATACAAAGTGTCTAGGAATTATCTTATAAACCTTGTATGATATTGCTTTACATAGAAATACAAGAAATGGGATTTCTAAAAGATTAACTGACTCATCATCTACAAAAGCTGAAGTTCAGCAACTTTCTCTACATTCACCAAATTTCTCTTCTGAAACCTTCATTGTTAAAGGTCCGTGATGCTAGCCAAGTATAGACTATTTTAGAATTACTTAATATTTCCTTTCCACACGTATCTACCCGTACTATCTTCTATGCAATGAAATGTGAAAACATAGGTTACAAGTCTTTTATGGCCAGGACTTGCAACTGAATGGTTTGATATCGCCTTTGCTTAGTGGACAATTTCTCAAAAGCTATGGACATATCACAAGTATACCTAATTTAGGTATTTAAAAAAATTATCGAACCTCGGCTAAATATAGTCTAATCACCTATATTTAACCTTGGGATAGTGGAACATAGTCTGATTAACTATGTTCGACTTAAATTTTTCAAACACTGAGAACAGTTATACAAGGGTTATATTCAGGTTAATTTCCTACTTAAACTCGATAAACCACAAGAATTCATAAAGATCTAGAGACACGATAGTGTCTTACCACTCAGCAAAATCTTAACATCTTATTTATACTACCTAATTTCATTCTTGAAAGTTTTCATTTACGAAATAATCCTAACTACTATCTTGGGATAGTCATCGAATCATCTCGTCATTTCTTAGAAGTACTAGTCTGTTTAGGTTTCAAGGACATCATTCCGGCATAATCCTTTCAAATTCACTTTTGATTTTAAAGCAAACTTGACATCTCTACCTAAGAATAAAGGTAAGCGTACACTACACTCTTCTAATCGTCAACATATTACATCATTATCTGAACCCCATTATAAGTCAGTATGTAAAACTTCACAGTATCATGTTTCTTTCAAACACTATAAGATATAGCCTTCATCCCGAAACCACCTAAGGCATGATCAACTTTGGAAATGGTTTGGATAACCACTTACGACTATCAAGACTTTCCTACAAACGACAATTATCACATCATTATAAAACATTTCACATCAACAACATCTTATACCTTTAGGTAATCAACTTAAGCCACCACCAAAAACATAAAATGGTATACAACACGTTCTATGACCAGAAACTTGAGAACGCAAAGATTAGCATTCGGCGTATACACCCTCATTTTTTCTAGACACTTCAACATCGGATAACACACATTGAATTCCGGGACGGAATTCCCATTAAGGTGGTGATACTGTAACAATTCGCATTTTTAGGATTTCTATCCATTCCCAATTTTTACTATTCATCTCTAGAAATTACAATTCACTTTTACTATTCACTTTCACTATTCATCCCGTAAAAATTTTACTTCACATTCTCGTAAGTTAAATTATTTTAGTAATATTCTGAGAGTTTGACAATCGTTAGATCATCTTCGCAAAAGTTATTAAGAAAACATCGTTTTAAAGTTTCGTTTTGGTCGGAGCACCATTTAAACATCCCGCGCATAACGAAAATCAACTCTGACAGTTTTCCTCACAACAGGTTAATTTTTAGATCACTCATAATCAATATGAGATTTTTTAAGATTTCTTTTAAATGTTACCAAATAAACCCTGAGCCGTACGAGACTAAACTTACGTTTTAAACAAATCTACGTAGACCCAGACTTAACCATTCCTGCACTGTGTTTTCTAAGATGTTTAGACACTTTTACATTTTTTGGAAAAGTCAAACATATTTTCCTCCTCCATTGACCCTAAAGAAATTAACCTTGTACGTTCTACATTTTTGCTTAAATCGCGTAGCTTTTAGACTTCACATATAAGTGTTAAGTTATCCCACATATAATGAAAACCACATTTTGACATCTCATATCACTTTTAGACTAATTTTATTATACTTTAAATAAATTCACGGCCATTTCCCTGAAATTTTGTTCTTTTCTGATAAACTGCGAATTACGCGTTTTTAACCCGTATTTCCAGCTTTAAGCAGCGTTTTTGCACCCAATGAGACTTATCACCCATTTTATGTTTTTAGATGGAGTATAATGATGAGTTTCATCATTCCTACAAGTTTCGTATTTTTGCGATACCGGTTTTACGTTTTATGGCTTAACAACTTTCGATTAGCGATTAACGGAACCAAAATTCACTCCGTAACCAAGATAATCCCAAAACTATCCACCTAAGTCATCTTATCTTCACTTGGCCGACCTAAGGGGGGGGGAGGATTCATCATTTTGGTGGCATAATCCTAACCATGCTTCATTTAGATCATTACATGTGTCCTAACTTAACCATGGTTAACATTTTACCCAATATATGGTTAACCAAACTTACCCTCCTATAAATAGCAAGTGAAATGGATCCTAAAAACCCTAAAACACTGATTTGGGTCGTTCATAACATAAAACCATCATATCTTCCATAATTTGATCTATAAACTACAAGTTTATGCAAAGAAGTTTCAAGTAGTAAGTTACTACATCAAATCTCAAGTTTAAGTGATCTTCTTGAGTTTAGATCCACTTAAGTCACTTAGTACTTCATCACCAACTCTTCAAGATCACAAGGGTGCCAAGGTGTAGAAAGCTAGCTCAATTCAAGGTCCTAAGTGTTCAATCAAAGTCCAATCCTTACTAGTTACTCCTTTCTTGATTGAAAGCCAAAAGTTGTAAGCAACTAATCACCACCATCATCTCATGTTTATTATTCATAATCTTGACAATTTCATGCTATATATATAGTTACTATTTTTATTCATGATGTACATATACTCAATCACATGTTTTAATTCACATATTGTCGTAAAAGTAACAAACTAGTAAACTAGTCATATTCTACACGTTTGAAACCATTAAAACAAGTCACATATGGACTTTATAACTTACATAATATATTATACAAGATAAAAAGGTAAACATAGCAATTTGAATCACCCAAAACGGACAAACGAGTCAAAAGTTATGGCCAAAAGAAGTTAGCGAAACCAAAACGCCGAAACTGCCTAACACAAGCTGTTAAGCAGCTGTTCGTTATGAAAGTGGTACATCTGGTCCGAATCATCAAAAAGTTAAAAAACGAAAGTTGTCCGGAACGACGTTTTCCTTTAACAGATAAGAAGCTCGGACCTTGAAAACGCTTAAACAGGCCATATTCTTTAAAAAACTGAAACTGCCTTATATGTAGTTTCAAGACTATACTTTTGTCACAACTAAAAGCAAAACAAAGTTATTTTCATAACTAGTTACATATTAACTTAACAAAATTTCATTTAATCTTTGAAATAGTGTTTTCACAAGTAACGGAAAAATGACCATTTTACCTTTTCCGACGATTTTTACCAAAACTTCGTTCTTGAACATGTTAATAAGTTATAATCACTAGTAAACAATGAGAACTTGTAAAAACTAGATATTTACTAAAAACATGATAAACTTTATGATATAACAATCTTCACTCAAAACATATGTTGTATCTACTAAGTGCTACAATACTAGGGAGCTTCATGTGAGGGGTTTCATTTGAGTAAAACGTATCGACGAGTTGCTGGATTTACGATTTAAAGTGTCCTAGATCCTCGAACGTTTACTGCATGACCTCTGAATTATGATGACCCGAACAGTAGTACGATATATATAAACTATACACATTTTCACAACTAGACCATTTCTATAAACGACATACACAAATACCAAGTACTACATCATGATCAACATAGAGACGTATATAGGATGGTTTATGTTTTCTTAAACATTATTCCAAACCTAAGTCGCAACATTCTATTTTAGGTTTCTCGTAGAAGTTCTCACGGCATATCCATCATTCTCATTATACATTTGCTATCATTTACTTTGAGGTGAGTTCATAGCCCCGCTTTCTACTACTTAATTGTTTTACAAACCCTTGGGGGAGATACATGCTTTATTTTAAACCGAACACATTGCTTTCAAACTATATACTTATCTGATTGTTTTATTAGCACTAAGTTACCGCATTTGCCAAACTTAAGTCCCTTAATCATGAATCATTAATCACTAGTGAGAGTGGGCGCAAATATTGTGAATAGATCTATTGGGATTAACGAATCCCGTTTGTTCGACTAGGTCCAGTAAACAAACGCACTATATTTGAGTAACATTGGTAAAAACGGCAATTGTTACCAGAAAGGGCACGCACCGACATTTTCTCCAATTTATTTTGGAACACGTTAACGCCTTGATTGCATGATGCTTAGTCTAATAATAACTGTTTTGTTTTCAAACAATTGGTGTGAGTCTATAGCTCACACTACCAACATAATGTGTTCAACCATCAAACAAACTCTATGAATTCACTCAACCTTTGTGTTGACAGTTTTAAGCATGTATTTCAGGTCCATAATGTCGGAAGCTGGCACGGAAGAGCAAGGATACTAAAGAAGGCTATAAATTTTATTATCATTCGAAAACCAATTTAATGTATTTTGTAAACTTAGAACCATTTGGGACCTCATTTTTGTAAACTCTGATATTTATATAAATCGAATGATAAATCCTTTTTAAAACGACTCCATTAGAGTTCGTTTTCTATTGTTATGACTGTTGTGCCATGAAGTAACACCCATTTTGAATTCTGTTGCGTATCACGAAATTGGGGGTGTTACAGATTGGTATCAGAGCCTTAATTATAGAGAAACGGGTCTAAATTGTGACCTAAACTATAACTACTTTTTACAAACAAAACATTTTATAGCCTTCCGTTCTCCGTGCCTTCCATCCTCTAGACGATTATGTGACTTTTAGGCATTTTAAGTCATACAAACATACTAGTATATTGATATATACACTCGACATAATTTAAATCATAAACGATGTACTAAACATATATGTGTATGCCTATTCTAAGGCATTACGGCACAATCATATTTTCTCAATCTCAGTTATGGAAATTGAGAAAAAGCAAGAAGTATGCCCACAAACCCAAACCTACAAACTCAGTTATGGAAGTTCTTCATACCATTCACATGGATTTATGTGGACCCATGAGAGTGCAGAATATTTTTGGGAAGAAATATGTGTTAGTTGTGGTTGATGATTACTCTCAATTTACTTGGGTCAAGTTCTTAAGGACAAAGGATGAAACTCCAGATATCATCATCAAACTTATCAAACAGCTGCAGGTTCGACTTAACAAAACTGTCAGAATCATCCGAACAGACAATGGAATTGAGTTTGTTAACAAAGAACTTAGTGAGTTTTATGAAAGTGTTGGAATCAGTCATCAAAGAAGTGTTCCACGAACTCCTCAACAGAACGGTGTAGTTGAAAGACGAAATCGAACTCTTGTGGAAGCCGCTAGAACAATGCTGATTTACTCAAATGTTCCTATGTTTCTCTGGGCTGAAGCCATTGCCACTGCATGCTACACTCAAAATCGATCCCTTATTCACACTTCTCATGGAAAAACTCCATATGAACTTGTCCACAATCGAAAACCTAATCTTTCATTCCTTCGTGTGTTTGGTGCATTGTGTTATCCAAGTAATGAGGGTCAAGAATTAGGCAAACTTAAAGCTAAAGCAGACATTGGAGTGTTTGTAGGATGTGCACCAAGCAGAAAAGGATACCGAATCTACAACAAAAGAACCCAAAATATCATGGAAACAATTCACGTTACGTTCGATTAGCTGACCGTTCAAATGGCTCCAAGACAACCCAGTTCTGGACCCGCATGACAACCATCATCAGGTAGTCCCATTAGTTCTACTCTTGTACACGATTCTTCGCCAGCAACTCCTTATGTACCTCCTTCAGAAGATGATTTGAAGAAATTGTTGGATCCAATGTTTGATGAACACTATGAGCCAATTGCTAATGATCTGTCAATTCCATCAGCAGAGGCTACTCCTATCCCCGTCAATGAAGTTAACCCTTCAGTTTCTATGTCATTAAGTCAAGAAGCGCCTGCTGCTGATCACTCTGTCTCATCAACAAATCATCAATCATCGAGTGTACATCATGGAATTGTGTCTGGCACCTTTGATGGAGATAATCCCTTTGATACTCCTGAAGGTGCCCCATTTGAAAACATATTTGCTACTGAATCATCATCAGAACCATCTTCATCAGGAGAAATCGACTCTGCTACTTCAGTTCCTCAACAAAAATCAAACGAACACCTTAGAAAATGGACACATGATCATCCATTGGACAACATCATTGGAAATCCCTCTCGTCCAGTATCCACACTTAAACAACTTACAACTGATGCCTTATGGGCTTCTTCAACTCTGTACTATCCAAGGTCGAACCAAAAGATGTTAAATCTGCAATGAATAAAGACAGCTGGTTCAATGCCATGCAAGAA
Organism: Chrysanthemum makinoi; assembly: GCA_910596185.1. Classification (NCBI taxonomy): domain Eukaryota; kingdom Viridiplantae; phylum Streptophyta; class Magnoliopsida; order Asterales; family Asteraceae; genus Chrysanthemum; species Chrysanthemum makinoi. The sequence continues at coordinate 45,503,376 of OU343218.1, read as the reverse complement.
GAAATTCATGAGTTCGATCGACTAGATGTATGGGAATTAGTACCAGATCCTGACTGTGCTATGATCATTGCTCTAAAGTGGATCTTCAAAGTAAAACTTGATGAGCATGGTGATGTATTAAAGAACAAGGCTCGATTGGTTGCAAAAGGATACCGTAAAGAGGAGGGTATTGACTTTGAAGAATCATTTTCTCCAGTTGCTCATATCGAGGCAATCAGAATCTTCTTGGCTAATGCAGCAAGTAAGAACATGGTAGTCTATTAGATGGATGTAAAGACGGCTTTTCTTAACGGAGATCTTATAGAAGTCGTATACGTCAACCAACCTGAAAGTTTTGTGAATCCAGAGTATCCTACTCATGTCTATCGCTTGAAGAAGGCTCTTTACGGTTTGAAGCAAGCTCCAAGGGCATGGTATGATACGCTATCAATGTTTCTTCTATCTACTGGATTCAGCAAAGGAGCAGTTGATCCGACATTGTTCACCAGAAAGTCAGGCAAACATTTAATTCACGTTCAAATCTATGTTGATGATATTATTTTTTCCTCGACTGACCCCAATGAATGTGACCGTTTTCTAAGGAGATGGGCTCCAAATTTCAAATGTCAATGATGGGACAAATGTCATTTTTCTTCGGATTACAAATTTCAAAAAGTCCCGGAGGCATTTTTATTAATCAATCTAAATATGCAAATGAAATTTTAAAGAAATTTGGATTTGACACTTGTGACACCGTTGACACTCCCATGGTGGAACGTACCAAACTGGATGAGGACCACTCAGGGATCATGGTAGATCAAACGAAATATCGAAGTATGATTGGATCCCTGATGTACCTCACAGCCAGTAGACCTGATATTATGTTCGCTGTATGCATGTGTGCTAGATACCAGGTTAAGCCTACCAAAAAGCACCTTGAAGCGGTTAAACGGGTCTTTCGGTATCTCCAAGGAACCATCAACATGGTACTTTGGTACCCGAAGGAACCGGTATGTCACTAACAGCCTATGCAGATGCTGACCATGCAGGATGTCAAGATACACGTCAAAGTACGTCTGGAGGTGCTCAGTTTTTGGGTGATAAGCTTATGAGCTGTTCTTCAAATAAACAAATGAGTACTTCTATATCCTCTACCGAGGCTGAATACATAGCCATGTCATCTTGTTGTGCTCAAATCCTATGCATGAGATCCCAATTATCTGACTATGGCTTTGAATTCAACAAAATCCCTCTGTATTGTGATAACAAAAGTGCCATTGCTCTCTCTTGCAACAACGTTCAACATTCAAGAGCAAAGCACATCGACATTCGACATCATTTCATTCGGGAACAAGTGGAAAAAGGTGTGATAGAACTCTATTTTGTGAGGTCTAAATACCAGTTAGCAAACATCTTCACCAAAGCTCTTCCTAGAGAACGTTTTGAGTTTATCCTTCCACGACTTGGTCTAAAGAGTCTACAACCGGAAACACTCAAACGTCTTCAAGAGGAAGACGAGGAGTAAAGGTCTTTCTTCATCTATCTCTTGTATATATTTATTCAAAAACCAAAATACAAAATTATAAAACCCACAAAAGAAAATAGAAAAATAAAAAACTTCAAAAATCCATAAAAAATTGAAAATCTCGAAAAATTCCAAAAAATATTGTTATTTTGTCTTGTTTTTCTTTATTCGATATCATCTACGGACTTTGTGTTGACATTCAAAGAATGTCACGGGTTTTTAGATGTTCTTCGAATGTACATAAATTGCTTTAAAAAAAAGGCGGAGAAAAATGGTGGTTTATTGTCATTTCAGGCGGTAACCCGTTTTAAAAGGTAAGAACAGAGCCATGCTTAATCCTATTTTTCAAATCTCATGCTCTGATTCTTAAAACAAATATTTTTCACCAAAAAGACAAATTTTTTCTTTCCAAATATTTTTCCGTCTAATGATTCTTCTGAAAAATATTTGTCATCTAATGAAAACAAAATTGCTTTGAAAATACCTCGGACTCCATTTTTGAAAATCATCCGGGCTTATCTTTGTCAAAATCTCTAACCATCAATCAACAACTCATGTCATTGATTGAGGGGGAGAATGATTTCAATTCAATCAAAAAGGTTATTTTTCAAACGATTGGCACGTAAAAGAGCAAGGTCTACTTTTGGATAATCAAAATGAACAATGTTTTATACAAGTGGTTCAAGACCTTGGCTATTGTTATGTTTTCAAAAGATATTTATGCATGAGTGGTCAATGGAATATAAAGTCTCAAAATATAATCCTTATCAGTTAAAATGTCTTTCAAAAGCAAGTCACTATTCTCCTCAAAAGCTTTCAAAATTTAATTTAAATCAATAGTGATCACAACTCTCAAAGGATTTGAAAATTGTGATCGGGGGAGAATTTGTGATTTAAATTGGATTTAATCTGATTATTTGATAAATGGTTTTATACGTGATTAACAAGCTCTCCTCCCTGCATGTGCCAAACGATTTCAAATTTTCCATGCACATGTTAAGGGGGAGCATTTATATCAAACCAAAATGGATTAAAACGTGACTGATTTGTCTCTAAGTGCAGGTTTTCCCTAATATGTGCTAAACAATTTCAAAATCAGATGCACATATTGAGGGGGAGCAAATTTTTGAAAACCGCATTCTTTCCCGAAAATATCTTCAACTATATTGAAACACTGATTTTGATCGGGAAAGTAATGTCGAGATTTTTAGAAAATATTTATCAAAGAAGTGAATTCTTCCTCTTGCCTCCATGTGCCAAAATGACTTCAAACATATGATGCACATGTTGAGGGGAGCTGTTTTCTAAAATATCAAAAACGATTCAGGTACAAAATATTTTGATCATGTATCACAAGTACTTGGATTAATTTTCAAATAGTTTTCAATTGGTTCCAATGGCTGATGAACAATAACAAAAAGACCGACCAAATTTACTTTATGTATGGTGATATAAGGATGGTTAGGTTAGGTATTCGTTCCAACGATCCCCGAGCCGAGAGGGATCTAACAGGGACAATCCACTAGATAGTGTAGAGTCCTTAGGTATGATGAAAAAGGAGAAATGAGAATATGGGAAGAGTGCGGACTAAGATGGAGCAAGAACTGGAATAAACCCAACAAGGTTATAGTCATGAAGTCGGTAAAATGAAGGGGTTGAAGAATGAAAAAGAAATGAATAAGAAAAGGGTGAAAAGAAATAGCCCTCCATTATTTCAACCTTAGGGCAGTAAACGGGTTCAATTCATATGCTACTGGTGGTTACCAAGGTAACACCGGTATTGAAGACAAGACGTCAAGGACCCAAAGGACGCACTGCACTACATCTTCCCAAGCCACTCAAGTCCCTCTTAAAAGGGCTTGTTTCATTCTCACATGGGAACCTACATTATCTATCGACTTTCTCTTAGAGATGGTTGATATTGAAGAAGGAGACTCTCCCTAGTCTCCGGCATAGGAACCAAATGTGCACAATTGAGTCTAGAGCCACGAGATCATCAATAAATCTCATTAAGGACACAATCAATGAAGAATCTCTGTTTCATACAATGTGGAAAGAGAGAATATACTTTTAGAGTCCTACGCATTATCCTTGTGGTATTGGCAGATCATCTGAGTGATATGCAAACATATTTACAATGAAGATGGAAAGCCTTCTAGAGTCAACATCAAACAAGCTCTTGGTAGGTGGCATGTGATATCTATCCAATAGATCAACCATGTGACAACTGAACAGAAACAATGGGGTGATTCAAATTTTTGAATAAATCCTGGTTCAGGTTATGGATTGACGGATACCTTTGAAAAACCGGTCATTGTGCTTAAAACTCTTTTCTAGCTCATCGACTGTGTATTAATATTTCAAAAATAAAAGGTGTTTATAATTGATAATTGATTTTCTTTAAAACCTTCGTTGTATTGCAAAAACAGTTTATTTTGAGCAGACTGATTGTTTTTCAAATCTCTTTTCATCAATCGAATCTCAAATTACTGGTTCACTCACCATGTTGTCTTCTTTGAGACGCCGTTTGAGAACGACTAGAGCAAAAAAATGTCAAGGAGATTCTTCGAATTATACCGATCACAGCAAGTACTTGTACTGATCAAGGGGAACCGTGGGCGTGTACCTCAATTCAAGAAAAGTGATCAAAGACACTTTCGCTGCTTTATTGCTAACTGCTTCATGCAGTACCGACGTTTGCAAATGATCGAATGGAGAGGTCAATCCATAGCCGCATGCTCACACAACACATTCATTCAAAAGAAATGATGATAAGTGCATCAACGACTCTGATATTATCACTCCATACTTCTGCTATGCGGCTGAAAATATCATGAATCAACTAAAGCTTCCGCTACTCTGATGAAAAGAATTCATGATCCAGAATGTGAGCATGTCGGTCCACTGTCACAACATCACACAAAGTCATCAAAGATTTATGCAATCTGATGATCTCAAAGCTGACTAAAAACTCATCATCACGTGGATCAGTTAAAGACCTCCACTTGAATTATCCAAACGTGGAAAACATGAAGAATCAAAGACTACGAGCTACAGAGCAATGAACTTAAACAAGAATCCAAGAACAATCTTAATGTAATATCTGTTTGTATTCTGTGTAATTTGAGTTGACCTCCCTTAGGGGGAGATTGTTAGGAATTAGAAAATCCAGTCGTTAAAGAGTCGGTCACGTCAAGTATATGTATTTGTTAGAAAGCTCGTAGTCGTAGTCAAGTTATGTTATTAGGTAGTTTGTTAAGAAACACCGTGGAGGACGGACGGGTCTTTACCCACTATATGCCTGATCCACAGTCCGTAGGTGGCGTTTATTGTAAGACACTATAAATACCATCTACCTCCCAAGGTAGAGGGTTGGAGCTTCAATACCATTTTTCTTTGTTTCACATAGTTCCCAACTCTCTTCCCTTTCTCTCTCTAGAACTTTCTCTCTCTAAACATTAGTGTACGCCTCTTATGGATTTGGTTTGATGTGTTTGTGAAATCCTATATCTTACACATATGTATAACAACTAGTGTTTACATTTTATAGAAATGTATATGTACTTTGTATATGTTGCAATGGGTAAGTAATGTGTAAAAACCAAAGTCCATAACCCATGATCCATTGACTAGGTACAATGAATCTTGTTGGGTAAAAACCAAAGTCCATAACCCATACCCATGGAGCATGATCCATAACCCATGACCCATTGCATGAAATCATGCATGAAGTCATGTTGGATGTTATCCATGATCCATGACCCAAAGTCCATGAGCCATGACCCAAGATCCATAACCGAATGACTAGGTACATTGCATCTTGTTGGGTATTCATAATCCATTACCCATAACCCATGGTCCATAACCCATAACCCATAACCCGGTTTGTAACCCGAAATCCGGACTAAACTGACCCAAGAGTCGGATCCAGTGTTTTGTGACTAGCCGGATCCCTCTGGTGAGGGATCCATAGGAACCGTGGGACAGTAGACATGCTTTATCTATAAATAGTGAGCCATTTCTCTCTTGCTCACTACCACTCTTAGATATACTTTCTCTCAGTATTCTAACCTCACTAACCACAAATCGAAATGATCATTCTTTGTAGTTTTATGTTTGTGTGATTCTCTAGGTTCCTCTTAAAGGCAAGATCACCACCTCTTGAAGACGTGCAAGCTCAAGTCATGAGTTGCTAGGCTTCGTCATCATCAAGACCACTGAAGTGCATCTTGTTGATAGTTCTTTCCTCCCTCCATAGAAGTGTTGTGTTGAAGGAATTAGTGAAAGGTGTCGAAGGGTCGTCATGAAGGCATTGGTGAATGGTGACAAAGGTGTACATTCGATATGGTGCGTCGATGTATAAGTTAGGTAGTTTGGGTTAAAGGATGTTGGTATCCTTCTAGTGTTGTAACAAGGAGTGTGTCTCCTTTGGGGTAATTGTGTTGTGGTGTAGTGTTGTAGTAGCCTCTTTGTAAATGGAACTCGGTATCTAGCCTTGTACCGGATAAAGTGTAGGCGACATTGTGATAGGTTTGTTTCTACCTCGTGGAAGAACTCGGTGTCTAGCCTTGTACAGGATAAAGAGTAGGCGACGTTGTGAAGGCTTCTCCGCCACATTAAGGAGCTTGTGTTGTGTTGTGCTTACAAATTCTCGAGTGGGGTACTCGGGGAGTGGAGTAGGGCAAGGAAGGTGTCCTTGTAGCCGAACCACTATAAATACTCGTGTCGTGGTTTTGTGTTCTTTTACTCTTTATCTTTTCATTACTTACTTATATGCTTATCTATTAATATCCAAACACACATACCAAATAGATTGACATAAGTCGGTCTAAATACTTTAAAACGAAGTTTTAATCGGTAAAACTATTCAACCCCCCCTTCTAGTTTTCCACAATTGGCATCAGAGCTTCATTACCAAGTTTTTTAGATTATATTGTACTTTAAAAACTTGATACGATCCATGTATGTTTGAAAAAAACAAAGAAGGAAATTTCATAAAACAAGAAATTTATGTTTTTGAAATTTTTATATTTTAACAAATGTTGGATAGTGATAGATCATTCTAACATTTCTTTTGAGAAATCTTCATGCTAGGATTATTTCAATGACTTCGTTCTATCGTAAGAAAAATAAAGTCAACTTCCTAGGTAGAACCCAAGAGTAATCACAACTTACTTTCACAAAGTACAATTGATTACTTTAAAAGCTCATGAAGTATTTCGTGTCTATGGTTTCTAAAAACTATAAAATAGATGAAAGGTATGTTCTGTTACCTACAACTAGTTGATACATAAATGTAGTAACTACATGTGGATAAAATGATGATATATGCTTTTCTTTATTAATAAACATCTTAATAAAAACCGTGCATATATATAAATTACTAGGTGTATATAGGCATTTAACATCAAAGTCGAAAGCTTCTAAAAAGTCTCTCTTCACTCTTTCCATCTTAACACATCTTCAGGAATATTATTCCTCTTTGATTCTCTTAAAAACTTGTAAGTTCATCTAACCTACACAGTCGTCACAAACTAGATTATTGATAATTAAAGGCTTGATCCATCATCATTCGATAAACAACTTTCCTTTCGAAAACATCTTAGCTTAATTCAAATAGGACTATAACCGAAATCTCCTTCTACAAAGTTCTTCTAAAAAATAAGTTATTGTATAACTTATTACAATTGAAAGAATAATCCAAATCACTCCAATAATTGTCTGCCGGATCCCTCAAGTTGTATTAGCCGGATCCCTAAAATAAGGGATCAGGGGGAACCGTGTAAACAGACAACAGGAGAATCATTTTTAAAACCCAAAACAATCCATTTTCCCTCTTCCTAAAACATAGAACGACCAAATCTCAATCCCTATCATCCTAGGGCTCCATACTCTCAAGCACGTCAATCCTAAACATCATTGTAAGTAATTACACTCATATCTTCTATTCATCATCATCTTCATCCTAGGTTTTATGTTTTTAAACTTTTAAATTGGTTTCAATTTTTTATATCATCAAAATTGTTTTCCATACAAAAAGGTTCTACATAATCAAGGATTTTCAAAACGACATTGTTAATACAAAATAAACTAATAAACCCATCTTGACAAATTTTACCTAATTGTAATATTTTTATCTAGGATCAAACATGCCTAAAGCTACCCAACAAGACCATCATGACACCGTTCACTATATTCCTAGATACCATCGCAAAGAAGGGTTATCAAAAGTGATCGCAAAACCTTCAAAATGATCCAAAAACGACTTATCCACGAAGGTCGTGTAATTAAGGAATGTTTCCTAGAAAACACTGACATTCCTCAAGTCTTTTCGGCAATCAACTTTGATTGTCTCCTAGAAATTGATGAACAAATTTGTCCGGTCTTCATCTTTGAATTTTACAAAAGTGTTAGGATTATCCAAAACAATGATGAAAGTATTTCAATTGCTTTTGTCATAAACAACCAAAGCATCACCTTACCTCTCAACACATTTGCACAAATACTTCGCATACCATGTGAAGGAATTTGTATGTTCTCCAAAGATTGGTTAATTGCTACTCAATCCTTCACACTAGACCCTAAACCTATCTATCAAACTCCACTTGACGACCCTGTTAGCCTTGCTCTTTTATAAAGATAACGTCACTTACATGAATTGGAATAGATGCGCAATAAGTTGCACCCGTAGGGACTACTTATGTAAACGGGGCAAAGTTAATGTTAGATGAGCCTATAAATACCCCTCATGAATCTCCATGAGGGGTGCGGTTGATCATTAGGTTTGTGCATTATTCTTATTATCAATAAACTTATCCTTATTTTCTCCTCCCTCTCTCTACTTTCTCTCACTAGAAAGATGATGTCTTTCATCTTCTTTCATCAACCAAGACCTCCCAAAACCACATAAATCACATAGTTTTACGGTCCTACAATTGGCATCGGAGCCAGGTTGTTATCTTTATCGATTTATGTTGGTTTCGTGTTGATGTTTAGGCTATTTTAACCATTTTTTTTTGTCGGAATTTTTTTTCCTATTATTGTGGTTAACAGTTTTTACACAAGTTATGTATCCTTTTGGTTTCAAAAAGTCATATGGTCTATTCAAAGGGTTACAATATATGTCTTGTGTCATCTTTGTTCAAACAGGTTTTTGTTTTACCATCATTATATGACATTTTTTGGTACCATATATGTGGTCATCTGGTCAGTTTCTTATGGTCAAAAGGGTATATTACGAAGCTAATTAGTCACTTTTCTAGATTTTTGAAGCTGGTCGGAAAACTTGGTCGGAAATCTCGCCGAAAAAAAGTCAACTGAGTCAAAACCTTCTTTTTACGCATAACTTGGAAAGTTAAGCGTAAGGTTACTCGTAAATCTTGGCTTACGCCTAAGGGACACTATGTTTATGCTTAAAAGACCTTACGAGTAAAAAAATTCTTACGCATAAGAAAGTTGGCTTACGCCTAAGAAAATGATTACGAGTAAGAATGGTTTACGCTTAACTTATGATACGCATTAGAGAAGTTTTCGACTAAGAAAGGCTTATGCATAAGACTGTTTTACACGTAAGATGGTTCGGACAAGTTTTTTACGCCTAAGAGTGGCTTTTTAATATAAAGTTACACGTAAGACCTTCTTTACGCGCAAGAACAGAAAAAAAAGTTATGCGTAAAATGGAAACAAAGACTCGACCACAAACACAATACCAAATACCCAAGACTCATCTCGACCTCAGTTTGCTTTTAAACCATCATCAGTCCATGGTTTATAAAGTAAAGAAAATGAGAAGAAATGATGCAGTTACAACAGATCCGAAATAAATATTCCAACTCCAACAACCTCAAATACCAATACTATCCTAACATTCCTCCTCATCCCACATTAATTCAATGACTCGACTCCAACTCAGAAATTAAAAGAGATCTCAGATTGGATTCAATTTTTTTGTAATATTTTAAAGAATGTTTCAATTGAATCATTCTCATCATTGATCCTTTAGAAGCTTAACTTCATTTCAATAGTGTTATAATCTGTCTTTTAATTCGTTTAGACATGAACTCAAAACAAAAGGAAAAAACCTTACCCGAGACCCGATTAGGATCTTGAAGCCGTTCAAGAAACGAGTGTATCGTTTTTGTGTGCTATCAAAGGAAGTGGCTAAGGTTGTGTTTAATTGTGAAAGGATGAAGAGGTGTCTATTATTATAGATGAGATCTTGGATGAATCTGTGAGAGGGATATCAAGGAAAGAGGAACCATTTTTTTTTCAAGATGTTGTGTTTGGTAGGCGCTTTCTATCACAAGAATCTTTTAGGTTATGTGAAAAGTGTTTAGGGTTAGTTGGTGAGTTATTATAGCCGGTTGAGATATTATGAGTGGATCGGGTTTGTTAACTCATGGGCCGAGTATCTCATTTGTTTTTTATTGGGCTATATTAAGTTGAGGGATGATGGATATTATATATGAGTGGCTGAATGCATAATTGAACTTAAATGGTGATAAGATTCATCAATAATTTGTCATCTGAATTTTGATGGTTATAAAAAAAAATTGGATACAAATTTTTGGTATTAATTGGACATTGAGCGGTATTTTTGGTATGACAAATTTTCACAGAGGATAGGTATTCACGGCTTGAGCAAACTTTGAGAAAAGATGGTTACAGGCTTTTTGTACGATATTTCTTACGCAAAATTGAAGTGACATTTCACGGCTGATCTTCTTTATCATTGAGACGTTGGTTGGTTGATTGCATGTCTCAAGATAACTTGTCTGGGCAATTTTTCATAAGCGATTATGAATTGACAATTTGGTTACAACTGATTTAAGGAGTTACGTTGTAGTGCTCACATTGTATAACTATCACTTTAAGGAGTTACGTTGTAGTACTCAATGTCGCACGACGTTGTGGATTGTTCAAAAATATAGAACAAGCAGTAAGTCACAAAGTTGGGATGTTTACTTCATTTTCAAGTTTGTCGTATCGGGTTATCTCCATATGTGGTCATTACTATTAGCCGGTGAATTCAAAGGAGGTTCGATTTTAGGTTGGTTTGAGAGAAGTATTGAGTGTATTTTTGCGACATGTTCTCATGGAATTATGCTCAAACTAAGGATTTAATATTGCATCAAGAAGAAGGTAATACGGCATGTACATAACATTATGATGATTCTGATAGCTCGCAACCATCAGGAAGGAGAAGTTGGTGTTTCATCTTCTGTAATTGGATTGACGTAGGGAATTGTGCTAAATACCGAAGAAGGAGAAGTAGTGTCTATACATCGGGGCTTTTTACCAACTTGGATGCAATACTAAGTGAGTTATGTTGTTACGATGTTCCCAGAATGACAACCATTGTGCTACAATCAAGAGTTTAATTTCTCCGCTGCGTGTTGGAAGATAGTTGTCGATTCAAGAGGGAGCAAAAGAAAAAAAAAGGCTCACTAGTTAGGAGGAGTAATAACTAACTAGACCACAGCTTAAAGTTCGAGCTACAAGGATTTGTGCCGTCAGCGCCTAAGATCAAATTTTGAGATCGTCGGAAGAGAGAACTTCAAGTTTGCCTCAGTATCTAGACTACAGAGACTTTGTGCTTCAACAAAGTCAACATTGTTTATTATTTTTGTAATTTACTTTGTTTATGTATTTATAGGTCTCATTGTAACCATTCACGTGTGACGATATATTGGAGAGATTAGCTATCGCCAAAAGATAACGTCACTTACGTGAATTAGACTAGAGATGTTAGTTAATTGTGGGACTACTTATGTAAATGGGGCGAAGTTAATGTTATATGAGCCTATAAATACCTCTCATGACTCTCCATGAGGGGTATGGTTGATCATTAGGTCTGTGCATTGTTCTTATTATCAATAAACTTATCCTTATTTTCTCCTTCCTCTCTCTACTTTCTCTCACTAGAAATATGATGTCTTTCACTTGTTAGGATCGAAAAACTTATGATTTATGTGGTTTCGGGAGGTCTTGGTTGGTGGAAGAAGATGAAAGACATCATCTTTCTAGAGAGAGAAAGTAGAGAGAGGGAAGATAAGGAAAAGGATAACTTGATTAAATGAAATAATACAAGTGACCTAATGCTTAACCACACCCCTCATGGAGAGTCATGAGGGGTATTTATAGGCTCGTCTAACAATTACTTTTCCTCGTTTACATAAGTAGTCCCTACGGGTGCAACTTAACTCGCATCTAGTCCAATTCACGTAAGTGACGTTATCTTTATAAAAGAGCGAGGCTAATAGACCCCATTATTGATCGAAACACCATCTTCAAAAAGAGAGTTAACCAATCTCGTTATAACCGCAACAAAGAACTCAAATATATGTATTTGTTAGTTAAAGAGTCGGTCACCTCAAGTATATGTATTCGTTAGAAAGCTCATAGTCGTAGTCACGTAATGTTAATAAGTAGTTTGTTAAGTAACACCGTGGAGGACGGACGGGTCTTTACCCACTGTATGCCTGATCCACAGCCCGTAGGAAGCGAGTCTTGTAAGAAACTATAAATACCCTCTACCTCCCAAGGTAGAGGGTTGGAGATTTTCAATATCATTTTTCTTTGTCTCACTAAGTTCCCTAAACTCTTCTACTTTCTCTCTCTAAAACCTCATTCTATACACCCTTTATTGTAATTGTGCATGTGTTTAGGAAAACCAATATGTTACAATTGGTATCAAGAGCCATGGTTTGATCACTCATCTTTCTTGTTCTTAGATTTCTAGTGGTTTTCATAAGGTTTTTGGGTTTGAATGAGTTTATCATTTGGATCATTTGTAGTGTTAAAGGTTGGATTTTGATAGTACTTTTGTGTTGAGAATCATTATAAGTGTTTAGGTTTTGAATTGGAAGGCTTGAATCATCGTGGTTGACTTATTTTTGGATTGAAAAGTGGTATTTTTATAAGTTTCCTGGATGCGATTTATCTCACGGATTGCCTTTCTTGGATGCGATTTGTCCCAGTTTTTATGCGATTTGTCTCTCGTGTGATTGCTTATTGAAGCGATTTGTCTGTTTCTGTGAAGCGATTTGTCTACTATGCGATTTGTCTATTGAGACAAAACGACAAGAAAGGACAAAGTAGTGGAAGTAGTGGGTATACTTGTGTACTATGCAATTTGTCTGATTATCCGATTTGAGGATTATGCGATTTGTTAGCTAAGTGATTCGTCTGTTTAGCGATTTGTATGTTTAAACAATTTGTCTGTTTAGCGATTTGTCTGTTTAAGCGATTTGTCGTTTAAGCGATTTGAGAATCAAGGTGCGATTTGTCTAGGATGCGATTTGTCTAGGGTGCGATTTTTCTGGGGTGCGATTTGACTAAAGCGGTTTGACAAAAGTGCGGTTTGACCATTTCATCAGTGCGTTTTGTTGACTTTTCCAGACAAAACTTCAAACGGCCATAACTTTTGAACCGTAACTCCGTTTTCAGCGTTCTACCCATCAAAACGACCGTGAGAACGAGGAGAATGACACGCCGAATCAACTAAGGGCAACCTTCAAGGCCTAAATCCACTCCGCATAGAAGTTATTGAGGTTTTTAAGTTTTTAGACCTAAATTTCTCCATAAAATCGTGCATCAACCAACTTAAATCTCAACCAAACAACATCTCAGCTAATCCTACAACCAATCATAAGTCCTAACACAAAAATTTTCTATCATTTTGTCGATCCATCAGTCATCTTAACACGTTCTATTGGTCATTGCTTAACGGTTTCTTCTTGATTTTGTAAAACTCGCAAAGATTCTATTTCTCGGTTTAAATCATAGATTTGTAAAATACCATGCACGCCAACATCATGCATAACGATTCGATTCGTTGTATCTAAGATACTTCTTATACGACGTGATCAATGAACAGAAGATACTCAACAATGTACAATAGACTATCGTGTTTGAGTCAGATAATGCTAAAATGGATTCTTGGTGCTCAAATTCAGATGAGAGAGAGGTACACCAGCCACAACCTATGCAAGTTAATGCAAAGAAACGCTCCAAGGAAGCTTCGTATGTACCTAAAAGAGAGATGCACAAACCACAACCTCACGTAACGCACGCAGAGGAAAGCTGCATGGATGTTTCTGTTATACCTAGTTGTGCATCTTCTACTCAAAATGATGATTATGAGTTGCATGAGTACTCTGCATTTATCCCTGATGACTACCTTACCACTAAGCTTAACATATAAAAGGATCAAGTTGCCATCTATGAACAACGTGCTAAATTTGAGCTGACCACACGTGAGCAGGAAATAGATTGCCAAATGCATACATTAATCAGAAAAAGTAACTTAAGGGAATAAACATTAAAACAAGAGTTAAATTCCTTACAAGAGAAACTTAATAAAACTATTAAGCAAAAGCAAAAACTTCAAGAAAATGTAAAAGTGCTTAAGCAGGAGTTCAAACGAAAGGAATCAAAACTTTTAAATGATTTTTCCAACCTTAAAACTTTGAAGAACAAACTTGAAAACAAGTTGAATGTACAAGGCAACACCATTCAGACTGCTCACATGATCACTAAGAATAGAGTATTAAGCGATAAGCATAGTACTGGCCTTGTAGAAGAACCCAATCCTGAGTATGGTAAGAAAGCAAAAGCTGCTCAAACAGTGATCTATGATGGTAATTGATGTGCCAGGTGTGTACAAGTTTTAAATTTATAAAAGACGATTTACCAAATCTACCAATAACACATACGAGCAAGTGCACTCGTCCGTTATAGCAAGATTATGAAGGTAAGTCGGGATCGTTCGCAGGGATTTGAGTGAATCTGATTAACAAGTTTGAATCAACTAAGACAATCCAAAACATATAACAACGAAAATAGATATGATGAAATTCAGATGATTAAAAACTACACTTGCTTAAACTAGTTTCTTATCCTTGATTAGTATGATTGTGTTAACCTCTTAACATGTTGGTTATGATAATTAGTTGGTGTTCTAATCTGTTGTTCTTACAAGTTAAACCTTCATCAAGATTTTAGTTCATAAAAACAAGCATTAAGTTTAACCAATCAATTCAAGATCAATTCAAGTTTCATAAGTTTATTTTCACAAACTTAAACACAAAACATCCATTTGCTTTATCAAATTGCTTACAAAATGGTCAATACATAAGGTAACCGATTATAGACAAAAGGGTACAATTAATTGTCAACAACTAATCTTACGACCTTTTAGATGTGTCCAATCAATCCAACTTGATAATCAAAAAGCGTTCTTATTACAACCACACCTTAGTTCCTTTGTTTAATCAAGAATAATGGGTAAAAACAATCATCCATAGACAAAATGATTATAACTAGTTGAATAATAATAAGTTCTTTCAACCTCTACGATTACTATCAACTAGTCAAACTTGATTAACAAATATCACTATGAAACTTTAGCACAATTGGATCTTAGAATCAACTTGAAATTGAATTAAAACATGTTAACACAATCACTAACTAATCATACGATAATCAACATCATTTAAGCAAGTGTATAAAGAAACTAGCCACTCATAGCAAACATAAACATAAACTCAGAACTTTGAACATTAGAAAACATGATTAAGATTCTTACAATGCTTGGAATAAGATTACAAATGGTGAAGTAATGATTCCCAAAGTAATGGGGTAGACTCCTTGGGGTTTTGGCCTCCAAATGTGGTACTTCTGGAACTCCAAATTTTCCTGGACTTCTAAGGAAAAATTAGAGTGCTTAAGAGCTTTGTTTGATGAGTAGAGAGAGTTGTATTGAAGTGTGTATCTCATATGCTCTCAAGAGGTCTCTATTTATACTAGTTCCAAGGCCTAGGGTATTAATTGCTGAACTTGGCCTCCAAGGAGTTAGGAAGGGACTAGAATACACCAAGGGAAGGACCTAGAATCGTTTGGATACAAAGGGGAAACTTAGTGATGAGGGTTTGGCGTAAAAGGCCCTCCAACCGGTCGGTCACATGACCAACCGATCCGTTGGTCTTCAGGGTTCCAACCGTATCGGTTGCGGTGGCAAACGAATGGTTGGATTAGGCCACAGCACTTTTTGATCATCTTCCAATTGATCCGGTTGCAGTTGAAACCGATCCGGTTGGTCTTCCTGAGTGACGGAGGATCGATCTTTACTTAATTTTGACTTGTAGAGCTTGGTTCTTCAATCATCTTGGTCTTCTATATTACTTGAAATACTGATTTGTGCTTGACATGATTCACTGAAACGGGAATCACATAACGCTACTGAAAACATGTACAATCTGAGCGTTATCAAATTCCCCCACACTTAAACTTTACTTGCCCTCAAGCAAATCTAGGAAAAACATCCACTGGTACAAAATTATGATTACGAAAAATGTGATGCAAATCTACCAAGTACAAGTACGAGAGAAGATTCATCAGTTAAGCTTTTAAGAGTGAAACTTTCCAGATGTTTGACAATATCCAATGATTTTCTTGCATGATTAACATTTCAAAACACCTCACGAAAATGGAACAAAATATAATTCACTCAATCACTCAATTTTTAGTGGAGTAACAAGATAAATCACACTCATTGCTCAGTAATGATTAGATTATTACCATAAGCTTGTACAAGAAACAAAACTCCACCAACGTGGCGTGAGCACCAAGCAAACATATCTAAAGAGGACTTTTATTCGGGTTATAATGTTAAGGCTTAGGGTTAAGGGTATGGATAAGGCATGGGAATGTTAATGAAATTGGTGTTAAAATAAAAATAAAATCAAGTCTAATACCCGAGTTGCTAGCTACTAAACAATCCGCAAACCAATAAATGATTATAGCTTCATTTTCTTTTCTTCGGATTTCCACAACTCTTCGCTTTGATTTGCCATGATAATTTTTCTTCGATTATAGCACATTGGCTAATACATTCATACTTTCAACATTTTTTTTTTTTTTTTTTTTACATAAACTCATCCTTGAAATCGCTCACTCAACTAACAAGGTGCGGTAACTCATAATCATTTGAACAATCTTCTCTTTCCAGGTGACTAGCAACCAACCGTTTAGACATTGACAAGGGTTAGGCTAAGGTTTAAAGCGTAAAATCTTTTTGTATTTTTCTAGACTTATCAAAAACAAAAAGGATGGCTCAGAAGGTATAACTAGGGGTATCTAGCACTAAAGATGAGCGCTACAAATGGGTCCATGTAGGTGGTTAACTAACCGATGTGGTTAGCTAATATATCATAATATGAAAAATGGAAGGCCATTTGGGTTAAATCCTTAGGTGCCTCTTTATCACATGAATTTACTTATATCGCACGAATGCGATCTTACTGCAGTCTGGTAATGATTTACAAGCACAAGTTCTAGAATAAATAAAATCACCGGCACACTCATAGCAATAGATTCAAGCATAAAAGATGTATGCTTTATATGAAACAGGCTCAAATCCTCACAATTTTAGTGGTAAGGGCTATAATTTGTGCTAGCAAATGTTTATCGATCCCAGAATGGATTGCAATATTAATCAGAACACATCTCAAAGTTTCAAATGTTACCAGTTTTACCAGTGGTTTGATCAAGTTATTCTAATATAATATCCTACAAGCGTGAAAATAACTATATCACAAGGGCAAACAAAATATTAAATTTAAGCTTAAAACTCTAATTTTCCGATTCACCCCCCCCCCCCACACTTAAGTTAAACATTGTCCTCAATGTGAAAAACGAACTTCAAAGTATGGAAATAGGGAAAATAGAGATAAAACCAGATATTCGAAAGAGTTTGTCAGCTTAATTTCTTCTTCATCCAAGTGTCCACTGGGGTAATCATTACCTGCACAAAATCTTGAATACAAACAAAAGAGTTTTATTAAGTTGTGGCACCCCCCCCCCCCCACACTTAAGTTCAACCAAAGGTTTAAACTTTGGGGCGTGACCACAAAAAATCAAATCGGAAACACACAGGTTGCCTCCCGAGAAGCGCTTGTTTTATTAACGAGTCATCAGCCTGACTCGAATCTTCCCGAATTTACTTGGCCACAGATGCAGCCTTGAACATTTTGAAAAGTTCTGGGACATACATGAATTTTCATCAAGAGTATCAACGTCGCTCCGATGAACTCAGATGGTTTCCAGGAACGTTTTATGGGATTCTTCCTGGAAAAGGTGCTACGAAGGTGATTGTTTTGAATTCATTTTCGCTGAAACTGTCTCAACCGATATTTCATTCATTTGCTCCTAGTATAGTTTGATTCGATGCCCATTAACGATGAAACTTCCACCCTGTTTGTCATAAAGTTCGACATAACCGGATGGATATCCATGTTTAACGATATATGGTCCAAACCATCTTGGTTGTAATTTAGGAGCTTTGAATTTGAATTTCATGTTTAAAAGCAGAACTTTATCTCTGGCTTTGAATTCTTTACGAATTCTTAGCTTTTTGTCGTGATAAGCTTTTGTTCTGGCCTTATACAGTTTAAAATTTCGTAAGCTCGGAGTCTTAATTGGTCGAGTTCGTGAAATTGAAAGAATCTCTTCTTTCCAGCTATTTTGAGATCGGTGTTACAGTTTCTGAGAGCCCAGTAAGCACGATGTTCAACTTCGAACGGCAAATGACAAGTTTTTCCATATAGGAGTCCGTAAGGAGTTGTACCAATGGGAGTTTTATAAGCCGTACAAAACGCCCACAAAGCATCGTCAAGTTTCTTCGACCACACTGAAGGATTGTCGTTTACTTTTTTTCGAGTATTCCTTTAAGATCTCTGTTTGTGTTTTCAACTTGGCCACTGGTTTGTGGATGATAAGTTGTCGCGAATCGATGATGAACTCCATATCTTTTCATGGTTTTCTCCATTTGTTGGTCACGGAAATGGGTTCCTCGATCGCTTATCAAGGCCTTTGGGATTCCATAATGAGCAAAAAGATGTTTGAGAAAATTAACGACGGCGCGAGCATCGTTCGTTGGTAAAGCTTCAGCTTCTGCCCATTTGGACACATAATCTATAGCAACGAGAATGTATTCGTATTTGTGGGATTTTGGAAATGGTCCCATGAAATCTATTCCCCAACTATCGAATATTTCACACACTTGAATGCTTGTCAATGGCATTTCGTCTCTGCGTGAAAGGTTGGTGGTTCTTTGGCAAGCATCACAGTTCTGAACAAGCGTATGTGCTTCTTTGAATATTGTTGGCCAATAAAATCCAGCATCAAAACTTTTTAGCCGTGGTGGAAGGACCATAATGTCCCCCAATTGGGCCATGATGACATTCGTCAAGAATCTTGCGGGTTTCGGAACCAGAAACCCATCTTCGGATCATTCCGTCAGGACACATTTTGAA
Organism: Chrysanthemum makinoi; assembly: GCA_910596185.1. Classification (NCBI taxonomy): domain Eukaryota; kingdom Viridiplantae; phylum Streptophyta; class Magnoliopsida; order Asterales; family Asteraceae; genus Chrysanthemum; species Chrysanthemum makinoi. The sequence goes on along the minus strand of OU343218.1, from coordinate 45,484,557 downwards.
AAGATATGGTTCTTCCCAAAAGTAGTATTTAAGTTCAAAAGAATTTGCACCTTTGAGTGTGAGTTAAACCTTTTCCGAGAATTCCTCCATGAGATAGTTCACAAAGTCAGCAAACCAAGGATCGTCATTTCCATCAACGGTCATGAGGGTTTCATCGGGGAAGAAATCATCGATTTCTTCTTCCTTTAACTCCTCAAGATCTGGATTTTCAAGACGTGATAAATGATCAGCAGCTAGATTCTCTGCTCCTTTCTTATCTTTGATTTCGATGTCAAATTCTTGGAGTAGCAGAATCCATCGGATAAGACGCGGTTTAGCATCTTGCTTTGTGAATAGATATTTGAGTGCCATGTGATCGGTGAACACGACTGTTTTTGAGAGTACGAGGTAGGATCGGAATTTGTCGAACACAAAAACTACGCCACAAGCACCTTTTCGCGGATCAGATAATTCTGCTGAGCACTATTTAGTGTCTTGCTAGAAAAATATATGGGCCGATAGTGTTTTCCTTCTCGTTGACCTAAGACAACTCCAATAGCAAAGTTGTTGGCATCGCACATAAGCTCAAAGGGTAGTGACCAATTAGGTGAAACCATGATCGGAGAACTAGTTAGTTGAGATTTCAACGTTTCGAAGGCTTTTATGCAATCAGCATTGAAGTCAAAGATAGAATCTTTCTCAAGAATTTTTGTCATCGGACGAGATATTTTTGAAAAATCTTTGATAAAGCGGCGGTAGAAACCGGCATGTCCTAAAAAACTTCTAACGGCTTTAACATTAGTTGGTGGTGGAAGTTTCGTGATAATGTAAATTTTTTCTTTGTCTACTTCCATGCCTGCACTGGAGATCTTGTGGCCAAGCACAATTCCTTCGGTCACCATGAAGTGACATTTTTCCCAGTTAAGGACAAGGTGTGCAGCTTTGCATCTTTCGAGCATTTTATCAAGATTGGAAAGACAAGCTTCAAATGAGTTTCCGAAGACTGAAAAGTCATCCATGAAAACTTCCATGGAGGTTTCAAGTGTAACACCCCCAAAATATCGCAGCGAAAGATTGTGTCATTGGGGTGCTACTTCATAATACAAAGTACAAGTTATATAAAACGACCTCTAAATGAGACGTTTTGAAAAGTTACCATTCGATTAATGAAATCAGAGTTACAAACAATGAGGTCCCAAAGTATAATATATAAATGTTTACAAAATGTTTCGAATGGTAAATTATAAAAGCGTAAGTCTTCAAAATATGTCGTGCTACTCTAAGTTCCATGCAATAGCTATCGCCTTATTGACCTGAGATAAACATGCTAAAGTGTCAACACAATGGTTGGTGAGTTCATAGAGTTTGTTTTGAATAAGTTGAAAAGCTTTTAAAGAATGTTCACATAGCAAAGGCATTGTAAATCCACTCGCCCAAATTCCGCCCATACAAAACTTGCAACCTGTGTGTTTACAACCCACTGCTAAAAATAGTACGTCAATCATGTATGCATGTATCATAGTAGTTAAAAGTATAAATGTTTCAAGTATGTAACTAGTATATTGATCACGCACATGTGCATCAAAAATTATGCAATTAGCCATGAGTCTCCACTCCATCTCCGAAACCTTAGGTGGTATGATGCTCACAAGGAAAGTAATAGCATTGGTTCTACTTCATCTCCGAAACCCAATGCGTATGTTATCCAAGGAGACTTTGTGTTGCTCATAAGGAAAGTAATAGCATTATTTTTACTTCATCTCCGAAACCCAATGCATGTGTTATCCAAGGACACTTATCATGCGAACGAGGGGACTGCTCCGTGTATGTTGGGAGACTTTCAAGTTTAGTATAACACAATCAAGTATAACGCAATCAAGTATAATGCAATCAAGTGTAATGCAATCAAGTATAAATGCTATCAAGTATTATGCAATCAAGTATAAAAAGTATAGCGTAGCATAAAAGTGTAAATGTTTTGAGTATTTGTATTTGTAAAATCAAGTAGTTGAGCATGTATCTCCCCCAAAAGTTTGTAAACAATTAATAGAAAGTGGGGCTATGAAAAATCACCTTAATAAATGATATCACAATGTATAACGGAATCGATGGATAAGCCTGGAAGTCTCTACGTATAACTTAGAAAATGATGTCAACTCCTATGTTCGGAATAACGATGAGAAAGTATAAAAATTCCTATATACGTCTTTGTATTGATCATGATGTAGTATTTGTATGTTTGTTTATAGAAATGGTTTTAGTTTGTATATCTCGTACTACCGTTCGGGCCATCATAATTCAGAGGTCATGCAGTAAATGTTCGAGGAGCTAGGACACTTTAATTCGTAAATCCAGCAACTCGTCGATCCGTTTACCCAAATGAACCCCTCACATGAAGTTCCCTAGTGTTGTAGTGCTCAATACGTAAAACATGTATTTTTTATTACTTGATTATATGATATATTAAGAGTTTATAAATACAATAAACAAACTAACAAAGTTTATAAGTATTTAAATAAGTTTGAGTTTTATAAATACTTACCTTAATATAGAATGCTTGAGTATTATGGAAAAAAAGAAATATAAGCGGAGCTTCGACGTAGAATTTGTAATTTTCGAAAACCCGAGGCTATTAGAAGATTATAACAACGCCTTCTTGAGAACCTGAAGAAGAAAAGAAGATTATAACAACCTCTTTTTAGAGACTTGAAGTTATTTGAAGATTATAACGACTCTTTCTTGAAAACTTCCAAGAACGAAGATCAAACACTAGTTTTCTTTCAAAAACTAGTTAACTTTCTTACAAAATATAAGATAAGTGCCTTAGGGTTTTAGGACTTTTATAGATAAAGAGAGGAGGGTGCAAGAAATATGTAGTTTTTAGCTTGGTATTTATAGGGAAAATTTAGGAGTTAACTATATATTGAGTTAAAAACTAACCATGGTTAAGTTGTACACTTGTAATGATCTAAGGAATGATCAAATATCATCCCTACATGTGTTTATACACGTTCATATGATGAGGTGGTGGATAAGATTGGAATTTCTTGATATTATCTTGATTTTACGGAGTGTAGTTTGGTTCCGAAAATCGCTAACGGTAAGTTGTTAAGTCATAAAACGTAAACCGGTATCGTAAAAATATGTAACTTGTAGGAATGATGAAACTCATCATTATACTCCATCTAAAAATATAAAATCGGTGATAAGTCTCATTGGGTGCAAAAACGCTGCTTAAAGCTGAAAACACGTCAAAAACGCCAAAATGCAATTTATCATAAAAGAACGAGATTTTAGGGAAATGACCGTGGATTTATTTAGAGTAGACTAAAATTTGTCTAAAAGTGATATGAGATGTCAAAATGTGGTTTTCGTCGTACGTGGGATAACTTAACAGTTATACATGAAGTCTAAAAGTTACGCGATTTAATCAAAAATGTAGAACTTACAAGGTTAATTTCCTTATGGTCAAAGGAGGAGGGAAATATGTTTGACTTTTCCAAAAAATGTAAAAGTTTCAAAACATCATAGAAAACATAAGTGAATGGTTAAGTCGGGTCTAAGTAGAATTGTTTAAAACGTAAGTTTAGTCTCAGTCTCTAAGGGTTATTTGGTAACATTTAAAAGAAATCTTAAAAATTCTCAAATTAATTATGAGTGATTTAAAAATTAATCTAATTTAAAATTTCGAGTTGAGTTGGTTTGCGCGGGATGTTGAAATGGTGTTCACAAAGAAACTTTAAGACGAAGTTTTCTTAATAACTTTTGCGAAAATGATCTAACGATTGTCAAACTCTCAGGTCGTTACTAAAATAATTTATCTTACGAGAATGTGAAATAAAAAATTTACGGGATGAATAGTGAAAGTGAATAGTAAAAGAATGAATAGTGACCCGAAAATGCGAATTGTTACATCGAGCATGTCTTGGAATATGGCTATCATACACCTTTGAAAAGTCGCATGTGCATTACAAAGACCAAAAGGCATATACGATGCGTGAGATTCCAAAAGGACAAGTGAAAGTGGTCTTTTCTTGGTCATTAGGATCTATTGGAATTTGAAAGTATCCTGAAAATCCTTCGAGGAAACAAAAAAATTTATTTCCTGCTAGTCTTTTAAGCATTTTATCCATGAACGGGAGTGGAAAATGATCTTTTCTGGTGGCTTTGTTTTATTTCCGATAGTCAATGCAAACGAGCCAACCAGTGACAGTTCTAGTAGGGACTAATTCATTCCGTTCATTAGTCACAACGTCATTCCTCCTTTCTTGGGAACACAGTGAACGGGACTCAACCAAGGACAACTTCTTTCATGTTGGGATTGAGTCGACGTTGACGTTCAAATGTGCTTGATCCCATATTTGAAATTGATTTTTGTGTTTGCGTAAATTGGGACTAATTCCTCGATATCGATGTTTTCCGCGTTAAAGCTTTGTGATTTTGAGGACGTAAACTAAACTTTCTTTCTCATTGGCCTCGAGCAATGAAGATATGACTAATGGAAGAAGTGAATTTTCCTCCAAGTAAGCATATTCAAGATGGTCAGGGAGAGGTTCGAGCACGAGATCTGTTGGTGGTTCTTCGATAGAGGATTTTATTCTCATCTCGTCATCGAAAGTTATTTCTTCAAAATTTTCTTCCTCCATTTCCTCCTCCTCCGTGTTATCTCCTTCGAACTCTACTTTCATGAAATCATCAAACTCTTTGTCAAAGTCTGTTTCATTGATTTTTTCAGAAGTAGTCATGAATGGATCGGATTCGTTAAGTAATGCATCCAATTCTTCGTCAGTGACTTCATCGATAACATCGATGTTGAAACAAGTGTCATCACTGGAACGTGGATAGCGCATCGCTTTATCAATTAGAAAGGTGATTCGATCTTCTCCAACTCCAAGGTTGAGTTCTTTTCCTTTCACTTTGATGATTGCATCAACGGTATTTAGGAAAGGTCTTCCTAAGATGAGTGGGACTTTACTATCTTCTTCCATTTCTATGATTACAAAGTCCACAGGAAAAATGAATTTACCGACTTGAACAAGCATATTTTCGGCAATACCAACAGGATATTGATAAGAATGACTTGCTAATCGAATGCTCATTTTTGTTGGTTTAAGGCTGTTGTTGCATAACTTGGAATATAGCGAATGAGGCATCAAATTGATACTTGCGCCAAGATCGTCTAAAGCATCGCATTAAATATTATTCCAGAAAGTACATGGAATAAGAAAGCTCCTAGGATCTCCGAGCTTTGGCGGGATTTTTTTTTGAACAATGGCTGAGCATTCATCATTAAGGAAAGTAGCTGATATTTGCTCTAGCTTGCTTTTGTTATTAAGAAGTTCTTTCAAGAATTTTCCGTAATTGGGCATTCCGGCTAAGACATCAACGAGAGGAACATTGAGTCTAACCTCTTTGATTATTTCAATGAACTTCTTATAACGTTCTTCCATTTTTTTCTTTCTTAAGGCGTTGAGGATATGGAATTTTGGTGTGTACGCCACAGATGGGGTGGTTCTGTTTGGTGGTCTGACTTGTGTTGGTTTCCTCAGCTTCATCTTCGCTATCTTGGGTGATAGGAGTATTTTCATTAGGATTTTGTGGTGGTTCGTACGAGAGACCACTTCTTGTGAAGACAGCATTGGTATGCTCATTTCGTGTTTTTGGTGGACGGTACGTTTTATCATTTGATGGTTTTGGATTTGATTGGTTGTTACTTGGTAACGAACCAGATGGTCGAGGGGAATGTTGGTCAGAAAGTCTGCCAAATTTATTTTCAAGATCTTGGATAGATGCTTGATGGTTTTTCTCGTCCTCGCTCAACTTTAGCTTTGAGATTAAAAATTGATTTTTGATGAAATCATTTGCATTTTTGAGCGCCACCGAATTCTCTCATGGCTTTTTGAATTCGATTCTTCCATCTTTTGTCGGAGTTTTGTGTTGGCGGATTGTCGTTCGTGGTTGAGAATCGGTTGTCATCCCTTGGTCGGCGGGTCTTGCCAATTTCCAGAATTTCGACCAGATAATTACTACGATATCCTCCTCCATGATATCCTCCTTCGACATAATTTTCTTCTCCTTCGTTAGGTACACCCATAGGCTTATCAACGCACTCAGATGATGGGTGATTTCCTCCACAATTGTTGCATCCGTCTCGCATTTCCTTCATTTCTTCTTTGATATCTTTGTATTACGAGTCGATTTTTGAGGTTAAGGCTTCCATTTTCTCCATGAGTTTTAAGGTATCGGTGTTTTCGACAAAAGCAACGGTTTTTCGAAGAGGTTTGGTTTTTCGAAGAAGTGGTTTTGGAATCTTAAGTTAAACCTTTCATCCTATTCCATCAAAAGAATCGATAAAAGTGTTGATAATTCCCGGGTCAATTCATTGTACCATACTTTAGCATCCCGCCGAAAGGTGATGATGGAAAAGTTTGAGTTTGATGGCATTGACATCAGTGTCGCCATAACGGAACATGCCGCAAATTTCAATGAATTCGACAATGTGCTTTGCGCGGATCGGCCCACGCACGACCATCGAATTGACGGTCTTTGATCATGGAAAGATGATGACCCTTCACGGTGAAGTTGTCATCAAGGTTGACAACAACAATAACACTTCCAGGGGTTGGTGCTACGGCTCGGTTGGTTCCCCACATGGGTTGATCGTCCGCCATGGGAAAAGGTAAATTGGTGAAAGGGTTGTAAACGACTTTGGCTTCTTCAAGGTTATCAAATGGTAGGTTTGGTACTCTAGGTACACGACGTGGCTAAGGGTATGAAAGGTGTTCTTCTTCTTCTCGAATCAAATGTTCGTGGTTGGTAAGAGGTGAGATTGGTTCTATTCCAACTACACGAGTGTTCATACAATGACCTAGAGAATCTGTGCAATATCTAAACACACGGACAAACAAAGAAAATGTTTCCGAACAGAACGAGTAACCGGATCAGCTTGCGAGGGGCTGACCGATCGGTTAGATCAATTTGTTTGGGTTAAAGGCGTAACCGAATCGGTTGTGAAGCAACCGAATCGGTTGAAGCTTCTGAGAAAGAATTTTGGAATGAATCGACTGATGTGGATTCAAAACTTGCTGAAACACAATCAAATCCCCAACAGTGGCGCCAAAAACTTGATGTGCCAGGTGTGTACACGTTTTAAATTTATAAAAGACGATTTACCAAATCTACCAATAACACATACGAGCAAGTGCACGCGTCTGTTATAGCAAGATTATGAAGGTAAGTCGGAATCGTTAGCAGGGATTTGAGTGAATCTGATTAACAAGTTTGAATCAACTAAGACAATCCAAAACATATAACAACGAAAATAGATATGATGAAATTCAGATGATTAAAAACAACACATGCTTAAACTAGTTTCTTATCCTTGATTAGTATGATTGTGTTAACCTCTTAACATCTTGGTTATGAAAATTAGTTGGTGTTCTAATCTATTGTTCTTACAAGTTAAACCTTCATCAAGATTTTAGTTCATAAAAAAAAGCATTAAGTTTAACCAATCAATTCAAGATCAATTAAAGTTTCATAAGTTTATATTCATAAACTTAAACACATAAACATCCATTTGCTTTATCAAATTGCTTACGAAATGGTCAATACATAAGGTAACCGATTATAGACAAAAGGGTTCAATTGATTATCAACAACTAATCTTACGACCTTTTAGATGTTTCCAATGAAACCAACTTGATAATCAAAAAGAGTTCTTATTACAACCACACCTTAGTTCCTTTGTTTAATCAAGAATAATGGGTAAAAACAATCATCCATAGACAAAATGATTATAACTAGTTGAATAACAATAAGTTCTTTCGACCTCTACGATTACTATCAAGTAGTCAAACTTGATTAACAAATGTCACTATGAAACTTTAGCACAATCGGATCTTAGAATCAAAGTGAAATTAAATTAAAACATGTTAACACAATCACTAACTAATCATATGATAATCAACATCATTTAAGCAAGTGTATAAAGAAACTAGCCACTAATAGAAAACATAAACATAAACTCAGAACTTTGAAAATTAGAATACATGATTAAGAGTCTTACAATGCTTGAAATAAGATTAAAAATGGTGAAGTAATGATTCCCAAAGTATTGGGGTAGACTCCTTGGGGTTTTGGCCTCCAAATGTGGTACTTCTGGAACTCCAAACTTTCCTGGACTTCTAAGGATGAATTTGAGAGCTTAAGAGCTTTGTTTGATGAGTAGAGAGCGTTGTATTGAAGTGTGTATCTCATATGCTCTCAAGAGGTCTCTATTTATACTAGTTCCAAGGCATAAGGTATTAATTGCTGAACTTGGCCTCCAAGGAGTTAGGAAGGGACTAGAATACACCAAGGGAAGGACCTAGAATCGTTTGATACAAAGGGAGAAACTTAGTGATGAGGGTTTGGCGAAAGGCCCTCCAACCGGATCGGTCACATGACCAACCGATCCGGTTGGTCTTCTACAAGGGTTCCAATCGTATCGGTTGCGGGTAGCAACCGAACGGTTGGATTGGCGTCACATGAACTTTTTTGATCATCTTCCAACCGATCCGGTACAGTTGCAACCGATCCGGTTGGTCTTCCTGAGTGACGAAAAATCGATCTTTACTTCATTTTGACTTGTAGAGCTTGGTTCTTCAATCATCTTGGTCTTCTATGGTACTAGAAATACTGATTTGTGCTTGACATGCTTCAATCAACGGAATCTTCCAATTGTTGAACATTCCTTTACTTTTCCTTCCATTTCCTTGCACTTGGTTATAAACACTAGACAAACATCTTTTGATGTGATTAAGCACTGAAATCATACAAATATAACCAAATAACATATACAAAAGCACACATAACGCCAACAAAACATGTACAATCTGAGCTGCTATCAGTAATGAAATCCTTAAGCCTAGACAAAAGCCTACTTGTTTAGAGTGCACTGAAGAAGATATAGAGTTAGAAGATTCCTCTAGAGAGAAAATGGAAAATAAACTAAAAGATCCTTGGTGTATAGATCATAATATTACACTAAGGATAATTGGATTGCCTTAAACAAGTTTAGACCTCAAACTCAATTAACCCTTGAACAAGTGTTTTGGAAGTTAGATATGGAAAAGAAAAAATCTGATGAGCTTGTTGAAAAGAATCCTCCCTTTAGGAAATTGCCTCCAGCTACTGTGTATCCACCCAATACACCAATGCATTTAGTGCCTAGAACTCTTCCCACTCAAAGCAAGACCTTAATCACCTATATGTAGTTTACAAACTATTCGTTGTTTTTTGAGAAAACGTAAGAAGAGAATCAGACCTACAGGGATAACTGAAAGGGAAAGGGGTTTTGAGCAAACTAAAGAATGTTATTTAATTGAGGTCATGCCTTTCTTTAAACAACTAAAAGAACAATTTGAGTGTCTCCAAAAGGGCATAGATACAGAGATTAAAGAAATGAAAAAGGTGTTTAATGAAATGGAAAATGAGGTAAGAATAAATGAATGTGAGCTTAAAAGCAATAAGATTGAGAGGAAGAAACTTCACATCTTTAACGATAATTTGATTTCTAGATGTATTGCTCAAGATGTGTTCTATATGTTACTTAATTATTCCATTACCGCTTCTCAATTTCATGAATTGTCAATTGCATTGAAAGTCTCCCAGGATCGTGTCATTGAACTTGAGACCAAAAATTCAAAATTGCAAGATAAAATCGAAAAAGACGATCAAGATAACATGGTCAAGCATTTTTCTAAATTGGAAGTTGAATATCTTGGTTTACAATTAAAATATCAACATCTGAAAGAAAATGTTAAAACCTCAAATGCCAAGACATCTTCGGATGCTCCTAAGTTTGATGCAGTTTTTGAAATCAACAAACGTGATGAACATATTCGAACTCATTGTAACACGATCAAAAGGTTGAAAGCCCAAATTTCCCGATTGAAGGGTGAAAAGAATGAAGTGACTGGCTCCTGTATGCCTCCACCTTTAGATTCTCATAATTTCCAACTTCAAAACATAATTGATAAACCGCAAAATGAAATGAATGTTTTCAAGCTGAAATTTCAAAAGTTAATGCTCAGAACAAAGAGTTATGTGATTCACTCAAGGTTAATCATAATAATAGTAAAAAGGTAACTTCTTTGCTTAACGAAATTGAGAATCTGAAACGTGTGGTAAAATGGAAAATGCCAATCACTAGTGGTGAAAATGTTTTACCAAAGGTGTCTGCTTGCTCTAAATATGCTGTAACTATGAAATATATCCCCCCTCATCTTCAAAACAATGAATTTTCATATCAAACATATCTTTCATACCTCAAGGATAGTCTAGAGTGCATCCGTGAGATTGTTGAAGATGATAAGATAGAGAAACCACTTGATAATGTTGTTGGGCATGCATGCTTTATATGCCAAACCATCTCGTGAACTCTTAGAATGTGTGATTGCAAACATGTCCTAAATCCGTGGGACTAGGAAAGATAGAGAAGTTATGTCTCTTGTTCTATTCCTAAATTCAAGCATGTGACCTTGATGTG
>OU343218.1:45376467-45473947 GCA_910596185.1 Chrysanthemum makinoi | reverse complement strand
CTCATCAAACAAGCTCTTAAGCACTTAAATTTGTCCTTAGAAGTCCAAGAAAATTTGGGTTCGGAAGTACCACATTTAGAGGCCAAAACCCAGAGTCTACCCCATTACTTTGGGAATCATTACTTCACCATTTGTAATCTTATTCCAAGCATTGTAAGAATCTTAATTATGTTTTTTAATGTTCAAAGTTACGAGTTTATGTTTATGTTTGCTATTATGGTGGCTAGTTTCTTTACACACTTGCTTAAATGATGTTGATTATCATATGATTAGTTAGTGATTGTGTTAACATGTTTGAATTCAATTTCAAGTTGATTGAAGATCAATTGTGCTAAAGTTTCATAGTGACATTTGTTAATCAAGTTTGACTAGTTGATATAGTAATGAAGTAGAGGTCGAAAAGAACTTATTATTATTCAACTAGTTATAATCATTTTGTCATGGATGATTTTTACCCATTATTCTTGATTAAACAAAGGAACTAAGGTGTGGTTGTAATAAGAACGCTTTTTGATTATCAAGTTGGATTGATTGGACACATCTAAAGATTCATTAAGATTAGTTGTTGACAATCAATTGTACCCACCTATAATCGGTTACCTTATGTATTGACCATTGCGTTAGCAATTTGATAAAGCAAATGGATGTTTTTGTGTTTAAGTTTGTGAAAATAAACTTATGAAACTTGAATTGATCTTGAATTGATTGGTTAAACTTAATGCTTGTTTTTATGAACTAAAATCTTGACGAAGGTTTAACTTGTAAGAACAATAGATTAGAACACCGATTATTATCATAACCAACATGTTAAGAGGTTAACACAATCATACTAATCAAGGATAAGAAACTAGTTTAAGCAAGTGTAGTTTTTAATCATCTGAATTTCATCATATCTATTTTCGTTGTTATATGTTTTGGATTGTCTTAGTTGATTCAAACTTTTATCGATTCATCAAATCCTACTTGACGATCCAACACCTTCATAATCTTGCTTTATAATGGGCGAGTGCACTTGCTCATTATGTGTTATTGGTAGATTTGGTAAATCGTCTTTATAAATTTAAAAGCTGGTATTTTGGCATCAATTACCATCATAGATCCTTTGTTTGGCAGCTTTTGCTTTCTTACCATACTTAGGATTGGGTTCTTCTACAAGGCCCGTTTTTGCTTATAAGCAATACTCTATGCTTAGTGATCATGTGAAGTGAATGGTGTTTCCTTGTACATACAACTTGTTTTCAAGTTTGTTCTTCAAAGTTTTAAGGTTGGAAAAATCATTTAAAAGTTTTGATTCCTTTACTTTGAACTCTTGCTTAAGCACTTTTACATTTTCTTGAAGTTCTTGCCTTTGCTTAATAGTTTTATTAAGTTTCTCTTGTAAGGAATTTAACTCTTGTTTTAATGTTTATTCCACTTAAGATTTTGATTAATGAATGCATTTGGCAATCCATTTCACGCTCCGTGTAGTACTTTCAAATTTAGCGTTGTTCATAGATGGCAACTTGATCCTTATATATGTTAAAGCTTAGTGGTAAGGGGAGTCATCAAGGATAAATGCGAGTACTCATGCAACTCATAATCATCATTTTGAGTAGAAGATGCACAACTAGGTATAACGAAACTTCCATGCGGCTTTCCTCTGCATTAGCGTTACTTCGAGGTTGTGGTTGTTGCATCTCTCTTTAGATTACATCGAAAGCTTCCATGGAGTTTTCTTTTGCATTAACTTGCATAGGTTGTGCTGGTGTACCTCTCTCATCGAATTTGAGCACCAAGAATCCATTTTAACATTATCGACAAAACACGATATCTATTGTACATTGTTGAGTATCTTACGTTCATTGATCCGTCATATAAACGAGTATCTTAGATACAAGCTGAATCGAATCGTTATGCATGATGTTGGCGTGCGGTATTTTACAATTCTATGATTTAAGCGAAGATAGAATGTTTAGCGGGATTTTGCAATCAAGAAGAAACGTTAAGCAATGACAATAGAGCGTGTTAAGATGGCTGATGGATCGACACAATGATAGACAATTGTGTGTTAGGACTTATGATTGGTTGTAGGATTAGAAGGATGTTGTTTGGTTGAGATTTGGATTGGTTGTTGATGCGATTTTATGGAGAAATTTAGGTCTAAAATTTAAAACCTCAACCTTGTTAGGGCGGATTTAGGCCTCGAAGGTTGCCCTAATTTGATTCGGCATGTCATTATCCTCGTTCTCACGGTCGTTTTGATGGGTAGAACGCTGAAAATGGATTACGTTCAAAGTTATGGCCGTTTGAAGTTTTAATGGAAAAGTCAACAAAAGCATAGCGATAGAAGATTGAACCGCACTTTTGTCAAACCGCTTTAGTCAAATCGCACCCCAGACAAATCGCACCATATACAAATCGCATCCTAGACAAATCGTACCTTGATTCCCAAATCGCTTAAACGACAAATCGCTTAAACAGACAAATCGCTTAAACAGACAAATTGCTTGAAAGATGCGTAAGCAGGGCCAGATAAAGCAGCTAACAAATCGCATAATCCCTAAAATGCATAATGCGGACAATCGCGCAAGTACACAAGTACACCTACTACTTCCACTACTTTGTCCTTTCTTGTCGTTTTGTCTCAATAGACAAATCGCATAGTAGACAAATCGCTTCACAGAAACAGACAAGTCGCTTCAATAAGCAATCACACGAGAGACAAATCGCATAAAAACTGGGACAAGTCTCATCCAAGAAAGGCAATCCGTGAGACAATTACATCCGAGCTTATAAAAACACCACTTTTCAATCCAAAAACAACTCAACCACGATGATTCAAGCCTTCCAATTCAAAACCTAAACACTTATAATTTTTCTCAACACAAAAGTACTATCAAAATCCAACCTTTAACACTACAAATGATCCAAATGATGCAAACTACTCTAAACTCATTCAAACCCAAAAACCTTATGAAAACCACTAGAAATCTAAGAACATGAAAGATGAGTGATCAAACCATGGCTCTTGATACCAATTGTAACATATTGGTTTTCATAAACACATACACAATTACAATAAGGGGCGTATAGAATGAGGTTTTAGAGAGAGAAAGTAGAAGAGTTTAGGGAACTTAGTGAGACAAAGAAAAATGATATTGAAAAGCTCCAACCCTCTACCTTGGGAGGTAGAGGGTATTTATAGTTTCTTACAAGACTCGCTTCCTACGGGTTGTGGATCAGGCATACAATGGGTAAACTACTTGAGGTGACCGACTCTTTAACTACTTATTAACATTACGTGACTACGACTACGAGATTTTTAACGAATACATATACTTGAGGTGACCGACTCTTTAACTAACGAATACATATATTTGAGTTCTTTGCTGCGATTATAACGAGATTGGTTAAATCTCTTTTTGAAGATGGTGTTTCGATCAATAATGGGGTCTGTTAGCCTCGCTCTTTTATAAAGATAACGTCACTTACGTGAATTGGACTAGATGCGAATTAAGTTGCACCCGTAGGGACTACTTATGTAAACGAGGCAAAGTAATTGTTAGACGAGCCTATAAATACCCCTCATGACTCTCCATGAGGGGTGTGGTTAAGCATTAGGTCATTTGTATTATTTCATTTAATCAAGTTATCCTTTTCCTTATCCTCCCTCTCACTAGTTTCTCTCTCTAGAAAGATGATGTCTTTCATCTTCTTTCACCAACCAAGACCTCCTGAAACCAAATAAATCATAAGTTTTTCGATCCTAACAAGTGAAAGACATCATATTTCTAGTGAGAGAAAGTAGAGAGAGGGAGGAGAAAATAAGGATAAGTTTATTGATAATAAGAACAATGCACAAACCTAATGATCAACCACACCCCTCATGGAGAGTCATGAGAGGTATTTATAGGCTCATATAACATTAACTTTGCCCCGTTTACATAAGTAGTCCCTACGGGTGCAACTTACTGCGCATCTAGTCTAATTCTCGTAAGTGACGTTATCTTTATAAAAGAGCGAGGCTAACAATCTCCCTCCAATATATCGTCACACGTGAATGGTTACAATGAGACCTATAAATACCTAAACAAAGTAAATTACAATAATAATAAACAATGTTGACTTTGTTGAAGCGCAAAGTCTCTGTAGTCTAGATACTGAGGCAAACTTGTAGTTCTCTCTTCCGACGATCTCGGCATTTGATCTTAGGCGCTGACGGCACAAATCCTTGTAGCTCTGAACTTCAACTGTAATGGTCTAGTTAGGTTATTACTCCCTCCTAACTAGTGAGCCTTTTTTTTTCTTTTTCTCCCTCTTGAATCGACAACTCTCTTCCAACACGCAGCGGAGAAATTAAACTCTTGATTGTAGCATAATGGTTGTCGTTCTGGGAACATCGTAACAACATAACTCACTTAGTATTGCATCCAAGTTAGTAAAAAGCCCCGATGTATAGACACTACTTCTCCTTCTTCGGTATTAAGCACAATTCCCTACGTCAATCCAATTACAGAAGATGAAACACCAACTTCTCCCTCCTGATGGTTGCGAGCTATCAGAATCTTCATAATGTTATGTACATGCCGTATTACCTTTTTCTTGATGCAATATTAAATCCTTAGTTTGAGCATAATTCCATGAGAATATGTCGCAAAAATACACTCAATACTTCTCTCAAACCAACCTGAAATCGAACCTCCTTTGAATTCACCGGCTAATAGTAATGACCACATATGGAGATAACCCGATAAGACGAACTTGAAAATGAAGTAAACATCCCAACTTTGTGACTTACTGCTTGTTCTATATTTTTGAACAATCCACAACGTCGTGCAACATTGAGTACTACAACGTAACTCCTTAAATCAGTTATAACCAGATTGTCAATTCATAATCGCTTATTAAAAATTTCCCAGACAAGTTATCTTGATACATGCAATCAACCAACCAACGTCTCAATGATAAAGAAGATCAGCCGTGAAATGCCACTTCAATTTTGCGTAAGCAATACCGTACAAAAAGCCTGTAACCATTTTTTCTCAAATTTTGCTCAAGCCGTGAATACGTATCCTTCGTGAAAATTTGTCATACCAAAAATACCGCTAAATGTCCAATTAATACCAAAAATTTGTATCCAATTTTTTTTATAACCAACAAAATTCGGATGACAAATTATTGATTAATATTATCACCATTTAAGTTCAATTATGCGTTCAGCCACTCATATATAATATCCATCATCCCTCAACTTAATATAGCCCAATAAAAAATAAATGAGATACTCGGCCCATGAGTTAACAAACCCGATCCACTCATAATATCTCAACCGGCTATAATAACTCACCAACTAACCCTAAACACTTTTCACATAACCTAAAAGATTCTTGCGATAGAAAGCGCCTACCAAACACAACATCTTGAAAAAAAAACGGTTCCTCTTTCCTTCATATCCCTCTCACAGATTCATCCAAGATCTCATCTACAATAATAGACACCTCTTAATCCTTTCACAATTAAACACAACCTTAGCCACTTCCTTTGATAGCACACAAAAACGATACACTCGTTTCTTAAACGGCTTCAAGATCCTAATCGGGTCTCGGGTAAGGTTTTTTCCTTTTGTTTTGAGTTCATGTCTAAACGAATTAAAAGACAGATTATAACACTATTGTTATCAATCTTTTTTTAATAACTCAAATATGAAATGAAGTTAAGCTTCTAAAGGATCAATGATGAGAATGATTCAATTGAAACATTCTTTAAAATATTACAAAAAAATTGAATCCAATCTGAGATCTCTTTTAATTTCTGAGTTGGAGTCGAGTCATTGAATTGATGTGGGATGAGGAGGAATGTTAGGATAGTATTGGTATTTGAGGTTGTTGGAGTTGGAATATTTATTTCGGATCGGTTGTAACTGCATCGTTTCTTCTCGTTTTCTTTACTTTATAAACCATGGACTGATGATGTTTTGAAAGCAAACTGAGGTCGAGATGAGTCTTGGGTATTTGGTATTGTGTTTGTGGTCGAGTCTTTGTTTCCATTTTACGTATAACTTTTTTTCTGTTCTTGCGCGTAAAGAAGGTCTTACGCGTAACTTTATATTAGAAAGCCACTCTTAGGCGTAAAAAACTTGTCCGAACCATCTTACGTGTAAAAGAGTCTTATGCGTAAGCCTTTCTTAGTCTAAAACTTCTCTTATGCGTAACATAAGTTAAGCGTAAACCATTCTTACTCGTAATCATTTTCTTAGGCGTAAGCCAACTTTCTTATGCGTAAGAATTTTTTTACTCGTAAGGTCTTTTAAGCGTAAACATAGTGTCCCTTAGGCGTAAGGCAAGATTTACGAGTAACCTTACGCTTAACTTTCCAAGTTATGCGTAAAAAGAGGGTTTTGACCCATTTGACTTTTTTTCGGCGAGATTTCTGACCAAGTTTTCCGACCAGCTTCAAAAATCCAGAAAAGTGACTAATAAGCTTCGTAATATACCCTTTTGACCATAAGAAACTGACCAGATGACCACAATATTCCACAGATATGGTACCAAAACACGTCATATAATGATGGTAAAACAAAAACCTGTTTGAACAAAGATGACACAAGACATATATTGTAACCCTTTGAATAGACCATATGACTTTTTGAAACCAAAAGGATACATAACTTGTGTAAAAACTGTTAACCACAATAATAGGAAAAAAAATTTCCGACCAAAAAAAAATGGTTAAAACACCTTAAACATCAACACGAAACCAACATAAATAGATAAAGATAACAACGCGCTCCGATGCCAATTGTAGGACCGTAAAACTATGCGATTTATGTGGTTTTGGGAGGTCTTGGTTGATGAAAGAAGATGAAAGACATCATCTTTCTAGTGAGAGAAAGTAGAGAGAGGGAGGGGAAAATAAGTGATAAGGTTTTAAAATGTACCTTTTTGGGGGGTCATTTAAGCCCTTATTTGATCACTTTTGTATCCGTTATTACTTAATATCGTTCCTTTTCACTTTTTAGGTCTCTTGAAGGTAAATTGCTGTAATGGCACTTATTTGGACGAAAAGGTGCGAATATACTAAGAAAATGGCCAAAGTCAAGAATCGAGACACTCCACTGCTGAAAATACAAGGTGGCGCGTCATTGCTTATCGCGACGCCGTCGAGGATTTTGTGACGAGAAAGAAGCCAAAACTCCTATTTTCAAGTGACGACGTCAAGTTATAAAAAAGTAGGCCGTCGCAACTTTCGGGCGGCATCCGGGCGGTCGCCGAAAGTGAAGAGGACGGCGTCACAAGCACAAGGTGGCGCCGCCATCGCAAGTCTAACGTGGCCAAGACGAAACCCTAATGACGGCGACCCGACGTCGTCACAAAACATAAGCCGTGACGGCCGCGTCGCATGTAATCTTATATATAGAATCCGAATTTTTCATTATTAGTGTGTAGTCTTTTGGAGTAAAAACCTAAACCGAACCAAGGCTGTCTTGTACAAGTATTTTAGGTTGCAAACCCTATCTTACACCAAGATAAGTGTTTTACTTCATTAATTCAATTATGTCTTTGATTATTTGTGTGTATGCTTGCATGTTCTCCATGTCCGGCTAATTTACTTTTGTGTTTGCTTAGGGAATATGAAACTTAATTATTGAATATTGATTGGTTGTCTATTATCTTAGTTTGTTAATGATCTAGTAATGCGATAGGTCATTCATTGTGTACTTAATGCTTGATTAAATCTTTGTGAACCTTAGAATATAACTCCTTGAGTAGTTGTAAGCTAAACCATCCAAAGAGTGCCTTAGAGTAAGAGTTTATTATCCCTAGTGGGTTTTGTAGACGAGACCCTTTGGTAAGTTCAAAGAGTTAGGGAGAAACGCATACCTTACAACTTTAGACACACAACGCAACTAAGAATAAGGACGTGACAATTCAACCACCAATAGGAGATAATTAAGGAGTAGTAAAACCTAAGTAAACACATCTTTAAACTATCATACGAGCACACAATAATTAGACATTGACTACATACACCTTAGATTAGATAATTAGATAAGTAGAGTAATCGGTAGCAATACCAACCCCCAAATCCAAACCCCGAGATTCGTACCTTTCAATTTCCTAAAAAAACATAAAAAGATAAAAAATAATCTTCCTCAACCCCAAACTTAGCGTAGTAACTTCTCACTAGCATTCCTATTCCCCTAGAGAACGATATCAATACCCGTGGCTTACCCTAATAATACAATACAACGATTAGGTTCACTGCCTAGGGTGTTGAAAAACTTGCTCGACAAAAGGAAGTTCTTTTGACCCGAGCAGCGTGTAGCGTTATCAAGTTTTTGGCGCCGCTGCCGGGAATAGAATAGCTAGTTAGTAGTCCACCTCGTTTAGGTTTCTTTGCTTGATTCCTATCAAGTAAATTTTTCTCATTTTAGCTTTCTCTTAGTCTATCCCCCTTCTTCGTGACCTTTGTTCGTAATCCCATCACCTTTTCATCATGGAAGGTGATACCCAAATGCCACTTCCCCCTACCAACCCCCTTAGACAACTTAGAACCCGCAGTTCCACCAAAACTCTTCTTGAACCTTTTGCAGAACCCGAAAGAGAGCTCAATAGGCGAAGAAAAGCTCTCCATGATTCGGAACCTCATGGCACTTCCATCAACTTTGATGAAGTCACATCTAATGAAGAGTTCCCTCATTCCCCACAATCCCCTGAAACCATCATCATCGACGATCTGAGCCAAAATGGCGAGGAAATTCCTACCACTCCGGTCAGTGGACACATTAATCCTCCTAAAGCAAAATCTCTAGGGGGATACTCTTCCCTCGCATCACGGATTCACCGGTGCCATTGTCTATCCGTCAAAGCAAGTCAATGAGGTGCGCATGCCTCGACATTGGCTGATCCAAAATGCATGTCAATTCCATGGATCCCACAGAAAACCAATCCACCACATCAAACAGTTTTTAAAAATTGTTGATGCTATCTATGCCGACGGGGCATCCAAAGAGACATCTAGACTCTGGTTTTTCCCATTTTCTCTTCAAGGGCAAGCCAAGGAGTGGCTCGATAAGCTCCCTCCAAGGTCTATTTTCACCAAGAAGTTCTTCCCCCTTGGAAGAACTGCATTAATTAGGAGCAAAATTCTGCACTTCCATCAAACAGATGGAGAATCTATCACTAACTCCTGGAGTCGTTACAAAGATCTTATTCAACAAGCCCCACACCATGGTATCAACCTTTGGTTGCTTGTTCAAATCTTTTACGACAATGTCTCCCGAAAGGATAAAAAAGGGATTGATTTCTCAACGAAGAAATTGCGATCCTCACTGCAGAAGAAGGGTGGAACGCATTGAGGAATACATTCAATACCAAGACGACCATTGGAATGAGCCGATAAATGCGCTAAGTATCTCTACTTTCTCGAATGAAGAGTTATCCTTCGATGATCGGATTAAGCACAGAAGCTTGCATACCTCACAAAATCGCAGAACCAAAAGGCTAATTAACCCATACCTCATATGCGACATTTGTGGAGGGCCGCACGAGAGTGATAAGTGTGATGAAACACGCCAAGAGAGCGTCTTCCTTTCCAGTCATGATATTTATGATGACCCTTCACTCCTCACGTTCTATCAAAACGATGAATGTGATCCCTGCGGCAATCTGAAATGGAGAACTGAAGGAAGGGAAGGATCTGAATACACCATCCATGATGCCTTTGAAGAAGAACTCGGGCAGTTTACCATGGAAGGGACCATACTCTTAAAAGGTCTTGAGGAGTTTATCCAAGAGCAGCAAGTTGAATTAGAAAGTCAATTCGCCAACCTCCACAAAAGAATAAGCGGATCTGGCCCAGCCCATCACGATCCAACTTGGCCATCACTACTCGACCGGGAACTACTACCAAGGATCCCGCATCCCGGAACCCCACCACAAGGGAACCTGTGTTAGGAAATGAGGCAATTCCTGAACCCCTTTCAACCCCTCACGATCCCCCTCCACAAACACCAGACCGCCCAACGACCAACTCTCGCACGGATTCCCTATCCCTCTCGTCTAAAAGAATCAAAAGGTCAAGAAGACAATGAAAGAATATTTTCTTATTTGAAACAAATGTCCGTCAACATACCACTCCTCGATGTATTCTATCACATCCCTAAACATAGCAAATACTTCAAGAGGTTAATATCTAATCGGAAGAAACTTGAAGGGTTGATATAATTAGGAGAAGAATGTTGGCTATCATCGAAAAGCCTGCCCAGAAGAAAGAAGATCCGGTAGTTTTACCATTCCTTGCTTCTATAGGGCGCTTTCTATGAAAAATGCCTTGGCGGATCTTGGGGCAAGCATTAACCTGATGCCTCACTCCCTGTTTCTTAAACTCGGATATTCAGGGCTGAAACCAACCAGGATGAGTATCCATTAGTCGATCGATCAATCAAATATCCCATTGGAGTTTGTGAGAATGTTCTTGTAAGGGTAGGAGAATTCAAGTTTCCAGTTGATTTCGTGATTTTAGAAATGGAGGAAGATAACTTAGTCCCAATAATCCTTGGAAGACCTTTCTTGGCTACAGCTCGTGACATCATCGATGTTCATGATGGTAAACTCACTTTACGAGTGGGGTCCGAGAGCTTAAACTTCGACATCAAGGATTCTATGAGCCATTCCTCCTCCTGCGATCACCCCGTATATTTTGTTGAGGAAGTTGATGAATTTGTTGATGACATAGATGGCTGCATTGTCGAGTATCTATTAAACGAATTCATGAATAATGATAACAACATAATATACAACGACGAAGAAATTGAGATGGTTGGAGTTGTTTCCTTTTATCCACGTAGGGAAGAAATTGAACCTATTGAGCTTCAAAGCCGTGAGAACAAGCTAAAACCATCAATCAAAGAACCCCTACCTTAGAACTAAAAGATCTCCCGAGTCACCTGGAATACGCCTTCCTTCAAGGAGAAGACCAACTCCCTATCATCATAAGCTCTTCGCTAACCACTAGTCGAAGAAGAAGCTCTTGGAAGTTTTAAAAGAGTACAAAGGAGTGATCGCGTGGAGTGTTGCCGACATTAAGGGAATTGATTCTACATTTTGTACTCATAAAATCCTCATGGAAGAAGATTACAAACCAACCGTTCAACCGCAAAGACGGGTTAACCCTAATATCATGGAGGTAGTGAAAAAGGAGGTCATCAAGTTTCTTGACGCAGGTCTCATCTATCCCATATCAGATAGCCCATGGGTCAGCCCAGTCCAAGTGGTTCCAAAAGGGGAGGAATGACGGTTGTGAAGAATGAAAAGGGTGAGTTGGTGCGCCAAAGACGGTTCTTGGTTGGCGTGTCAGATTGACTACGAAAGTTGAATGATGCCACGGAAGATCATTTTCCTCTGCCATTCATTGACCAAATGCTCGAAAGGTTAGTCGGGCATGAATACTACTGTTTCCTTGATGGCTTTTCAGGATATTTCCAAATTCCCATTGCCCTTGAAGATCAGGAAAAACTACATTTACATGCCCTACGGGACGTTTGCCTAGCGAATGCCCTTCGGGTTATGCGCACCCGCTACCTTCAGCGATGTATGATGGCCATATTCAACGAATTAATTGAGGACAACATGGAAGTCTTCATGGATGATTTCTCGGTATTTGGAAATTCCTTCGACCTTTGTCTTTCCATCCTTAGGAAGATGTTGAACGGTGCAGGAAACTAATTTGGTCTTAAATTGGGAAAAATGTCATTTCATGGTAAAAGAAGGAATTGTCTTAGGACATAAAGTCTCTGGAAATGGAATTGAGGTCGATAGAGCAAAAATCGAAGCAATTTCCAAACTCCCTTATCCTACCACCGTTAAAGCCATTCGCAACTTTCTAGGTCATGCGGGTTTTTATCGAAGGTTTATTAAAGACTTCTCGAAAATTGCCCGGCCAATGACACAACTTCTCGTTAAGGATGCCCTTTTGATTTTTAGGAGAATGCAAGGAAGCATTCAACCGACTAAAGACAGATCTCACTCAGTAGCCTATAATGGTCACCCCGATTGGTCTCACCATTCTAAATCATGTGTGATGCTAGTGATTATCTTTGTGCTTTCGGCAAAGGAAAGAGAAGCATTTTCACCAATCTACTATGCTAGCAAAACCATGAATGTAGCAAAAGAGAATTACACGACCACTTAATTAACGAGAAAGAACTTTTAGTCGTAATTTTTGCCTTCGATAAGTTCAGGCAATATCTCGTTCTCTCTAAAACTGCGTAAGTCTTCACCGATCACTCCGCCTTATGCTACTTGTTTTCAAAACAAGATGCTAAGCCCCGACTCATTAGGTGGATCTTATTACTTCAAGAATTCGACATTGAAATTCGAGATAAAAAGGGGGCTGAAAATCTTGTCACGATCATCAATCAGCTTGGAAAACCCGATCTTGAGAAATTCGATCACACCGAGATTCGCGACTCTTTTCCCGAGGAACGACTAATGGCCATTAAGGAAATTGAGCCATGGTATGCGGATTATGCTAACTACCTGTCCAGTAGGGTTTTGCCAAATTACATGACCAAGCAAGATAAAAATAAATTCTTCACTACGCTAAAACATTACTTCTGGGATGAGCCCTTCCTATTCATATGCCCGATCAAATCATTCGGCGTTGCGTGGCCGGTAGAAGATTGATCGAGTTCGAAAGAATGTCATGCGGAACCATCGGAGGACATCACGGTGTAGATGTCACGCACGCGAAGGTTTTCGATCTGGATTCTATTGGCCTACTATTTTTCGAGATGTTAAGAGATTAGTTCAAACGTGTGATGCATGCCAACGATCAGAAACATCTCAGCGAAAGGATGAATCACCTAACTATATCCAAGTCTGCGAAATATTCGATGTTTGGGGTATAGACTTCATGGGACCTTTTCCATCCTCCGGAGAAAATGAATACATTCTCGTAGCTATTGACTATGTATCCAAATGGGTAGAGGCTCAAGCCCTTAGGACTAATGATGCGAGGGTAGTTATCCATTTTCTTAAAAAGCTCTTCATACGATTCGGGATTCCCAAGGCATTGATCGATGATAGAGGGACTCACTTTTGCAATGCTCAAATGGAGAAGGTGATGAAGAAGTATGGCGTCCCACATAGATTTTCCACTGCATATCATCCTCAGACTAATGGACAAGTAGAAAACACAAATAGGGCATTAAAGCGGATACTTGAAAAGACGGTCCACCAGAATAGAAAAGATTGGGCATTCAAACTGGATGAGGCACTCTGGGCATTTAGAACTTCTTACAAAACACCTATCGGAACAACCCCTTTTCGCTTGGTATACGGGAAGGCGTGCCACCTCCCTATTGAACTTGAGCAAAAAGCATATTGGGCACTTAAAGCTTGTAATATGGATTATTCGGCAGTGGTCAAATCGGTTCTTACAACTTCAAGAATTAGATGAACTAAGGCTGGAAGCGTATGAATCATCAATCACATACAAAGAAAGGGCAAAAAAATGGCATGATCAACGAATAAAGAGTCCTAAAGAGTTTTTGGAATGAGATAAGGTGCTCTTGTATAATTCAAGACTTAGATTATTCCCAGGAAAAATCAAATCGAGATGGTATGGACTCTTTTCAGTAAGAAAGCAGATGAGCAATGGAGCGGTGGTGCTACTAGACCACGATGGAATAGAATTCACCGTTAATGGACAACGGGTGAAGCATTATCAGTTGGATAATAATGAAATGGTGAACGATGAGGATATTGTTTTAGAAGAAGGTGGTGGTAATGAAGTCAATGTAGGAGTACGACTACGAGTCTAGCTACAAGACTCTTAAATAAAGAAAAGCGCTTCGTGGGAGGCAACCCATGCTTAATTGTTTGCTTGTTAGTGTCATATGTCTTTTATTGATTGTTTACTCTCATGTTTAAATTTGTAAAAATGCTTTATTTTGTTTTTAACCTCGTCTTAATTGCATATAAAGGTATTTTACATAAGGATAAGTGTAGGGAGGATTACACACGTTTTCAAAAGAAACGTAAACATGAGAATAGCAATTCATTAAAAGATATATATGTGTGTTTGTTCGAGTCAAATGCTTGTATCGAGTCATAATGGATGTTTTGCACAAATTTTTCCAGATTCTAAAGATGTAAATTTTCGAATTTTTCCGAGAAAATCGCAGAACCGTTTTTGTCGGGATAACTTGACGGAGTCAGATTGCAACGGCGTCGGGGAAGGTGTAAAAACAGATTACTTTTTTTCGTTTTCTCGAGCTACTTATAAATTTTTGGAATTTTCAGGTCTTAATTTTTCGAAATTTCGTAAACATCCATTCCACAAGCATTATATCCTAGTTTAAATCGAATCTTATATATATTATTACCGCCGATTTTATGGGAAGGTTTCGTTTGTTTTCTTCAAGTTGCAGGTTTAATTTATCAAGAAGAAGTTACATAAGATTGGAAGGAGCTTTTAAAGCATAAATTCTTCTTGGAAAGGATTTAACCACTACTTCACATACGGATCCTACCGAGCTAATCAGGGGAGTATTAGTTTCTTTCGTTTTTCATTACCTTCCATTATCATAACTTTGATACTTTCGGGAACATTGGGGACAATGTTCAGTTTAAGTGTAGGGAGGAAAATAAAACGGGAACTTTGAAACTATGCTTATCCTTGATTATTTGCTTTGTCCAAGTGTATTTGTGTAATAAACAATGAGAAAATGTCGGTTAAGGTAATTTTGGCACCAAATTTTTAATTTTTCATGACATATAGGAGTGGGCCATTAGTTTTAACAAAAGCGTCTCATGGATAGGAAGTTGCATGACTAGCACAAAAACTTTTTACCACCTAAATTCCACCCAAAATGTGAGGATCGCCCTTAGATTAGTAGGAATTAAAGCATTCATCTTTAATGCTTAGAGTGTGAACCGGTAGTATATTAGATTCTAGAACTTGTTTTGTGATGCATTTCGAGATCGCTAGTAAGACTACACTTGTGTAGTTAGGAATAACTAAATGATAAGAGGCATTAGGATAACCCTTGTTTGATACACGTAATATAATTACTTCTTCCACATCGGTTGAGTAATTCCCCACACCCTTTGCGTTGTACTCATCTTTAGTACACGATACCCCTAGTTAACCCCTCTGAGCCTATCCTTTTCGCGGTTCTCGTGATGTTTCGGTTTTCAGGAATATCAATGAAGAGCATTGTTTACATCCCCCCCAAATATACACCCAAATCGCCTTAGCCTACCTTGTATGCACTCACTTTTAGTGCAATTTTGTTATCACCCTAAACCCTTAGTTCAATTATCTGGTTGCTTGCATGAGTTGCTAAGTCGAATCATATCCTTTGTACCAGCTGATTTTTGGGACGATTGGGATTCATGGGAAAAGTTAAAGTTTATGAAATGACGGGAAGGGAACGTTAAATTCAAATTCCCTTTGTTTGCGTAATAATGTACCCCAAGTGTTTTGATCTTTTCAATTCGGGTCAAATTAGTGTTAGAATAATAAAAACTCAAGTGTAGGGATGTGCCTATAAATCCCTATCATTTTGATGTTACCATACAGGATGGTAGAGTAAAAGTGTATGAAAAAAAAAATAAAAAAATAAAAAAAATCGAAAAGAAAAATTGAAAAAGAGAAAAGAAAAAAAATAGAGTGTAAAAAAAAATAAATAAATAAATAAACATACGGGTTACCATCCTACATCTATCCTTTAAATTTATGTTTGTTTGTTTCAGTTAGCTAAAGTCTAGAGTGTCGAGTCTTGGCTTAGCAACGCCATTCTTCGTATGCATTTAACATAGAGATTTTTGACTTGCCACCACTAAAAAGCCTATCCTACCAAACCCTTTGTTTCCCTACCGTAAGTCTAACATTACAACCCTTTAAAGACCTCTTTGATAGTCTTTCCTATGTGCTTACGCCAAAGCGATGGAGGTTTGATCTATTCTCAAGCCTATGGTAATCTATGTACTAGGACCGGTTAATGAGTGTTTATCTTCCATTTCCAACTTGTTATATTTCATATACACCCGAGAGAGATGTAAGTATCCAAACACCCCATGTGAGGTGCTAGTATGTAATTTCCGTGCTTGTTATGACTTTTGCGGGGCTTATATGTGTTGTGGACTGTTTTAAACCAATGCTTCATGACCCCTAACTTATAAATTAATTGGCTAAAAGCACATTTGCTTGAGGACAAGCAAATACCAAGTGTAGGGATATTTGATAAGGTTTTAAAATGTACCTTTTTTAGGGGTCATTTAAGCCCTTATTTGATCACTTTTGTATCCGTTATTACTTAATATCGTTCCTTTTCACTTTTTAGGTCTCTTGAAGGCAAATTGCTGTAATGGCACTTATTTGGACGAAAAGGTGCGAATATACGAAGAAAATGGCCAAAGACAAGAATCGAGACACTCCAACTGGCGAAAATACAAGGTGGCGTCACTCTATCTGCGACGCCGTCGGAGGATTTTGTGAGGGGACAGAAGCCAAAACTCCTATTTTCAAGTGACGACGTCAAGTTATAGAAGAGAAGGCCGTCGCAACTCGGGCGGCCTAGATTGATCACGGCGCCGAAGCTGAAGAGGACGGCGTCACAAGCACAAGGTGACGCCGTCGCAAGTCTAACGTGGCCAAGACGAAACCCTAATGACGGCGATCCGCCAGCGTCACAAAACATAAGGTGACGCCGTCGCATGTGTAATCTTATATATAGAATCCGAATTTTTCAGGATTAGTGTGTAGTCTTTTGGAGTAAAAACCTAAACCGAACCAAGGCTGTCTTGTACAGTATTTTAGGGTTCCAAACCCTATCTTACACCAAGATAAGTGTTTTACTTCATTAATTCAATTATGTCTTTGATTATTTGTGTGTATGATTGCATGTTCTCCATGTCCGGCTAATTTACTTTTGTGTTTGCTTAGGGAATATGAAACTTAATTATTGAATATTGATTGGTTGTCTCTTATCTTAGTTTGTTCATGATCTAGTAATGCGATAGGTCATTCGTTGTGTACTTAATGCTTGATTAAATCTTTGTGAACCTTAGAATATAACTCCTTGAGTAGTTGTAAGCTAAACCATCCAAAGAGTGCCTTAGAGTAAGAGTTTATCATCCCTAGTGGGTTTTGTAAACGAGACCCTTTGGTAAGTTCAAAGAGACCTACAACTTTAGACACACAACGCAACTAAGAATAAGGACGTGACAATTCAACCACCAATAGGAGATAATTAAGGAGTAGTAAAACCTAAGTAAACACATCTTTAAACTATCATACGAGCACACAATAATTAGACATAGACTACATACACCTTAGATTAGATGATTAGATAAGTAGAGTAATCAGTAGCAATACCAAACCCCCCCCCCAAATCCAAACCCCGAGATTCGTACCTTTCAATTTCCTAGAAAAACATAAAAAGATAAAAAATAATCTTCCTCAACCCCAACCTTAGCGTAGTAACTTCTCACTAGCATTCCTATTCCCCTAGAGAACGATATCAATACCCGTGGCTTACCCTAATAATACACTACAACGATTAGGTTCACTGCCTAGGGTGTTCAAAAACTTGCTCGACTAAAAGGAAGTTCCTTTGACCCCGAACGACGCGTGTAGCGTTATCAATAAGGATAAGTTTATTGATAATAAGAACAATGCACAAACCTAATGATCAACCACACTCCTCATGGAGAGTCATGAGGGGTATTTATAGGCTCATCTAACATTAACTTTGCCCCATTTACATAAGTAGTTTCTATGGGTGCAACTTACTGCGCATCTAGTCCAATTCACGTAAGTGACGTGATCTTTATAAAAGAGCAAGGCTAACAGGGTCGTCAAGTGGAGTTTGATAGATAGGTTTAGGGTCTAGTGAGAAGGATTGAGTAGCAATTGACCAATCTTTGGAGAATATACAAATTCCTTCACATGGTAAGCGAAGTATTTGTGCAAATGTGTTGAGAGGTAAGGTGATGCTTTGGTTGTTTATGACAAAAGCAATTGAAATACTTTCATCATTGTTTCGGATAATCCTAACACTTTTGTAAAATTCAAAGATGAAGACCGGACAAATTTGTTCATCAATTTCTAGGAGACAATCAAAATTGATTGCTGAAAAGACTTGAGGAATGTCAGTGTTTTCAAGGAAACATTCCTTAATTACACGACCTTCGTGGATAAGTCGTTTTTGGAGCATTTTGAAGGTTTTGCGATCACTTTTGATAACCCTTCTTTGCGATGGTATCTAGGAATATAGTGAACAGTGTCATGATGGTCTTGTTGAGTAGCTTTATGCATGTTTGATCCTAGAGAAAAAATATTACAATTAGGTAAAATTTGTCAAGATGGGTTTATGAGTTTATTTTGTATTAACAATGCCATTTTAAAAATCCTTGATTATATAGAACCTCTTTGTATGGAAAACAATTTTGCAATAAACAAGTTGCCAATTGATGATATAAAAAATTGAAACCAATTGAAATGTTTAAAAAAATAAACCCTTGGATGAAGATGATGATGAATAGAAGATATGAGTGTAATTACTTACAATGATGTTTAGGATTGACGTGCTTGAGAGTATGGAGCCCTAGGATGATAGGGATTGAGATTTGGTCGTTCTATGTTTTAGGAAGAGGGAAAATGGATTGTTTTGGGTTTTAAAAATGATTCTCCTGTTGTCTGTTTACACGGTTCCCCCGGATCCCTTGTTTTACGGATCCGGCAGACAATTATTGGAGTGATTTGGATTATTCTTTCACTTGTAATAAGTTATACAATAACTTATTTTTTAGAAGAACTTTCTAGAAGGAGATTTCGGTTATAGTCCTATTTGAATTAAGCTAAGATTTTTTTGAAAGGAAAGTTGTTTATCGAATGATGATGGATCAAGCCTTTAATTATCAATAATCTAGTTTTTGACGACTGCGTAGGTTAGATGAACTTACAAGTTTTTAAGAGAATCAAAGAGGAATAATATTCCTTAAGATGTGTTAAGATGGAAAGAGTGAAGAGAGACTTTTTAGAAGCTTTTGACTTTGATGTTAAATGCCCATATACACCTAGTAATTTATATATATGCACGGTTTTTATAAAGATGTTTATTAATAAAGAAAAGCATATATCATCATTTTATCCACATGTAGTTACTACATTTATGTATCAACTAGTTGTAGGTAAGAGAACATACCTTTCCTCTATTTTATAGTTTTTAGAAACCATAGACACGAAATACTTCATGAGCTTTTAAAGTAATCAATTGTACTTTGTGAAAGTAAGTTGTGATTACTCTTGGGTTCTTCCTTGGAAGTTGACTTTATTTTTCTTACGATAGAACGAAGTCATTGAAAAAATCCTAGCATGAAGATTTCTCAAAAGAAATGTTAGAATGATCTATCACT
Organism: Chrysanthemum makinoi; assembly: GCA_910596185.1. Taxonomy (NCBI): domain Eukaryota; kingdom Viridiplantae; phylum Streptophyta; class Magnoliopsida; order Asterales; family Asteraceae; genus Chrysanthemum; species Chrysanthemum makinoi. The sequence continues at coordinate 45,454,541 of OU343218.1, read as the reverse complement.
ATCCAACATTTGTTAAAATATAAAAAATTTCAAAAAAACATAAATTTCTTGTTTTATGAAATTTCCTTCTTTGTAGTTTTCAAACATACATGGATCGTATCAAGTTTTTAAAGTACAATATAATCTAAAAAACTTGGTAATGAAGCTCTGATGCCAATTGTGGAAAACTAGAAGGGGGGTTGAATAGTTTTACCGATTAAAACTTCGTTTTAAAGTATTTAGACCAACTTATGTCAATCTATTTGGTATGTGTGTTTGAATATTAATAGATAAGCATATAAGTAAGTAATGAAAAGATAAAGAGTAAAAGAACACAAAACCATGACACGAGTATTTATAGTGGTTCGGCTACAAGGACACCTTCCTTTCCCTGCTCCACTCCCCGAGTACCCCACTCGAGAGTTTGTAAGCACAACACAACACAAGCTCCTTAATGTGGCGGAGAAGCATTCACAACGTCGCCTACTCTTTATCCTGTACAAGGCTAGACACCGAGTTCTTCCACGAGGTTGAACCAAACCTATCACAACGTCGCCTACACTTTATCCGGTACAAGGTTAGATACCGAGTTCTATTTACAAAGGAGGAGCTACTATCCAACACTACACCACAACACAATTACCCCAAAGGAGACACACTCCTTGTTACAACACTAGAAGGATACCAACATCCTTTAACCCAAACTACCTAACTTATACATCGATGCACCATATCGAATGTACACCTTTGGCACCATTCACTAATGCCTTCATCACGACCCTTCGACACCTTTCACTAATGCCTTTAACACAACACTTCTATGGAGGGAGGAAAGAACTATCAACAAGATGCACTTCAGTGGTCTTGATGATGACGAAGCTTAGCAACTCATGACTTGAGCTTGCACGTATTCAAGAGGTGGTGATCTTGCCTTTAAGAGGAACCTAGAGAATCACACAAACATAAAACTACAAATAATGATCATTTGGATTTGTGGTTAGTGAGGTTAGAATACTGAGAGAAAGTATATCTAAGAGTGGTAGTGAGCAAGAGAGAAATGGCTCACTATTTATAGATAAAGCATGTCTACTGTCCCACGGTTCCTATGGATCCCTCACCAGAGGGATCTGGCTAGTGCAAAACCTGGGATCCGGCTACTGGGGTCAGTTTAGTCCGGATTTTGGGTTACAAACCGGGTTATGGGTTATGGGTTATGGACCATGGGTTATGGGTAATAGATTATGAATACCCAACAAGATGCAATGTACCTAGTCATTAGGTTATGGATCTTGGGTCATGGCTCATGGACATTGGGTCATGGATCATGGATAACATCCAACATGACTTCATGCATGATGTCATGCAATGGGTCATGGGTTATGGATCATGCTCCATGGGTATGGGTTATGGACTTTGGTTTTTACCCAACAACATTCATTGTACCTAGTCAATGGATCATGGGTTATGGACTTTGGTTTTTACCCATTACTTACCCATTGCAACATATACAAAGTACATATACATTTCTATAAAATGTAAACACTAGTAGTTATACATATGTGTAAGATATAGGATTTCACAAACACATCAAACCAAATCCATAAGAGGCGTACACAAATGTTTAGAGAGAGAAAGTTCTAGAGAGAGAAAGGGAAGAGAGTTGGGAACTATGTGAAACAAAGAAAAATGGTATTGAAGCTCCAACCCTCTACCTTGGGAGGTAGAGGGTATTTATAGTGTCTTACAATAAACGCCACCTACGGGCTGTGGATCAGGCATACAGTGGGTAAATACCCGTCCGTCCTCCACGGTGTTACTTAACAAACTACTTAATAACATAACTTGACTACGACTACGAGCTTTCTAACGAATACATATACTTGAGGTGACCGACTCTTTAACGACTGGATTTTCTAATTCCTTACAATATCCCCCTAAGGGAGGTCACCTCAAATTACACAGAATACAAACAGATATTACATTAAGATTGTTCTTGGATTCTTGTTTGAGTTCATTGCTCTATAGCTCGTAGTCTTTGATTCTTCATGTTTTCCACGTTTGGATAATTCAAGTGGAGGTCTTTAACTGATCCACGTGATGATGAGTTTTTAGCCAGCTTTGAGATCATCAGATTGCATAAATCTCTGATGACTTTGTGTGATGTTGTGACAGTGGACCGACATGCTCACATTCTGGATTATGAATTCTTTTCATCAGTAGCGAAGCTTTAGTTGATTCATGATATTTGCGGCATAGCGAAGCATGGAGTGATAATATCAGAGTCGTTGATGCACTTATCATGATTTCTTTTGAAATGAATGTGTTGTGTGAGCATGCGGCTATGGATTGACCTCTCCATTCTGATCAGCTGCAAACGTCGGGCGTACCTGCATAAAAAAGTTAGCAATAAAGCGCACAAAAGTGTCTTTGATCACTTTTGTTGAATATGGTATAATTCCGAAGAATCTCCTTGACAGGGTTTCGCAGCTGCTCTAGCTGTTCTCAAACCGGAACGTCTCAAAGAAGACAACACGGAGTGAGTGAACTAGCGAATTTGAGATTCACTGATTGATGAAAAGAGATTTGAAAAACAACTGCTCAAAATAAAGTGTTTTTGCAATACAACGAAGGTTTTTTAAGAAAATCAATTATCAATCATAAACACCTTTTATTTTTGAAATATTAATACACAGTCGATGAGCTAGAGAAAAGAGTTTTAAGCACAACGACCGGTTTTTCAAAGGTATCCGTCAATCCATAACCTGAACCAGGATTGATTCAAAAATTTGAATCGCCCCATTGTTTCTGTTCAGTTGTCACATGGTTGATTTATTGGATAGATCTCACATGCCACCTACCAAGAGCTTGTTTGATGTTGACTCTAGAAGGCTTTCCATCTTCATTGTGAATATGTTTGCATATCACTCAGATGTTCTGGCAATACCACAAGGATAATGAGTAGGACTCTAAAAGAATATTCTCTCTTTCCACATTGTGTGAAACAGAGAGTCTTCATTGATTGTGTCCTTAATGAGATTTATTGATGATCTCGTGGCTCTAGACTCAATTGTGCACATTTAGTTCCTATGCCGGAGACTAGGGAGAGAGTCTCCTTCTTCAATATCAACCATCTCTAAGAGAAAGTCGATAGATAATGTAGGTTCCCCGTGAGAATGAAACAAGCCCTTTTAAGAGGGACTTTAGTGGCTTGGGAAGATGTAGTGCAGTGCGTCACTGGGTCCATGACGTCTTGTCTTCAATACCGGTGTTACCTTGGTAAACACCAGTAGCATATGAATTGAACCCGGTTTATGCCCTAAGGTTGAAATAATGGAGGGCTATTTCTTTTCACCCTTTTCTTATTCATTTCTTTTTCATTCTTCAACCCCTTCAGTGCTTACCGAGACTTCATGACTAGAACCTTGTTGGGTTTATTCCAGTTCTTGCTCTATCTCAGTCCGCACTCTTCCCATATTCTCATTTTCTCCTTTTTTAATCATACCTAAGGAATTTACACTATCTAGTGGATTGCCCCTGGGTAGATCCCTCCGGCTCTGGCGGGATCGTGGGAACGAATACCTAACCTAACCATCCTAATATCACCATACATAAAGTAAATTTGGTCGGTCTTTTTGGTATTGTTCATCAGCCATTGGAACCAATTGAAAACTATTTGAAAATCAATCCAAGTACTTGTGATACATGATCAAAACATTTTGTACCTGAATCGTTTTTGATATTTTAGAAAACGGCTCCCCTCAACATGTGCATCATATGTTTGAAATCATTTTGGCACATGGAGGCAAGAGGAAGAATTCACTTCTTTGATAAATATTTTCTAAAAATCTCGACATTACTTTTCCGATCAAAATCGTGTTTCAATATAGTTGAAGATATTTTCGGAAAGAATGTGGTTTTCAAAAATTTGCTCCCCCTCAATATGTGCATCTGATTTTGAAATTGTTGAGCACATATTAGGGAAAACCTGCACTTAGAGACAAATCAGTCACGTTTTAATCCATTTTGGTTTGATATAAATGCTCCCCCTTAACATGTGCATGGAAAATTTGAAATCGTTTGGCACATGCAGGGAGGAGAGTTTGTTAATCACGTATAAAACTATTTACCCAATTATCAGTTTAAATCCAATTTAAATCACAAATTCTCCCCCAATCACAATTTTCAAATCCTTTGAGAGTTGTGATCTCTATTGATTTAAATTAAATTTTGAGAGCTTTTGAGGAGAATAGTGACTTGCTTTTGAAAGACATTTTAACTGATGAGGATTAGATTTTGAGACTTTAAACTCCATTGACCACTCATGCATAAATATCTTTTGAAAACATAACAATAGCCAAGGTCTTGAACCACTTGTATAAAACATTGTTCATTTTGATTATCCAAAAGTAGACCTTGCTCTTTTACGTGCCAATTGTTTGAAAAATAACCTTTTTGATTGAATTGAAATCATTCTCCCCCTCAATCAATGACATGAGTTGTTGATTGAGTGTTAGAGATTTTGACAAAGATAAGCCTGGATGATTTTCAAAAATGGAGTCCGAGGTATTTTCAAAGCAATTTTGTTTTTATTAGATGGCAAATATTTTTTCGGAAGAATCATTAGACGGAAAAATATTTGGAAAGGAAACATTTGTCTTTTTGGTGACAAATATTTGTTTTAAGAATCAGAGCATGAGATTTGAAAATTAAGATTAAGCATGGCTCTGTTCTTACCTTTTAAAATGGGTTACTGCCTGAAATGACAACAAGCCACCATTTTTCTCCGTCTTTTTTTTTTTTTTTTTTTTTAAAGCAATTTATGTACATTCGAAGAACATCTAAAAACCCGTGACATTCTTTGAATGTCAACACAAAGTCCGTAGATGATATCGAATAAAGAAAAACATGACAAAATAACAATATTTTTTGGAATTTTTCGAGATTTTCAAATTTTTATGGATTTTTGAAGTTTTATATTTTTCTATTTTCTTTTGTGGGTTTTATAATTTTGTATTTTGCTTTTTGAATAAATATATACAAGAGATAGATGAAGAAAGACATTTACTCCTCGTCTTCCTCTTGAAGACGTTTGAGTGTTTCCGGTTGTAGACTCTTTAGACCAAGTCGTGGAAGGATAAACTCAAAACGTTCTCTAGGAAGAGCTTTGGTGAAGATGTCTGCTAACTGGTATTCAGACCTCACAAAATAGAGTTCTACCACACCTTTTTCCACTTGTTCCCGAATGAAATGATTTCGAAGTGCTTTGCTCTTGAATGTTGAACGTTGTTGCAAGAGAGAGCAATAGCACTTTTGTTATCACAATACAGAGGGATTTTGTTGAATTCAAAGCCATAGTCAGATAATTGGGATCTCATCCATAGGATTTGAGCACAACAAGATGACATGGTTATGTATTCAACCTCGTAGAGGATATAGAAGTACTCATTTGTTTCTTTGAAGACCAGCTCACAAGCTTATCACCCAAATACTGAGCACCTCCGGGCGTACTTTGGCGTGTATCTTGACATCCTGCATGGTCGACATCGCATATAGGCTGTTAGTGACATACCGGTGTCCTTCGGGTACCAAAGTCCCATGTTGATGGTTCCTTGGAGATACCGAAAGACCCGTTTAACCGCTTCAAGGTGCTTTTTGGTAGGCTTAACCTGATATCTAGCACACATGCATACAACAACGAATATCATGGGGTTCATCGCTGTGAGGTACATCAGGGATCCAATCATACTACGATATTTCGTTTGATCTACCATGACCCTGAGCGGTCCTCATCCAGTTTGGTACGTTCCACCATGGGAGTGTCAACGGTGTCACAAGTGTTAAATCCAAATTTCTTTAAAATTTCATTTGCATATTTAGATTGATTAATAAAAATGCCTCCGGGACTTTGTGAAATTTGTAATCCCAAGAAAAATGACATTTGTCCCATCATTGACATTTGAAATTTGGAGCCCATCTCCTTAGAAAACGGTCACATTCATTGGGGTCAGTCGAGGCAAAAATAATATCATCAACATAGATTTGCACTTGAATTAAATGTTTGCACGACTTTCTCGGTGAACAATGTCGGATCAACTGCTCCTTTGCTGAATCTAGTAGATAGAAGAAACATTGATAGCGTATCATACCATGCCCTTGGAGCTTGCTTCAAACCGTAAAGAGCCTTCTTCAAGCGATAGACATGAGTAGGATGCTCTGGATTCACAAAACCTTCTGGTTGGCTGACGTATACGACTTCTTTAAGCCATCTTTACATCCATCTAATAGACTACCATGTTCTTACTTGCTGCATTAGCCAAGAAGATTCTGATTTCCTCGATATAAGCAACTGGAGCAAATGATTCTTCAAAGTCAATACCCTCCTCTTAACGGTATCCTTTTTCAACCAATCGAGCCTTGTTCTTTAATACATCACCATGCTCATCAAGTTTTACTTTGAAGATCCACTTTAGAGCAATGATCATAGCACAGTCAGGAGCAGGTACTAATTCCCATACATCTAGTCGATCGAACTCATGAATTTCTTCTTGCATGGCATTGAACCAACTATCTTCATTTATGGCATGATTTAATGCCTTTTGGTTCGACCTTGGATAGTACAGAGTTGAAGAAGCACCATAAGGCATCGGTTGCAAGTTGTTTACGTGTGGATCTTGGGACGAGAGGGATTTCCAATGATGTTGTCAATTGGATGATCATGTGTCCATTTTCTAAGGTGTTCGTGTGGTTGTTGTTGAGGCTGAGTAGCGAGTCGATTTCTCCGATGAAGATGGTTCGATGATGATTCGAGGAGCAAATATGTTTTCAAAGGGGCATCTTCGGGGTAGCAAAGGGATTATCTCCATCAAAGGTGCGGAAACAATTCCATGATGTACACTCGATGATTGATGATTTGTTGATGAGACCGAGTGATCAGCAGCAGGCGCTTCTTGACTTAATGACATAGAAACTGAAGGGTTAACTTCATTGAAAGGGATAAGAGTAGCCTCTGTTGATGGAATTGACAGATCATTAGCAATTGTCTCATAGTGTTCATCAAACATTGGATCCAACAATTTATTCAAATCATCTTCTGAAGGAGGTACATAAGGAGTTCTTTGGCGAAGAATCGTGTACAAGAGTAGAACCTGATGGGACTACTTGATGAAGGTTGTATGCTGGTCCAGAATCTGGGTTGTCCGGAGCCATTTGACCGGTCAGCTCATCAAACGTAACGTGAATTGTTTCCATGATATTTCGGGTTCTTTTGTTGTAGATTCGGTATCCTTTTATGCTTGGTGCATATCCTACAAATACTCCAATGTTCGCTTTAGCTTTAAGTTTGCCTAAGTCTTGACCCTCATTAGTTGGATAACACAATGCACCAAACACACGAAGGAATGAAAGATTAGGTTTTCGATTGTGGACAAGTTCATATGGAGTTTTTCCATGAGAAGTGTGAATAAGGGATCGATTTTGAGTGTAGCCTGCAGTGGCAATGGCTGACCTAGAGAAACATTGGAACCTTTGAGTAAATCAGCATTGTTCTAGCGGCTTCCACAAGAGTTCGATTTCGTCGTTCAACTAGACCGTTCTGTTGAGGAGTTCGTGGAACACTTCTTTGATGACTGATTCCAACACTTTCATAAAACTCACTAAGTTGTTTGTTAAGAAACTCAGTTCCATTGTCTGTTCGGATGATTCTGACAGTTTTGTTAAGTCGAACCTCTAGCTGTTTGATAAGTTTGATGATGATATCTGGAGTTTCATCCTTTGTCCTTAAGAACTTGACCCAAGTAAATTGAGAGTAATCATCAACCACAACTAACACATATTTCTTCCCAAAAATATTCTGCACTCTCATGGGTCCACATAAATCCATGTGAATGGTATGAAGAACTTCCATAACTGAGTTTGTAGGTTTGGGTTTGTGGGCATACTTCTTGCTTTTTCCCAATTGGCATGCTGAACAAAGATGATCCTTTTCATACCTTAGTCTAGGTAAGCCTATTACTAAGTCCTTTACGGAGATCATTTATGGTGCCGAAGTTCAAGTGATTTAGACGACGATGCCATAACCATGACTTTGTTTTTGAAGCCTTTGACAACAAGCAGATTGGAGAAGACTTCATCATATCTTCGATAGAGATGGTGTATAGATTTGAACCACGTGTTCCTCTTAAAAGTTCTCTACCATCAAGTTCTCTAACAAAACAAGTATGTTTTATGAAGGCCACTTCTAGATTAGAATCACGAATTGACCGACGAGAGAATAAGTTATTACCAAGACCTTCAACGTAATATACCCTGGAGATAACACTATCACCAACAACATAGTCTCCATAACCCATAATTGCACCGAAATTATCGTTCCCGAATCTAATAAATCCGATGAATTTACTCACAAAGTTCATGAGCCGTGACCGGTCTCGTCATATGCTTGGAACCTGAGTCCGTGTACCACGAACGATTTGAACGATCTGCAATTGAACACAGAGACAAGAATGGATAAGCTGGATAATTGGGATCCCCATGCAAGAATGGGTTCCATTTGGTTAGTAACAATGTGTGGAACACCCACATCGGAGTAGAAACAATGGAATCATCGGGATAGATGTACTAGTGTCCGTATTTGACCTATTCAAAGTATGTTCACTTCTTAAAGGAATAGTTCTACCAGTAGGCATCCATTTCCTAATGGGCATTGGTCTAGATAATTTTGGGCACATCTCATTAAGATTGAATTTGCGGCCAGTAGGTATCCACTGATAACCTATGTTACTAAATTTCCTTCCTGTGGGTTTCCAATGTTTTCTAACTTTCTTCCGCCATTGCTTTCTAGCCTTCTTAGCTTGATTTTTGGCATTAACAATCTTAACAGGGCATTTAACAGCATTATTCACATCATTCACAGCACATTCATGATAAACACCTGAAATCAAACATTCATTACATGTTTTGCAAGTAGTAGTAGAATTGAATTAATTCTAAGCGCTTAAAGCTAATACTAGAATCAACACGATTCATTTTATTTAATTCCAACTTAAAGTTCCTAGGGTGGTCTTCTACTTTCCTCCATTGATTACTCTTAGCTTGCGAGGTCCTATCTTGCTCTGTATTGCCTTGAGGCTTTGACCTTCTCGATTTGGTGTCACTTTTTACTCCTGTAGAGGGAATAGGAACATTAGTTGGTTTTGCTACCTCTTTCATTTTAGGTTTAGAAGTGCTGGGATCTGAACTACTTGAAGGCACATTGAAGCTTACATGCTTAACTTTAGGCACCGAGTGAGGCATATCAAGATTGGCATTCTTAAAATCAGGCATAGAATAAGGAACAACTATTTTATCCTTCTTACCATTGGATATAGGGCATATTGCCCTTAAGCATTCTAACAGCTCTTGAGATCGTTTGGCCTGAATGCAAGCAAACCTAATTTCACTATCAAGGGGCTTGTTTATGAAATCCTCCTCTACAATTTTGCGGAGACATTCTAGACTATCCTTAAGATGAACGAAATAGTTATGAAACACTAGTTTGTTATTTCTAAGATGAGGAGGAATGTATTTAACAGTCACAGTATATTTGCAGTCAGCTGATGACTTTGATGCAACATTCTCATTAAAGACAAGTGGCATTTTCCCTTTTACCCGACTCCTCAGATTCTCAATTTCCTTTTGTAAAGACGTTATTATTTCGTTGTTCTTGTCACGAGTGACTTTCATTGAATCATATAACTCTTTATAGTGTTGTTTCACTTTTTCATTTTCTTCTAGAAAACTATCATTTTCCTTTTGTAAAACATTAACCAAGTTTTGAAGATGAAAAGTTTGAGAACACTGAGAATCTAAAGGAGGAGGCATTTGGGAGCCTATCACATTGTTCTTTTCACCCTTTAATTGTGAAATTTGGGTTCTCATTTTTTTGATCGTGTTACAATGAGCTCGAATCTGTTCATCACGTTTGTTGATTTCAAAAGCTGCATCAAATTCGAGGGAGCATCCAAGGATGTCTTGATATTTGAGGTTTTAACATTTTCTTTTAGATTTTGATATTTTAATTGCAAAGCAAGATGCTCAACTTCCATTTAGAAAAGCTGTTTCACCGGGTTCTCATGATCATCCCGTTCAACTTTCTCATGCAATTTAGAGTTAGTTTTCTCAAGCTCAATGACACGATCATGGGAGACTTTCAAAGCAACAGATAATTCATGAAATTGAGATGCATTAATTGAACAATTCGTGGCAGTGTAAAACACATCTTGAGTGATACATTCAGAAATCAGATTCTCATTTAAGGTATGCAAGTTCTTCCTCTCAATCTCATAATATTTTAATTCTCGCTCATAGTCATTGGCCTCAACTATCATTGCATCAAATTCCTTTTCCATTTCTTTAATATCTGAATCCATCCCCTTTTTAAGACTCTCAAATTGACCTTTTAATTGTTAAAAGAAATGCATGACCTTAGTTAAATAGCATTCTTTAGTTTGATCAAAACCCCTCTCCCGTTCAGTTATCCCAGTAGGTGTGATCCTCTTCTTACATGTCTTCTCAAAATCTACAAATAATTGATAAATAACATACTGACTTGTAACACCCCCAATTTCGTGATACGCAGCGGAATTCAAAATTGGTGTTACTTCATCGCACAACAGTCATAACAATAGAAAACGAACTCTAATGAAGTCGTTTTAAAAAGGATTTATCATTCGATTTATATAAATATCAGAGTTTACAAAAATGAGGTCCCAAATGGTTCCAAGTTTACAAAATACATTCAATTGGTTTTCGAATGATAATAAAATTTATAGCCTTCTTCAGTATCCTTGCTCTTCCGTGCCATCTTCCGACATTATGGACCGAAATACATGCCAAAACTGTCAACACAAATGTTGAGTGAATTCATAGAGTTTGTTTGATGGTTGAACACATTATGTTGGTAGTGTGAGCTATAGACTCACACCAATTGTTTGAAAACAAAACAGTTATTATTAAACTAAGCATCATGCAATCAAAGGCGTTAAGCGTGTTCCAAAATTAATTGGAGAAAAATAGCCGGTCGATTGTGTCCCCTTTCGGTAAAAATTGCGTTTTACCAATGTTACTCAAATATAGTGCGTTTGTTTACCGGACCTGGTCAAACAAACGGGATTCGTCAATCCCAATAGATCTATTCACAATATTCGCGCCCACTCTCACTAGTGATTAATGATTCATGATTAAGGGACTTAAGTTTGGCAAATGCGGTAACTTAGTGCTAATAAAACAATCAGATAAGTATATAGTTTGAAAGCAATGTGTTCGGTTTAAAATAAAGCATGTATCTCCCCCAAGGGTTTGTAAAACAATTAAGTAATAGAAAGTGGGGCTATGAACTCACCTCAAAGTAAATGATAGCAAATGTATAATGAGAATGATGGATATGCCGTGAGAACTTCTACGAGCAACCTAAAATAGAATGTTGTGACTTAGGTTTGGAATAATGTTTAAGAAAACATAAACCATCCTATATACGTCTCTATGTTGATCATGATGTAGTACTTGGTATTTGTGTATGTCATTTATAGAAATGGTCTAGTTGTGAAAACGTGTATAGTTTATATATATCGTACTACCGTTCGGGCCATCATAATTCAGAGGTCATGCAGTAAACGTTCGAGGAGCTAGGACACTTTAAATCGTAAATCCAAGAACTCGTCGATACGTTTTACTCAAATGAAACCCCTCACATGAAGCTCCCTAGTATTGTAGCACTTAGTAGATACAACATATGTTTTGAGTGAAGATTGTTATATCATAAAGTTTATCATGTTTTTAGTAAATATCTAGTTTTTACAAGTTCTCATTGTTTACTAGTGATTATAACTTATTAACATGTTCAAGAATGAAGTTTTGGTAAAAATCGTCGGAAAAGGTAAAATGGTCATTTTTCCGTTATTTGTGAAAACACTATTTCAAAGATTAAATGAAGTTTTGTTAAGTTAATATGTAACTAGTTATGAAAATAACTTGGTTTTGCTTTTAGTTGTGACAAAAGTATAGTCTTGAAACTACATATAAGGCAGTTTCAGTTTTTGAAAAAATAGGGCCTGTTTAAGCGTTTTCAAGGTCCGAGCTTCAATTTTATTGAAGGAAAACGTCGTTCCGGACAACTTTCGTGTTTTAACTTTTTGATGATTCGGACCAGAAGTACCACTTTCAAAACAAACAGCTGCTTAACAACTTGTGTTAGGCAATTTCGGCGTTTTGGTTTCGCTAACTTCTTTTGGCCAGAACTTTTGACTCGTTTGTCCATTTCGGTTGATTCAAATTGCTATGTTTACCTTTTTATCTTGTCTACCATAGTATGTAAGTTAGAAAGTCCATATGTGACTTGTTTTAATGGTTTCAAACGTGTAGAATATGACTAGTTTACTAGTTTGTTACTTTTACGACAATATGTGAATTAAAACATGTGATTGAGTATATGTACATCATGAATCAACATAGTAACTGATCGCTTCCGAACCGTCAAGTTTTATCACACAAGCTAACCACTTGTGAATAGTCAACCGTAATAAACTTCAAACAGCTCGGAAACAATGCAATGAAGATCAAGAGGAGTACAGTGTTTCCCCGGGTCGTTAAGTCCCAACGGGTGGCGACTGAATAATCAAACGTATAGTGATCGGGTGATAATGAACGGGAAAAGGTTTGTGATTGATACTAAATGACAAAGGAAAGATGAAAGAAAATTAAAAAGCTAAATTATATTAAATAAACGCTATCACTATTTTTAAAATGATGTTTTTGATTTTTCTTTTAAATTAAAAACTACGTAACGTACAAAAGAAAATGTGAAATTGAGACAGAATTAATCCTAAAAATATAAAAATGAAATTTTTACAAACCTAATGATAAGAGAAAATTTTGAGAAAAAGAAAATTATTTTTATAACTATTTATCTAATTATTATTAATTAAAAACTATTTTTAACTATTTAATAATACCCTAAAATATAAGAAAATATGAAATAAAGCTAGAAAAGTGAAACTATGACTTAGAAAAATCTAAAATATTATAAAACTTATTTTAAAACTGAAAATATATTTATTACACTTTTTATCTATTTATTATTAATTAAAAACTAATTTAAACTAATTAAAATTAAGAAAAATAACAAATGAACAGTAAAAATTATGAGACTTTACAGGAAAATCTAAAATATTATTCTAAGCCTGGTAAAAATATAAAAAGTTAAATAAGCCCACTAATAAGCTGAATTGGGCAAATAAGCAGTTTGCTAATAAGCTAAAAATAAGCTAAAAAGCTCTAAAAATTACCAAAGGCTACTACAGCCTAAATCTAACCTAAAATGAGCTAATGCAACTGATTGGGACCTAAAAAGCACAAGCTACAGAAAAAAAACTCGTGACCAGATTTTAATAACTATATGCCAAACGGCCTCTAAGGCCCTACTTTAAGAACTATATTAAGCTATCTAGAAAAATCACAAAAATAAACTAAAAATACCTAGGTGTAGATCACCAACCAAAGATCTTGTATCCCGAATTTCAACTCAAATGGACTTATAATGAATCTGTGAAAATTCCACAAAGTTTGGCAAAAATCACCTTGCAAAAACAATAACCAAACACCCCTTAGCAGGTTTTGAGCACAAATGGTCATGTGGTGTTGCTTGCGTGTGGACAGACTGACGGTCCAGGGGTTAGAATCCACAGTACCACTTTTTCAACCTATTTTTTTGTTTCTTTCTTTTGCAAATCGAGCAGGAGACCGAGTTAAACTTATTGATAAAATCTAAACTTACAAAACTATAAAATAAGCAGTTAAGGTACTGTTTGGATCAGGGCGATCAAGGGACTGTTTGGCACAATAAAAATGAGCATTTCGTTAAGACTTTTTAGTAAAATCCAAGACTTAGAAAAGCGTTAACAACTCTGATTTCCACCCACCCATACACTAACCAAACACCCCTTTATTCTTTCAAGCTCATAAGAAAAAGCTTGAAGTAGCAAATCAAGAATGGTACAAAACTAATACATGAATTTCCAACTAACATAAGCTACAACGATCAAAAAGTAAAACAAGTTGGAAACGGTTGGCATATTGAACTAATCTAGGGAGATGAAATAAGCTTAATCCTAAAATATCTAAACTAAGTTAACTAAAACCGATAATTGTCCTAAATAGCTAAAGGAGCTACTGATAAGCTAAATATAAAGAAAGCTAACCTTGGGTTCTTTTTGTTGGACTTGGCACCAAGAAGCGCCCTACTATGGTCGTGCAGCTTATTTTTAAGCTACAAAAGGTCTTCCCAAGCAAGGACAATCTGAAATCTTGTTGGCTGCCGTGTGGGTCAAAAAAAGCCCAAACGTGCAACTCTAAGCTCAACTGTGAAGCCTTTTAACTTTGCAAAAACAAACTCAAAAACAGGTTCAAACAACTTTGGTAACTGCTGATTACTTCTAAATACCAATAAGTAAATGAGACAGGATAAAAAAATCTTAGAACATTGGAATTGCATAAACAAATTGAAGTAAAACTGAATTTAAATTGCTTGAGAAAGAAAATTACAATAACAAGTAAATGACAATGAAATTAAAGTGGGACTAGAACACACAGTTTTTAGACTAGGAAACTGAATTGGCATTAACTGAAAATTAAAGTTTTACATTAAACTTAAATGACAATGAAAAATAAACTGAGCTAGAACTCTCATTCCAGACTGCTATTACAATTTTCTAACTGACTATTTATACCAGAATGAAATCTCTCTATGTCTTCTCTTGTTCTCCTTCTTCTCTGTCTTCTCGTGTGAGATAGACAAGGCAAAACACGCGTGCCTCTGCAGCCTCTCTGTCTTTATCCTCAGTCATAGGGGATGGGTTGGATTGTCAGGGTACTTATTGTTAATTATTGTGTTTCTGGCTATGTGGGAGCAGGGAAGAATGGGTGAAAGGGATTTGTCAGGAGATGATGGGGAGATTGAGTGTTGCAGGTTGAGTGGGGAAGAGGGAAAGCAGGTGGGAAAAAGGGGTGAAGGGATTTTTTTATTTGTGTTTGGTTTGGATTATTAATTAAAAAAAAATCCTTTTGGCTTAGTAGTTATCACAAGGACCAATTGTGTAATTTCTGAATTCTCAAGGACCGAACCTGCCAATTTTTCAAAGTTATTCCAAGGGTCAATCTTGCCAAGTTTCATTAGTACAAGGACCATAAAAGATAATTTTCCATTTTTAAAAATCCCGAGGACTTGTTTTGCCATTTTTTTGAAAGTTGTGGGACTGAAACTGCCAATTATGCAAACTTTGTTCGTTTTTTAGCTGTTTTTACTCATTTTGCATTTAAAACATATAAAACACAATTTTGGGGTATTTTCAGTATTTTGATGCATTTCTGAGTGTTTTTAAATGTTTTGCAATTCAGATTTGACCAAAAATGATGAGTATTTACACACTCATCAATCCCCCACACTAAACTATTGCTAGTCCCTAGCAATCTTTTGAGAAAACTTAATGGTTTTGAATCTCTTTACCAAAAGCCATTACTTCTGGAGTAGCCAAATGTTTCAGTTCAAGTAAGAACCTTGGTACACTGATAACCAAATGATTTTGAGCAAATCACCAGCTTCCAACGGATTTGACTTGTCTTTACCAGAAGCCGTTTGCTTCTGGATTAGCCAACTCTTAGATAATATATACTATCTTTGGTGAGCTGATTACCAATTATGATTTTTCCACTGCCTTTACCACAAGCCATAAACTTGCGGGCTAGCCAACTCTTCACTAATTAAAGATATGGTGAGCTGAATACCATACAATTTTGGGCAAATTGCAAGCCGTTAACGGATTTGAGATATCTTTACCAAGAGCCGTTTGCTCCTGGATTAGCCAATCCTTTTGTCTATAAGACATGGCGGACTGATAACCGTAAGCTGAGTGAGTGCAAAACACTTACTCCAAAAAAAATTTGGCCAAAACTGGGGGAATAGGGTGGTATAATTACATGATAAAATTCGTGAGAATTCCCCCCCACACTAGAAATGAATATTGCCCTCAATATTCAAAGTACCGGCGGTTATGCCGAAACATAGAACGTAAAAGGGAAATACTACGGCCATTATTTTTGTGATTTTTTTTTTTTTTTTTTTAGATATATATATATATATATACAACATGTGGGGCATCTCCCCCACACTAAGGTGGCACACACGGGTGAAAACCCATGTGGTGTGCTACTGTTTTTGATTACCGAGTCGCTAGCTTGATTCGACCCCATATTCATTTGTTCTTGGGGAAGCAAAGTGGAAAACAATCTCCATCGGACTTTCGTTCAAGATGTTTGGACAAATATTTGAAGCACGTGAAAGTTCCACACCGATGAGATATACACAGATCCGGCTCACAGATGATAAATGAAAATG
The DNA here is from genome assembly GCA_910596185.1 of Chrysanthemum makinoi. Taxonomy (NCBI): domain Eukaryota; kingdom Viridiplantae; phylum Streptophyta; class Magnoliopsida; order Asterales; family Asteraceae; genus Chrysanthemum; species Chrysanthemum makinoi. The sequence continues at coordinate 45,438,139 of OU343218.1, read as the reverse complement.
CCGGGGTCAAAGATAGTGTTCTCACTCCCGAACGAGTGAAGAAGAGAGGAAGTCACCAGGTAGGTGAAGAAAAGAAGGAAATCATGATGACGATCATGATAAGATCTTCTTCCTCAGGATCAAGTGCAGATTTGCACTTTTCGTTTGGATTTTATCGGTTGAGCTCTTTGGTTTGGAAAGCATCTCGGTAGGGAGGGTTGGAAAATTTGTCATAGAAATACAAACTCTCCGATTGAGAACTTTTCCCGATCATGATTTTGCCATCCAAGTGATCATACTCCGAGTCATGATATGAGTGAGTTCACCGGCGAACTCCTCATGAAGAGAATCATTCACATGATGTGAATTTGTGAACTCTTGTTCCATTGTGGACTCATCACTATCCTTGTCAAAGATTGGATTGTCAGAAATCAAGGTGAATTCTGATTCGAATTCAAATAGAGGATTGGTGAGAGTTGTTTTGAATGCTTCAGGAACAAAGTGATTAATATTCTCTATTGGATTGTTGGGATAAGAAATGAGTGAACGATCATTATCAAGGAGACCTTCAGTCTCTCCCAGATCGGCTTTGAAATCAAAAAGACTATCATTACTTTCCGATGAAAGTGGATTGATGTGAGTGAGTTCATCGGTGAACTCCTCAAGAAGAGGATCAGATTGTGGGAGTGATGCCTCAACATACTCGATGTTTCCATAAGAAGCACAGTCTTCGCTACCATCGGAGAAAGTTTCAAAATGATCTAGAGAATACTCAAGAGGGGAAGGGATATCACACATATGGTCAAAAGTTCCATGTGACTCTCTCGGGATTGGGACAAGGTTCTCAACACTAGACTTTATGAATTCGTCCGATTCCTTTTCAGGAACAGTGTCAAGATGCTCATCCCCATGTTTAGAGAGTGAGTGGGAATATCGGGTGTGATAGCAGTTGTTTGTGAATGAATCTCAACTGGCGGGATATCAACGATGAACTTGATGAATCTTTATAGAATTGAAGGATATCAAGTGTATCCTCATCATCATTGTCATCAGGAATAAAACGAAATTGAGAGCTAGATCTGGTTGCTTTTTCTTTTGCAATTGATTCCCTATGATTTTTCAAACGCAATTTGGGAATTTATTTTAGCGACCGCTCTTCAGACTAGCAATTCTTCCATGGATTTCTCATGTGAATTTTGAATGACGGGACATTGTGGGAGTGGAGATTTGTCAAAACCGGAAGGTTGACATTGATAATCATTATGAGGACCCCCACAATATACACAAGAAAAACTGGGAGCATTTCGAAATGCTATTTTACTCAACTCCTCAGTTCTTTTCACTAACTCGAGAAGCTCTAGATAAGTGTCTTGTTGGGTTGCTGAGAGTTTGAGTCATTTGGCACCTTTAATGGAGGTTGGTCGTGATATGGATAGTCGTAATTGTTACAAGGAAATTGATTCCCTGTTTGACAATCGAGCTGAAATGGGACCTCCACAGCTCTCACAACAAAATGATTGTTGTGATTGATTTGGTGAATAACATGGATATTGATCATTTCCAAAGTTCAGAGTGTTATCAGAGCTTTGTTCATAGAAAACGTGTCTCGGTCGACACTCAAATCCTTGGTGAGGACCTCCACAAAATTCACACAAGTATGTCTGAATCTCATGATGGTGGTGGTAGAATGAATCAGATGTGTCATGGTAAGGATAGGGAGCTTGGTTATAGACAGACCTATCTCCTGATTCTACCATGCTACAGCCGGGACAATTCCCACCATTATGAGGACCACCACACCATTGGCAACCAAAATGGTGTGGATACGACATAGGAAAGAATCAAAGGTTTACAGAGGGGTTAGGATGAAGAATCAAAGATGTGAGAGGGTAAAGATGGATATTTTTGGATTTTTGGATAAACATTTTGTAAAAATAAGAAAGAAAATCTTTTTGGGTTTTTGTGTTTGTTGAAAACTGATTTTAAAATGTTTTCGGGAACCGTTTTTTATATAATAATAATAAGAAAATATGAACAAGGATGGAAAATATACAATGGATGTATATTCAACAATCACTGATCTGCTAAACGTAAGATTATTAGCAATTTAAAATACCGGCAGCGCCAAAATTTGATCGATTCCTAACTGTCAAGTTTTATCACAACGCTACCACTTGTGAATGGTCAACCGTAATAAACTTCAATCAGCTCAGGAACAATGCAATGAAGATCAAGAGTCTGATGTTTCCCAGGGTCGTTAAGTCCATTTGTGGGCGAATAATTAAACGTATAGTGATCGGGTGATAAAGAACGGGAAAAGGTTTGTGATTGATACTAAATGACAAAGGAAAGATGAAAGAAAATTAAAAAGCTAAATTATATTAAATAAACGCTATCACTATTTTTAAAATGATGTTTTTGATTTTTCTTTTAAATTAAAAACTACGTAACGTACAAAAGAAAATGTGAAATTGAGACAGAATTAATCCTAAAAATATAAAAATGAAATTTTTACAAACCTAATGATAAGAGAAAATTTTGAGAAAAAGAAAATTATTTTTATAACTATTTATCTAATTATTATTAATTAAAAACTATTTTAACTATTTAATAATACCCTAAAATATAAGAAAATATGAAATAAAGCTAGAAAAGTGAAACTATGACTTAGAAAAATCTAAAATATTATAAACTTATTTTAAAACTGAAAATATATTTATTACACTTTTTATCTATTTATTATTAATTTAAAACTAATTTAAACTAATTAAAATTAAGAAAAATAACAAATGAACAGTAAAAATTATGAGACTTTACAGGAAAATCTAAAATATTATTCTAAGCCTGGTAAAAATATAAAAAGTTAAATAAGCCCACTAATAAGCTGAATTGGGAAAATAAGCAGTTTGCTAATAAGCTAAAAATAAGCTAAAAAGCTCTAAAATTACCAAAGGCTACTACAGCCTAAATCTAACCTAAAATGAGCTAATGCAACTGATTGGGACCTAAAAAGCACAAGCTACAGAAAAAAAAAAACTCGCGACTCGATTTTAATAACTATATGCCAAACTACTTCTAGGCCCTACTTTAAGCACTATATTAAGCTATCTAGAAAAATCACAAAAATAAACTAAAAATACCTAGCTGTAGATCACCAACCAAAGATCTTGTATCCCGAATTTCAGCTCAAATGGACTTATAATGAATCTGTGAAAATTCCACAAAGTTTGGCAAAAATCACCTTGCAAAAACAATAACCAAACACCCCTTAGCAGGTTTTGAGCACAAATGGTCATGTGGTGTTGCTTGTGCGTGTGGGACAGACAGCAGGTCCAGGGTTAGAATCCCTGTACCAGCTTTTTTTTTCAACCTATTTTTTTTTTTGTTTCTTTCTTTTGCAACTGAACAGGAGACCAGAGTTAAACTTATTGATAAAATCTAAACTTACAAAACTATAAAATAAGCAGTTAAGGTACTGTTTGGATCAGTGGCAGTCAAGGGACTGTTTGGCACAATAAAAATGAGCTCAGTTAAGACTTTTTAGTAAAATCCAAGACTTAGAAAAAGCAGTAACAACTCTGATTTCCACCAGCCATACACACTAACCAAACACCCCTTTATTCGGATTTCAAGCTCATAAGAAAAGCAGTTGAAGTAGCAAATCAAGAATGGTACAAAACTAATACATGAATTTCCAACTAACATAAGCTACAACAATCAAAAAGTAAAAACAAGTGGGGGAAACAGTTGGCATATTGAACTAATCTAGGGAGATGAAATAAGCTTAATCCTAAAATATCTAAACTAAGTTAACTAAAAACTGATAATTGTCCTAAATAGCTAAAGGAGCTACTGATAAGCTAAATATAAAGAAAGCTAACCTGGTTGGTTGGACTGTCGACCAAGAACGCCCCTACTATGGCATGTAGCCCTTCACTTATTTTTAAGCTACAAAAGGTCTTCCCAAGCAAGGACAATCTGCTGAAATCTGTTGGCTGCTGCTGATGTGGGTCAAAAAAAGCCCAAACGTGCAACTCTAAGCTCAACTGTGAAGCCTTTTAACTTTGCAAAAACAAACTCAAAAACAGGTTCAAACAACTTTGGTAACTGCTGATTACTTCTAAATACCAATAAGTAAATGAGACAGGATAAAAAAATCTTAGAACATTGGAATTGCATAAACAAATTGAAGTAAAACTGAATTTAAATTGCTTGAGAAAGAAAATTACAATAACAAGTAAATGACAATGAAATTAAAGTGGGACTAGAACACACAGTTTTTAGACTAGGAAACTGAATTGGCATTAACTGAAAATTAAAGTTTTACATTAAACTTAAATGACAATGAAAAATAAACTGAGCTAGAACTCTCATTCCGCATTTCGCTATTACAATTTTCTAACCGACTATTTATACCGAATGAAATCTCTATGTCTTCTTGTTCTCCTTCTTTCTCTCATTCTTCTCGTGTAGAGATAGACAAGGCAAAACACGCGTGCCTCTGCAGCCTCTCTGTCTTTATCCTCAGTCATAGGGGATGGGTTGGATTGTCAGGGTACTTATTGTTAATTATTGTGTTTCTGGCTATGTGGGAGCAGGGAAGAATGGGTGAAAGGGATTTGTCAGGAGATGATGGGGAGATTGAGTGTTGCAGGTTGAGTGGGGAAGAGGGAAAGCAGGAAAGCAGGTGGGAAAAAGGGGTGAAGGGATTTTTTTATTTGTTTTTGGTTTGGATTATTAATTAAAAAAAAATCCTTTTGGCTTAGTAGTTATCACAAGGACCAATTGTGTAATTCGAATTCTCGGGACCGAACACGCCAATTTTTCAAAGTTATTCCAAGGGTCAATCTTGCCAAGTTTCATTAGTACAAGGACCATAAAAGATAATTTTCCATTTTTAAAAATCCCGAGGACTTGTTTTGCCATTTTTTTGAAAGTTGGGGAATCAAAGCCAATTATGCAAACTTTGTTCATTTTTTAGCTGTTTTTACTCATTTTGCATTTAAAACATATAAAACACAATTTTGGGGTATTTTCAGTATTTTGATGCATTTCTGAGTGTTTTTATATGTTTTGCAGTTCAGATTTGACCAAAAATGATGAGTATTAACACACTCATCAGTAACTATATATATAGCATGAAATTTTCAAGATTATGAATAATAAACATGAGATGATGGTGGTGATTAGTTGCTTACAACTTTTGGTTTTCAATCAAGAAAGGAGTAACTAGTAAGGATTGGACTTTGATTGAACACTTAGGACCTTGAATTGAGCTAGCTTTCTACACCTTGGCACCCTTGTGATCTTGAATAGTTGGTGATGAAGTACTAAGTGACTTGAGTGGATCTAAACTCAAGAAGATCACTTAAACTTGCTAGAGATTTGATGTAGTAACATACTACTTGAAACTTCTTTGCATAAACTTGTAGTTTATAGATCAAATTATGGAAGATATGATGGTTTTATGTTATGAACGACCCAAATCAGTGTTTTAGGGTTTTTAGGATGCATTTCACTGGCTATTTATAGGAGGTTAAGTTTGGTTAACCATATATTGGGTTAAATGTTAACCATGGTTAAGTTAGGACACATGTAATGATCTAAATGAAGCATGGTTAGGATTATGCCACCAAAATGATGACTCCCCCCCCTTAGGTCGGCAAAGTGAAGATAAGATGACTTAGGTGGATAGTTTTGGGATTATCTTGGTTACGGAGTGAATTTTGGTTCCGTTAATCGCTAATCGAAAGTTGTTAAGCCATAAAACGTAAACCGGGTATCGGGAAAAATATGAAACTTGTAGGAATGATGAAACTCATCATTATACTCTATCTAAAAATATAAAATGGGTGATAAGTCTCATTGGGTGCAAAACGCGCTTAAAGTCGGAAATACGGTCAAAAACACGTAATTCAAGCATTTATCGAGAAAAGAACAAAATTTCAGGGAAATGACCGTGAATTTATTTAAAGTAGACTAAAATTAATCTAAAAGTGATATGAGATATCAAAATGTGGTTTTCATTATACGTGGGATAACTTACTGATTATATGCTTAAATCTAAAAGTTACGCGATTTAAGCAAAAATGTAGAACGCTAAGGTTAATTTCTTTACGGTCAATGGAGGAGGAAAATATGTTTGACTTTTCCAAAAATGTAAAAGTGTCTAAACATCTTAGAAAACACGGTCTGAGAATGGTTAAGTCCGGGTCTCACGAGATTTGTTTAAAACGTAAGTTTAGTCTCGTCTGACGGCTCGAGGGTTTATTTGGTAACATTTAAATGAAATCTTAAAAATTCTCATATTGATTATGAGTGATCTAAAAATTAATCTGATGTGAGGAAAATTGTGAGTTTATTTTAGTTATGCGGGATGTTTAAATGGTGCTCCACCAAAACGAAACTTTAAAGCGATGTTTTCTTAATAACTTTTGAAGATGATCTAAAATTGTCAAACTCTCGGAATATTACTAAAATAATTTAACTTACGAGAATGTGAAGTAAAAATTTTACAGGATGAATAGTGAAATTGAATAGTAAAAGTGAATTGTAATTTCTCGACATGACTGATTAAGGTCTTACTCTTGGTGGGAATAGATCTAGGAACTAAATGCATTGGTGTATTGCTTGGGATATACGAAGCGGGAACCATTCTTGACATGGGGATTCGTTCAACAAACTCATCACTTTTTTCATGTCCATATCCTTTTTCCGAACACTTGTTCAGGGGGTCCGTGTGTTTGAGGTCTAAACTTGTTAAATGCAATCCAATTATCCTTAGCATAGTTGGGTGTTTTATAACCGATTTTCTTTTCTATGCATGAAGGGCTCTTAAGTTTTTCATCCAATTTCTTTCTAGTGAATTCTTCTAACTGCCTATCTTCCTCAGTATTCTCAGTATAACTAGGTTTCTGTCTAAGCTTAAGGATTTCATTGCAATCATAAATTACTTTTTAGCTTCTCTAGCTTTCTTACAAGCCTCGGGGTTTGGTTCATCAACTAATGCAACACTATGTTTGTCACTTAGAACTCTATGCTTAGTGATCATGTGAGCGTCTGAATGGTGTTTCCTTGTACATACAATTTGTTTTCAAGTTTGTTTTTCAAAGTTTTTAGGTTGGAAAATTCATTTAAAAGTTTTGATTCCTTAGCATTAAATTCCTGCTTAAGCTCTTTCACATTCTCTTGAAGTTCTTGTTTTTGCTTAGCTGTTTTATTAAGCTTTTCTTTTAAGGAATCTAGCTCTTGTTTTAGTATTTCTTCCCTAAAGTTACTTTTTATAATAATTGTACGCATTTGGTCATCCATTTCCTGCTCACGAGTGGTTAACTCAAACTTAGCACGTTGTTCATAAATGGCAACTTGTTCTTTATAGGCATTAAGTTCAGAGATAACAGAATCATCAGGGGCACATGGAGTGTATTCATCAAAAACATAGTCATTATTGACTGCAGAAGATGCATCACTTGGTTCAATCACACTTTCACTTTGGATCACATATTGATCATATGGGACAATATTACTATTACCCATATTAACAATATCTGTTTCACAAGTTTCATGTGATTGGACTTTGTCATGTATCTTTTGCTCATCAACTTCATCATATTATTTTAATACCTCTGAGATGATTGATTCTTTGGATGAACCAGCTTGCTTTGATGATGAGACCTTTGGAGAGACCATTGGAGAAATGCAAGCCATGAAGATTGTATGCAGGCTAGGTTCATTATCGACATCAGAGTCATATGCATCACAATCGGCAACTTGAAAGGCATTTTGATGATTGTGACCTATTTCCTAAATTGGTCGCTCATCCACATCATGCATCATATGTCTTAGCATTCCCTCTGCAGAAATAACAACTCCTCTTCATCTAAAGCTGCTCCATTATCCTGAGCTTGCACAAGCAACATCTTGTCTCTAAAGTATTCTCAGCATTTTGAGGGCGTTTTGGAGATGTGCAGTTCCTTGCAATGTGTCCATCACCACCACAGTTGTAGCACTTGATTGGCTTTACTTGTCCCTGATTGGTATTTCTTCCACGATTCTGATTAGCCACATACCCTCCACCTACTCCACCTCTTCCTGTTCATAGCCTTCCTTGAATCTGGTTGCACCATAACCTTTCCATCTCGACAACAAAAGATGATTGTGTAGATTGGATGCAGTTCTGATTTCATTGTTAGTGTGAAGACTGTTAGTATGTGGAGTGAGGGTCAAGTTTTGTTTAACCATAAGAGCCAGTTGATTAATGAAGTGTCCCATGACTACATCAACATCGGTGCTTGAACCTCGGATAAGGAATGAGTTGTGATTACCATTACCCGTGGGTATGACTTGAGAAGCTTTGGTGGTAATTCCAACATTTGGGTAAAAGGTCGTTGAATCATTTGAGGAACTTATTTCTCCTGTTTAGTTTGAACTGTTCAAGAATCATTCGTTCAAACATAGCATGTCTCTCATTCTGAAGTAGGAAGGCATACAGTTGCTCATAGTTGGTGTTCTTTAATCCTTTGGTTAGCTTCACAGAGGTGACGAATTTGTGCCATTCGGGATTCATGTTGTTCACAAACTTTGAGTTCAGCTGAATATTTGGCATGGTCATTTTGATATTCCTCATATCATTCACAAGCTTGTGGAATCTCACATAATATTCATATACACTTTCTTCTGGTTTCATCTTAAAGTGCTCAAATTCATCATACAGTTGTGATTCTCTGTCTTCCTTAGTCAATTCAGAACCCGAGAGAAGCATCTTGACATTATCCCAAACTGCCTTGGCTTCGGTGTTGTGATTGATCAACTTGTAGATGTCTTTTGGAAGACCCTGAAGTATAATGTTGAAGCCCTCGATATCGCATCATATCTCTTCTTCTCATTATCACTGAGCTCATCATACGTCTTTGGTCTGTCCAATCCTAAGGTCACTGTACCATCTGCAGGAGTTTCAAGAACATCTCTGGTAGTCTCGATTTGATAAGGTCCTTCATCAATTGACTTGAGAATGTTAACTCTATTTTCCTTTCCCAAACAATACAACCTAATTCGTTGTGCCCATGAGTCATAATCAGTTCTGTCAAGCATAGGTGGACGAGTATCTGATACTGCTGCTTGAACGTCCTCAGCTACGGTAGAAGCGATAGTAGGCACGTTGTTAGACATGATTACAAGTTCTACGGGATTTTACTATTCTTTGATTAAACCGGAAATTGATTCTTTCACGGGATTTTACTAAACCAAAAGAACAACCGTTAAAATGTAGCACGAAGAAGTGACAAGTCTCAATAGACAAGTAACTAAACAGTCAACTCGCTTTGGTATCAACTCGCTAAACAGTCAACTCGCTTAAAAGACAAGTCGCTTAAACCTCAAGTCGCTAAAGAATCAACCGCTAAATAGCCAAGCATCGCATACCGAGACAACTCGCCTAACCACTAAGTCGCTTAAACCAACTAGCTGACAATACAACTCGCTTAATAGCCAAGTCGCTTTAAAACTCAAGTCGCTTCAAGAATCAACTCGCTTAATAGCCAAGTCACATATATCAACTCGCTGCTAATACAACTCGCTTAATAGCCAAGTCGCTTAAACTAACTCGCTTTCAATAACAAAGCAACTCGCTTCCAAGAAACTCAACACCGTAGCTCAACTCGCTTCGTACAATATTTGAAAACAACCACTTTATCAATCAAAAACAGCTAAACCACAATGATTCAAGCCTTCCAATTCAAAACCTAAACACATATGATGATCCTAAACAAAAAAGTACAATCAAAATTCAAACTTTGACACTAGAAATTGACCAAATGATTCAAAATCTCCTAAACACTTATAACCCCAAAAACCTTATGAAATCCACCAAAACAAAGAGCATGAAAGATGAGTGATCAAACCATGGCTCTTGATACCAATTGTAAGATATAGGATTTCACAAACACATCAAACCAAATCCATAAGAGGCGTACACAAATGTTTAGAGAGAGAAAGGGAAGAGAGTTGGGAACTATGTGAAACAAAGAAAAATGGTATTGAAGCTCCAACCCTCTACCTTGGGAGGTAGAGGGTATTTATAGTGTTTTACAATAAACGCCACCTACGGGCTGTGGATCAGGCATACAGTGGGTAAAGACCCGTCCGTCCTCCACGGTGTTACTTAACAAACTACTTAATAACATAACTTGACTACGACTACGAGCTTTCTAACGAATACATATACTTGAGGTGACCGACTCTTTAACGACTGGATTTTTTAATTCCTAACAATATGCATTTCTATAAGATGTAAACAATATTACTTGTTAGTGTTTTATAAAAATGTCTTTGGTTTTATAACTTATTTACTAAACATGTTTTGATATAGTTTTAATATGTTTAATAAAAGTGTGTTAGTAAACAATTGGCTCAAACCATTTACGTATTTTATTTGTTTCGTTAAAATGATTTTACGTTTGTTATCGACAAAACATTAAAAGATCGTAAAATATAAATACATGTTTTTATGGCTTATTTGTAATGAAGTAATAATAGTATTAAAGCTAGCAAATGAATTATCAATACTATCTTCATCCAATATTGAAAATTGTTCATATTGTTGAACAAATAAATCAATTTTGTTGTTTTTAACTTGTTGATTTCCTTGGTGTGTTACAACCAAAGAGTTCCAAATTTCTTTAGCGGTTTTACGCATAGATATTCTTTCAAATTCCTTTTTGGGTAAGGCATTATATAAAACAATTTTTGCCTCACTATTTTTGAAAAGCTTTTTCTTTTGGTCGTCAGTGAGACGATCATGAGAAATGTTTTCTTCTTTTATGGTTTTATCATCTTTTACAGTTGCTTGAAAATCACCTTCAACAATAATATACCAAAGATCAATATCTTTAGATTTCACATAAGTTTCAAATCTATTTTTCCAATAAATAAAACTATTAGTTTCAATTAGTGGAGGTCGTTTTATAGATTGCCCTTCTCTATAGTTTTCAAAACTCATGTTGATCGAAAAGTTTTTAAAATACAATTTACTTTAAAACTTTTTGAAAACCTTGCTCTTGATGCCAATTATGGAAAACTAGAAGGGGGGGGGGAGTTAAATGGTTTTACCGATTTTAATTTAAGTTTCAAAGATTTAGATTCGATATTATGTGAATTCGTATGGATGTATAAATAGTACGAAGCAATAAGTAAAGAAAGCAAGTAAAGTAAAAGGATAGAAAGTAGCGACACAAGTGATTTATTGTGGTTCGGCTACAAGGACACCTTACTTGCCCTACTCCACTCCCCGAGTACCCCACTCGAGAATTCAAGCACTATGTCAACAAGCTCCTTCAACTTGGCGGAGAAGCCTCACAACGTCGCTTACACTTTTTCCGGTACAAAGCTAAATACCGTGTTCTTCCACGAGGTAGAACTAAGTCTTTAGACAACTATTACACAAAAACTATGTGAAATATGAATTACAAGATATGCTACAGAAATCTTGTGGATGGAGAAATCAATCAAGGACCCTTTGCTTGGATGACTTGTAGAATAGTGTGATCTTGCCTTCATGAAGGACCTATATGAGAATCAAAACAAAAGATAGAAGAACTACTAGAATGATCAAATGATCAGAGGTTAGGAGAGTGAGATAATATATGAGAGAGTTGTAAGAAGAAGGGTGATAAACAATGAAGAAATGGCTCACTATTTATAGGAAAAAACGCCTTCTATCCTAGGGTTCCTGTGGATCCCTCACCCAAGGGATCCGGCCAGTGCATTTCTAGGGATTTGGCAGTCTGGGTCAGAATAGTCCGGATTTTGGGTTGCAAACCGGGTTATGGGTTATGGGTTATGAGCCTTGGGTCATCAACTTTGGGTCATGGGTACCTAACAAGATACAATGTATCTAGACAATGGGTCATGGATCTTGGGTTATGGATCATGGACATTGGGTCATGGGTCTTGGATAATACCCAACATGATTTCATGCATGATGTCATGCAATGGGTCATGGGTTATGGATTAGCTCTATGGGTATGGGTCATGGGTCTTGGATATTACCCAACCTATTACATATTATATTACACCAACTTATTATTACAACATTTATGTAAATCACCAAATGTATATACTTTGCAAAACAACATGTATTCTTATAATTTTACTTATGATAACTTTATATTTGTTATCAACAAAACATAACGAGATCGCTAAATATAAACAAACGTTTTTATAGTTTATTTGTATTTAGCATACTTGTCCAGGTTTCACTCTTGAAACACAGGTCTTGATTATGATAAAATTAAATAATTAATGGAATCTCATGAATGTCTCGTTAATTTTCAGGTTTTAACACTTGACATTTGAAGATTTAACACTAATAGTGCTTGCTCCAGCCTCATTTACTTTTCTTCCTTATGTTGTGTCTTTAATTTCTACGCCCGCATCACCTATGAGCTCAATTCATGTTTCCTCTGAGTCATCAGCTGGGAAATAGGGTATTGCATTTAAGAAGTCGCATATTGGCATGACCCAATCTTCGATGCCATAAGGTCGAAGTATCATCCATAGAAGTAAGACAAAGTTTGTCTTGAGGTTCATTACCGATTTTAATGACATAGACTCCATGTTTCTTAATTCCTCTACCTATAGTGATATCATTTTTCAATATCTTACTATCGGTTTCGTTAAAAAGTACGTTGCACTTTTTATCACATATTTGTCCTATACTTAAGAGGTTAAAGTTTAGGTTTTCTACGTGACACACATCGTTAATGGTTAGAGATTTGTTAGAAATCGCACCTTTACCGATGATTTTGCTTTTGCTATTTCCAAATACCACATTTCCTCCATCGAAGGATTCATATGTGGAAAATAAATCTTTATTGCCGGTCATGTGCCTTGTGCACCCGCTATCCTTGATCCACTCATCCAGATCTAGGTCGACCTTTAAGCACACCTAAGAAAACAATTAACTCAAAATTTTGGTCCCCATTTGTTCATCGGTCCATTAGTGTTAAACATTCCATTCATGTTAGGCATATATGGAAAAGGAGAGTATGCGTTCCATGGTGCAAAGTTTTGAAATTGAAAACCGTTTTGCATATTTGGATTCCATCCCATTTGATGGTTACTTCTCGGATAGACATTATTAGGTATCCTAGATGTGTTCGGTTTTGAAAATGATGGACCTTTGTTTCTTGTAAAACTTTGATTTTGTCTAGGAGGTGGTTGTCTAAAGGCAACATGGGTTGGTTTCTTCTTATTAAAAATAACAAAATCGGTTCTAGATGAGGAAGCTATATTATTACTACTGTTTGCTTCAGCACACCCACCGTGGGATCTGTGACCACAGTGGTTTGTTTTTCTATTGCTTTTACGAATTGTGTTTCTTTGTTTTCACTAGTTGACGCATCAAGTTGCTGAAAACTTAAACCTTTTTGGTTGTTTCCTGTTTTAACACTATTATTAGTATTCATTCTAGCAATCTTAGAGTCTAGATGATCAACAAGTGTTTGTAGTTGAACGCAAAGTTCACATTCCCCACTTTCTATCTTCCCCTTTTCTAGACGTTTTAATTTTGCTTTTAACTCAATGACTTCCTTTTCTAAACGTTGATTTTGGTTTTTCAAAAACTTGTTTTTGTTGATTACTTTTAAACTAATTTTGCAAAGTTTGTCATATTCATTATGCAATGAGTCATCATCTAATGATGAACTACTATAGAATTCGTGACATACCTCGTCATTTGCCATGAGACAAATTTCTTCGTCTTCGTCCTTGCTCATTCCCCACGAATCGCTCACGAATGCTTTTTGTTCATCACGTTTGGGACACTTACTAATAAAGTGGTTTAGGTCCCCACATTTAAAGCAAGCGCGATCATCCCTTGCCTTCTCGTCCTCTTTTCTTTTCCGAAATCCTTTCTTGTCGTCATACGGTTGCTTGACGTATCTTCCCTTTCTTCTAAAGAACTTCTTGAAGTCCCTTACCGCCATGGCATACTCCTCGTCATCACTATCCGAAGAGGAGTTCTCTTCATCGCTTGAGACCTTCTTGGCTTTAAAGGCAAGAGATTTGTGCTTCTCCTTCACTTTTGAGGCTTCCGAATCTTTAGCGAGGACAAGCTCATAGACTTTTAAATTGCCTATGAGTTCATCAAGGGTGAGGATTGACAAGTCTTTTGATTCTTCGATTGCCGTCACCTTAGATCTCCACTTGGATGGAAGTGCCTTTAGATATCTCCTAACATGATTACGGCTAGAGAAAGATTCATCAAGTGCTTGTTAAGATGTAATTATAGTATTAAAGTTATCAAAAGAATGATCTATAGTCTCCTCATCCGATATTGAAAATTGTTCATATTGTTGAACAAATAAATCTATTTTACTATTTTTAACTTGTTGATTACCTTGATGAGTTACAACTAAAGAATTCCAAATTTCTTTAGAGGTTTTGAGCATGGAAATTCTTTCGGATTCCTTTTTGGGTAAAACATTATATAAAACCATTTTAGCTTCACTATTTTTGGAAATCTTTTTCTTAATATCATCGGTGAGTTTATCATGAGGTATGTTAACTAAAGTTCCGTTGTCATCTTTTGCAGTGGCTTTAAAATCGCCTTCAACAATGATGTACCAAAGATCAATATCTTTAGACTTCACATACGTTTCGAATCTATTTTTCCAATATATAAAACCATTAGTTTCAAGTAGTGGAGGTCGTTGCGTGGATTGCCCTTCCTTGTAATTTTCGGAACCCATAGTGATCGAAAAGTTTTTAAAATACGGTTTACTTTAAAACTTTTATAAACTTAGCTCTTGATACCAATTGTGGAAAACTAGAAGGGGGGTTGAATAGTTTTGCCGATTTTAAGTTAGTTTCAAAAACTTTAGATTCGATGTTATGTGAAATCGTATGAATGAAGAGATAGTATAGATCTAAGAGTAATGCAAGTAAAGTAAGTAAAGTAAAGGATAGAAATTACACAACCGATTTATAGTGGTTCAGCTACAAGGACACCTTCCTTGCCCTACTCCACTCCCCGAGTCACCTACTCGAGAGTTCAAGCACTATGTCAACAAACTCCTTCAACTTGGCGGAGAAGCCTTCACAACGTTGCTTACACCTTTTTCTGGTACAAAGCTATATATCGAGTCCGTAACACGGAGGACCAAACCAACACTACTATAACACAACACATATGTGAAATATGAAATACAAGATCTTTGCTACAGAAATCTTGTGGAAGAACAAATCAATCAAGGACCCCTTGCTCAGATGACTTGTAGAATGCTCGTGATCTCGCCTTAGAGAAGGACCTATATGAGAATCACAATAGAAGAAAGAAGAACAACTCTCTACATCAAGTGATCTTTTGTTAGAAGAGTGTAAGAATATATGAGAGAGTTTGTAAGAAGAGGGGTGAGTAAAAATGAACAAATGGCTCTCTAGTTATAGGGAAATTCTTGCCACTGTTGCACGGATCCCACAGATCCCTTGCTTGAGGGATCCGTCTAGTGTAACTCCAGAGATCCGTGAGACGCTCCTCTTTGCCCATGGGTTTTTGGGTTATGGGTCATGGGTCATGGGTTATGGTTTGAACCATGGGTATCTAAGTAGATACAATGTATCTAATAGATGCAATGCATCTAGTCAATGGGTATGGATTAACTCCATGGGTTATGGATATGCTCCATGGGTATGGATCATGGGTTGTGGTTTTTACCCATCCTAATAAACTATTACAACAATTTGTATTAAATGACTATATGTAGATGCTTTACAAAAATAACATGTATCCTTATAGTTTTACTTATGAAAACATTATATTTGTTATCAACAAAACACAAAGAGATCGCTAAATATTAATAAACGTTTTTACAGTTTATTTGTATTAACAGAATAAATAATAAATAAAAAGGACTAAATAGTTTTAGGTACTTACAAATTAGTTAATTTAGTGTAAATATTGTGTAGTTTGATATTGTTTAGCTTATAAAATCAAGGGATGATTTTATTGTCAATGGAGGAGGGAAATGTGTTGACTTTTTCAAAAATGTAAAAGTTTTTAAACATCTTAGAAAATGTGGTGAACGTATAGGCCAAGTTTGCATATAAGTAAAATTGTTTAAAACACAAGTTTAGACTCGTTAATTTTTAAATTTTAAATTAAATTTTAAAATTCCATATAACGATTATAAGTGAACTAAAAATTAAGTTAATGTGATTAAAATATTAAGAGTCAGTTTTCGTTACGCGCGGAATAAAATTCAAAATTGTACACGCTTTTGGATAAAATGTTTATGTTTTGAATAAATATTAACGTTAAATTTTTAAGTTGTTACACATACCGTGACAGGAGAAGTGAAGAACACTCATTCATTTTGAAACCGGCAATATCATTGTGTAGAAATAGTAAGGGTCAAAATGATAGAAGCCCTCGATCATCACAGTCTCGGGCTGGAAATGTAGTGTCAAATGTTCACAGCTCCTCGGATATCAGACTTGCTGACAAGTATGCAGTTCTAGTATCATGTCGATAAAACTATACGGGTAATTAAGCTACTTCCTGAATGTATCGCAGTCAAAAAAATAAGAAAAATTTTATGATAAATCCCATGTAATACACAATTTGGTTGTATAATATACGTTGTTTTTCAAGAAGCCAACAAGTTGGCGACCACGTATGTCAAGAGATCTTTTGATCTCTGGTGCATCTCAAATGTCAAGGCCAACTTTTGGCTCCGATGACAGGGCTACTAAATTACTTTGTGGAAAAATATAAGGGGGTTGAACAGTTTTACCGATTTTAAGTTTCAAATATTTAGATTCGATCTTATGTGAATTCGTATGGATGGATAAATAGTACGAAGCAATAACTAAAGTAAGTAATGAAAGCAAGTAAAGTCAAAGGATAGAAAGTAGCGACACAAGTGATTTATCGTGGATCGGCTACAAGGACACCTTCCATGCCCTACTCCACTCCCCGAGTACCCCACTCGAGAATTCAAGCACTATGTCAACAAGCTCCTTCAACTTGGCGGAGAAGCCTCACAACGTCGCTTACACTTTTTCCGATACAAAGCTAAATACCGATTTCTACCACGAGGTAGAACTAAACCTTTAGACAACTATTACACAACAGCTATGTGAAATTTGAATTACAAGATATGCTACAGAAATCTTATGGATGGACAAATCAATCAAGGACCCTTTGCTTGGATGACTTGTAGAATAGCGTGATCTCGCCTTCGTGAAGGACCTATATGAGAATCACAATAAAAGATAGAAGAACTACTAGAATGATCAAATGATCAGAGGTTAGGAGAGTGAGATAATATATTAGAGAGTTGTTAAAAGAAGGGTGAGATACAATGAAGAAATGACTCACTATTTATAGGCAAAAAAGCCTTCTGTCCCACGGTTCCGGTGGATCCCTCACCCAATGGATCCGGCCAGTGCATTTCCAGGGATCCGACAGTCTGGGTTAGAATAGTCCGGATTTTGGGTTGCAAATCGGGTTACGGGTTATGGGTTATGAGCCATGGGTCATGGACTTTGGGTCATGGGTACCCAACATGATACAATATATCTAGACAATGGGTCATGGGCCTTGGGTCATGGATCATGTACATTGGGTCATGTTTCTTGGATAATACCCAACATGATTTCATGCATGATGTTATGCAATGGGTCATGGCTTATGGATTAGCTCCATGGATATGGGTCATGGGTATTGGATATTACCCAACCTATTACATATTATATTACACCAATTTATTATTACAGCATATATGTAAATGACCAAATGTATATACTTTGCAAAAGAACATGTATTCCTATAATTTTACTTATGATAACTTTATATTTGTTATCAACAAAACATAACGAGGTCGCTAAATATAAACAAACGTTTTTACGGTTTATTTGTATTTAACAATCTCCCCCTTTTTGTTGATGACAAAATATAAAGTTATGGTGAGTAAAACATAAGATTAGATGTACGTTTTGAAAGCGTATATGTGAGTTTTAGTCTCTTCTCCCCCTTTTTGTAGAAACAAAAAGTGAGTCGAGTAAAAAATAAATGGTGAAAAAAATGATCCACAAAGCACTAACTCCCCCTTGACGGTAGCTCCCCCTAGAATAGGGCGTCAAGTGAGAAAAAATAATACCTACAAAAAAGAAGTTAGTGATAACATGTAATATAATCTTGTAGAAGACGAGAAACAAGAGAGAAAGCCAAGATACGTAAACAAATCCTTTTAATAAAACATCAAAATGTAGTGGTATATATGCCACATACAATTGTAAAACTAAGAACAAGGGTTTGTTCTTTAGAAAGACCCAAAAGAAAAAAAAATTATTATCATTCCTTCCATGCTTGCATAGGGTCTAATGATGGAAGTTTTGGTGAGTGATAATGTTGATGCGATCAAGGATATGGTTGAGAATGAACCGCATTTCGTCCCTTATTTCCATTGCGAGATCCCTAGTGGATTGGCAATGTTCGCAAAAGAGATAGTGAGGGAGGTGTGGGTGGATGGTCTCCAGCCAAGTTTGATTTTTGGAGTGCGGATTAGGTGGTGGAAATGTTGGTAAGTATGGATGAAAGTCCATGATGTTGGTGATTGGTGGTGGGAAAGAACCTAGATGTTCTTGTAAGGTGATGGGTGGTATAGGTGGTGAGTTTTCAAGCCCTTTTAAGAAGGTATTTGGAGATGTTGGAGGTGTTAAAAAGACTAGCTCTTTTGGGTTTATATTTGAGGCTAGTTGGGTAGATTTTGATGGTTGGGATGGGGTGGGTGGTGGACTAGACAAGGGTAGCGGAGTGGTTTTTGGAGTCTTAAGGAGTTCCGCTAGAGTGATTTGAGTGTCAAGTTGAGACTCGGTTGAGGAATGTGGTGGTGAGTTTTTAGAAGATGATGGGAGTGCGATATTGTAGTCATTTGGTGGTGAATGAGTAGTGGGTGATGAGCTATTTGACAAAGGTTCAGATAAGCAACAAGGTCGGATGCTAATCCGACGGTTTTCCTAGTTTTGGGTGGTGGTGGTATTATGGAAGGTGGTAGCATAAAGTTTTTGATTTTTTGAAAAGGGTTGTTTTCACTAGATAGTTCATCATTTTTTGAGGATCTTTTGGGAGACAAGATGATGGTTGTTTGTGAAGTTGAAAGTGATGGATATGCAAGCATTTTGGAACCTTATTTATAGAACAAATAATGCATTGCAATGAATGCTAAAACCAAAATATGGACTATAATCTAATGATTAGATACGACTTTAAAGCAAGTGATCATGAGAGCACAAGCATTAAGGAAAATATTCGTTAGTGATAAAGATAAAATATTGAAAATTTGAAAATTTCAAGCCAAAATAAGAGAAAGATTTGATAAAAGAGGATAGTGTGACACGGTTCCCACGGATCTGATCCTTCAGGGATTCGTCCAGCGTAAATGGTGGGATCCGGGGAAACTGGTGTCCTCAGGCAGAAGAAAAATATTGTTTTTGGAAACAATAGTGCCTAGTGTGTGCCTATATGGAAACTGTGACAACTAGTAATTTCAGGTCATTTCTCAAATTTACTATTCATCTCGGGAATTTACTATTCATCGGTTACTATTCAACATTTTACTATTCATCGTTTTTGAAGTCGATTTGATATTTTGAGAGGTTATTTCAAAATTTTACTATTCACGAAACACTATTCATTCTCGGAGAAAAATCACTATTCATGATTCACTATTCATCATTTTTCGTAAACTAGGTTTACGAGTATCAAATTCGCGTAACCGTAATGGTTTAGCTGCGTATTCATGAAAAATCATTGAGGACATTTCATATAGACTAGAATTAGTCTACATATCATTAGTAATATCATTTTTATGTTAGTTCATGCATGGGTGTGCATTTTTCATTCACGTATATTTTCCTATTAAATAAACGCTATCGCATAATCATTTATTTTGAATATTTGATCCGACACTTCCAAAAATTATCCTGATATATTTTTATACTCATTTTAAGACTATAAAAATTGTATTATTAGTTTACCCGATGTTTTAAATTTATTTTGTATATAAATTGTTATGTATATATATTTACGACGGTTTTCGTAAATTCAACTCGATAATTATTTATTCACTCAATTCTTGCCAGAAATGTATTTTTATAATTTTTATGACTTCAATATATTTTATTTTATTCCGTTAAAATCGATTTCTAGCTAACGCTACACTTAATAATTAATTTTACGTACAAACTACACATTATACTAAACTTAAAATACAATTAGTCATCAAAATCAAGTATCAAATCCTTTTTTTTTCTTATGGCCGGTCACCCCCCTAGTCATCACATTGTAGATATTTTTTTTTTAACTAAAAATGTACACATAATATTTATCATGACTAGGCATATGTTATACAAGATATTTACTAAACAAAACACATAGATAACACACATTTGAAGGTGAAAAACAAAAGGGAACCTCTCATCTCTTTTACATGGATCGGCCAAGCCAAGAACATCAAGGAAAATTCATCATTTTTGCAAGATCAAGTGTTTAAACAAGTCTTAGTGATAATCTAGTTAAGGTTTTGAAATAAAAACCTCAAGATTATTAAGTTTTCTAGCTCAAAAACTCTTCAATCACTCAAGTAAGCTTCAACTAATTTTTCCTAATCTTTCATGCACTTACTTGATGTATTTTTATGATCTAGTAAGAAAAACATGCAATTATTATGTTGGTGGGTATCTCCCAGAACAGGGTTAAGACAATCAATGACAGTAGCAATACCACTAGGTGGTTACCGGATATCACTTAGAATCGTGTGATCACTTTCCAAAGTAAACTATTCGACCCTAATGCCTGGGTATCACGAATATCTACTTGGGATAAGACCAAATGCAGTTAGAGAATTAGGCACAATTCTATAACCCTTTCGCTAATAAGTGTTTACGTTTTCTGTGTGTCCTTCATGCATTATCAGATCTCCTATTTATAGGAGGTTACTCTTGAGCTATTCCAATGGAATTATGAGTATTAATCGCCCATTAATAGCCTCATAATTATCCCCATTATAGCCGTTAGTGGTTACATGACCAATTAACGTGGTCATAATGCAGTTGTAACTGCCATTTAGCTTACTTTCCATAAGCAGTACTTTCCACTAGCAGTACTTTCACTTGCAGTGGAAATACAGCCTATCAGTGGAAACACTGCCTATCAGTGGAAACACTGCTTATCAGTGAAAATCACAAGCAGTACTTTCCACAAGCAGTACTTTCCTCAAGCAGTACTTTCCTCAAGCAGTACTTTCACCAATACAAACCACTATTAGAGTCAGGGTGTTCATGGACCTTATGGGTGTACACTCCGTACCTCCTAACCCATTTCAAGGTGTGAACTAATCCCACAAGTGCACTAAATTTTCCAACAATCCTCCCCAAATTTAGTTCACTTTCTTTGCATGAAAAATAAACATCAACAAAAACATGTGCATAAACGAAAATGTCCTGAGGATTGAATTTCCATCTTAGTAATTACACGTTCAAACATTCGAGAATCAGGGTGTTCTAAGAATTGAACCCTTCAACCCATTTGAATACCTGAAGATAAATACACACAAGTTTTCAAACACTTAACAGCTCCTGACACTATACAAGCCATGTGTCCATATCCAAATTCATAAATGTTGTAAAAGCTGAAAGTCCAAAGCTTCCTGAAGCGGCAAAACTTCAACATTTACATAGGTGGTTCCTCTTTAGTCATGCTCCTGCTAAGCACTTTTTCAAAGAAAATTAACCATTAAGAAGTAAAGACTTCATCCTCCTTTCAACAGGTTCTGAGCACAACCTTGGGATGTAAATAAAACATGTGCTCCAGTCCACTGAATGTTCAGCTTTCCACATTGAACTCAGCTCCTAAGTTTCCTCAGGAGGGAGTTGGGTGTCCTAGCATTCAGTGACTAAGTTGGACTTAAACCCATCCCTTTAGCAGACTTTATAACCAAGTCTCTAGCTAGACCCTTCGTCAAGTGATAAGCTAAGTTCTGTTGAGATCTAACAAACTCTATAGATACCACCCCATTCATGATAAGCTCACGAATCATGCTATGTCTGACACCTAAGTGTCTAGACTTACCATTGTACATTTGGCTATAAGCCTTAGCCAATGTAGCTGCACTATCACACCGGATAGAAATAGGTGCTATAGGTTTAGGCCACAATGGAATCTCAAGAAGCAAGTTTTTCAACCATTCAGCTTCTTTACTAGCAGCTGCTAAAGCCACAAATTCAGATTCCATTGTTGAACTGGTGATGCAAGTTTGCTTCTTGGATGCCCAAGAAATTGCACCTCCACCAATTAGGAATACCCAGCCACTGGTAGACGAATTGTCTTCAGTATTACGGATCCAACTTGCATCAGTGTAACCTTCCAACACTGATGGGTAACCAGTATATGAGAGACTATAATCCATAGTTCTCTTCAAATACTTCAGTACCCTTTGAACTGCTTGCCAGTGATGAGCACTAGGATTACTAGTATACCTGCTCAATTTTCCCACTGCAAAACCAATATCAGGTCTTGTACAAGTCATGGCATACACCAGGCAGCCAATTACCCTAGAGTACTCAAGTTGAGATACAGCCTTGCCATGATTAGGCATCAGCTTCTCACAAGTATCCATAGGTGTACTCACTGGAGTACAATCAAAGTAATTGAATTTCCTCAGTACCTTCTCAATATAATGAGACTGAGAGATAGAAATTATTTTACTTTCATGTTTAATCCTTATACCAAGGATAACATCAGCCTCCCTCATGTCCTTCATGGAGAACCTTGATGACAAAAATTCCTTTGTCAGGTCAACCTGATTTTGGTCAGTGCCAAAGATCAACATGTCATGAACATATAGACAAATGATGACTCCTTTACAAGATTCATCAAATTTGCTATATACACATTTGTCAGCTTGGTTAAGAACATAACCACTAGACAAAACCACTTCATCAAATTTTTGATGCCATTGCTTGGGGTGCCTGCTTAAGTCCATAAAGAGACTTAATCAGTTTACACACCTTGTTTTCATTGCCAGGCAAGATGAAGCCCTGAGGTTGGTTCATATAAACCTCCTCTTCCAATTCACCATTCAAGAAAATTGTCTTCACATCCATCGATGAATAACAGATTGTGAATAGATGCCATAGCAATCAGCAGTCTTATGGTACTGATACGAGCCACAGGGGCATAAGTATCAAAATAGTCTATCCCCGACTTTTGTTTAAAGCCCTGAATGACTAGTCTAGCCTTGAACTTTTCAATAGTTCCATCTACCTTCATTTTTCTTTTGAAAATCCATTTGCAACCCAAAGGTTTGCAACCAGGAGGTAGATCAACCAACACCCAAGTGTTGTTGCCCATGATGGAATCCATCTCATCATTGATTGCTTCTTTCCAGAAAGCAATATCCTGGGACTTCATTGCTTCTTCAAATGTTTTGGGGTCATCCTCAACAATGAAGCAATAGGATTATTGGTCTGAGACCTCATCCCTGGTACCTTCAACTAAGTATAGTTGAAACTCAGGTCCAAATGACTTTGGAGTCCTGACCCTTTTGCTTTTCCTGAGCACAGGTTCAGGTTGCTGAACCACAACCTCATCAGGCACCACTGATGGTTCATCATCAGGTACCTCTGATACACCAGCGTCATGAGTTCCATTAGGAATCCTCTGAATTGGTCTAGGAACTGATGAGAATCTATTCTCATCAAAGTCTGCATCCCTTGATTCAATAATGGAGTTAATTGAAACATATTCATTAGGTTCAATAACACAGAACCTAAAAGCCTTGGAATGCTCAGCATATCCAACAAAGATGCAGTCAATGCCTCTTTCACCCAAAGTCTTTTGCTTTGGATCAGGGAGTCTTACAACAGCCCTACAACCCCAAACCTTGAGATAGTTCAGGTTAGGTTTCCTTTTAGTCCAGAGTTCATAAGGGGTAACCTTGTTCCTTTTGTTAGGAACCCTATTTAATAAATAGCAAGCTGTTAACATAGCTTCACCCCAGAACCCTTGACTCAGTCCTGAATAGGACAACATGGAATTAACCATCTCCTTCAGCACCCTGTTTTTCCTTTCAGAAATACCATTTTGCTGAGGAGTATAGGGAGCAGTAGTTTCATGGATAATACCAACAGACTGAAAGTACCGAGTATCCATGTACTCACCTCCCCTATCAGTCCTTAATCTTTTGATCAAAGACCCAAGTTGTAATTCAAGTTCAGTTTTAAACACTTTGAATTTATCTAATGCTTCATCCTTGGTATGTAACAGATAGACATAACAAAATCTAGAAGCATCATCAATAAATGTCACAAAGTACTTCTTATTCCCCAAAGAAGGAGTGGCATGCAAATCACACAGGTCACTGTGAATTAGCTCCAAGACCTTAGTCTCACGACTAACACCCTGAAAGGGTTTCTTGGTTATCTTGGTCAACATGCAAGTTTTACACTTTTCAGTGTCCATGTCAAAAGCAGGGATTAAACCATCCCTAGACATATCTTGCATTCTTTTATAGTGAACATGACCATGTCTAGCATGCCAAAGGGTAGAATCAGTCTGGTCATATGTGGTCACAAAAGCTGAAATAACACTGTCAGTGGTAATATTAAGCCTGAACATTTGATTACATAAATAACCAAAACCAATAAAAACACCACATTTAGAAAGCACAAATTTATCAGACTCAATAACTTGTTTATATCCATGATTATTCAATACACTACTTGAAACCAAGTTCTTCCTTATATCAGGAACATGAATAACATTAAACAAAGTTACAATCTTTCCAGAACTAAAATTAAGATCTACACAACCACGACCATGCACCAAGGCTGTTGACTCATTTCCTATGTGAAGAATAGAACCATCATTCAGTGACTCATAAGTCTTGAACCAGCTTCTATCTTTACACACATGAACTGTTGCACCAGAGTCAACCCACCACGCAATATCATCATCCTGCACATAAAAAGATTCAGATACATATGTAACATAATAAATCTTAAAAGACTTATTAAACATATTCTGACCTTTCAGTGAGTTGGCTGAACCACCACCCCCTGAACCATTAGTGCCTGATCCATTGGCTTTACCACCAATTTTAACACCCTTGCAGTCCCTTTTAATGTGACCTGTTTTGCCACATTTCCAACAAGTAGGTGTTGCCTTCTTGTTTGGATCTGCCCTTGTGTTATCATGATATTTGCGTTTGCCTTTGTTGTCATTGTACCTGGTGGAGTTGTTATGCTCCACCATATTGACAACAGATGCACCAGTAGCATTTCCACTCTTTGGCTTGTCATTATCCTGCACCTTGAGAGATTCCTCAATGTGCAGATGACTGCCCAACTCAACAAGAGTTAACTCCTCCTTCATATGTTTCAAGGTATGCTTGAAATCTTTCCATGAAGGAGGGAGTTTGTCAATGACACACGAGACTTTGATAGCCTCATCCATGTTCATTTGGTGTTGTGTAAACCTTCCAAGTATTCCAAGAAGTTCATTGTATTGTTCCATAACTGGTCTTGAATCATTCATTTTGTAATTTGTGAAATTACTAACAAGGAACTTCTTACTTGATGCATCCTCAGCCATATATTTGGCATCCAAGGAATCCCACAGTTCTTTGGAAGATTCAAAGTTCTGATAAATATCAAACGAAGAATCAGACATACCATTCAGAATAAGACCTCTGCATATGTAGTCATCATTCTCCCATTTGCTCCTCCTCCTGATCTGCTCCACAGTAGCATCATCACCATCATCAGGAATGGGTGTGGTTAGCACATACACCATACTCATACTTGACAGCAAGAAGTGCATCTTCTTCTACCACCTCCTAAAGTCCACCCCTTCAAACTTGTCCAGCTTAGCAAAGTTTGAAGCCATGTGTTTCATTGCAGCAGTTGCCATTGATTATCACAAAATAGTTTACTTTGATTGTTGGTGGGTATCTCCCAGAATAGGGTTAAGACAATCAATGACAGTAGCAATACCACTAGGTGGTTACCGGATATCACTTGGAATCGTGTGATCACTTTCCAAAGTAAACTATTCGACCCTAATGCCTGGGTATCACGAATATCTACTTGGGATAAGACCAAATGCAGTTAGAGAATTAGGCACAATTCTATAACCCTTTCGCTAATAAGTGTTTACGTTTTCTGTGTGTCCTTCATGCATTATCAGATCTCCTATTTATAGGAGGTTACTCTTGAGCTATTCCAATGGAATTATGAGTATTAATCGGCCCATTAATAGCCTCATAATTATCCCCATTATAGCCGTTAGTGGTTACATGACCAATTAAACGTGGTCATAATGCAGTTGTAACTGCCATTTAGCAGTACTTTCCATAAGCAGTACTTTCCACTAGCAGTACTTTCACTTGCAGTGGAAATACAGCCTATCAGTGGAAGCACTGCTTATCAGTACTTTCATAGCACTAGCAGTGGATACACCACTTCAGTGGAAACACTGCCTATCAGTGGAAACACTGCTTATCAGTGAAAATCACAAGCAGTACTTTCCACAAGCAGTACTTTCCTCAAGCAGTACTTTCACCAGCAGTACTTTCTACTAGCACTACCAATACAAACCACTATTAGAGTCAGGGTGTTCATGGACCTTATGGGTGTACACTCCGTACCTCCTAACCCATTTCAAGGTGTGAACTAATCCCACAAGTGCACTAAATTTTCCAACATATTATGTGATTCATACCACTTTTAATTGTTTTTATTACTTATTATAAGTTATAATCATCCTATAATTAATCCCTTAAAACATATCATTGTTGATGATGTTTAGGAAACCATGACACCCTAAGAAGGTGTATGGTAGGTTTAGAATAGATTTGGTGTTGATTTGAAGTGATTGAAACAAGTATTACGCAAGAAAAATCATTTTCGACAACGTTAGATTGTGGGCTGATCGTTTTTACTAAATCTGCAAATTTTGACAGGTCATGGATTATTTTGGGCTAGATATTTAGAAAATATACTTTAAAACGAAACCGTGGTCGCTTGAACGGGTTAAAACGGATTTATAACCAAGGGGTTACGATGTTTTCAAGTTTAACGACGAAAACTAATTTTCTGAAAAATGGTAAGCTGTTAAGGGTTATTTTAAGGGCAAAAATGAGTTTTAAACATTGTCTAAATGAGTCGATTTGTCAAAAATATATTAGTATACATTAACACGAAACTAAGGATATATAAAACGTAGAAAACGGACTTATAACGACTGATGAGTGCTTATTCACTCATCATTTTTACCCATCTAAGCCCACAAAAATGTCTAAAAACACTGAAATATAACCAATTATGCTGCAGATATCCTTGGAGTGTGTTTTTATGTATTTCAGGTACAAAGGATCGAAAACAGGACCAAAACGGACAGAATTGAGCTCGGAATGGAAAACGTGCTTTGCAGACGGAGCCGGATGACGATTTTCTACATTATTCAGAGCCCGGGATACATTCTTGGGAGTGAGCTTGGGGAATCAGATGAAAAACCTAACCTAAACCAAAATCGCCATTTTACCCTTCCACCCGTACCCAAATGACAATTTTACCCTTTTTATTAAAATCCAAATCTATTCTTTTAAACCTCATTTTTATTTTACAACAATTATTTTTTTTTAAACCAATTTTATTAAAAGTATTTTCTTTCAAAAAAAAAAAAAAAGTTTTAATCAAAATCAGAAAATACAAAGTTTTATTTAAAACTACAAAAGTTAAAAACCTTATAACCCTTTAACCTTGAACCCCCTTTTTATTACAATCCCTTTTGAACCCCCTCCTCTTACCCTTTCTTTACCCAAATCAACCAGAAGAAGAAAAATTACCCAACTCCCATGCTCCCATTTTGGCGCCCAAATGCACAAAGAACCCAACATCCCTTGTCTTCTTCTTCCCCATCACTCTCAACACTGGTCCCCAAGTTCAGAAGCCCCCACAACCCACATGGGCAACTGCCATGTTGGCAATCCAAATCACCCCCATTGGAGCTCTTAAAATAAACGGCTAAGATTGTACCCTTGGTGCCCAAGATCATTTGGATGGCTATGATTTGCTCAAGAAAACACAAAGGCATCCAAGGCTCTTTTGTCTCACAAAACAAGCACAAAAGCTCAAGCATATGAAGACCCAAGACTAGTATAAATAGATAGCTTGTAAGCCTTTGAAAGGCATTAGGATTTTAGTATTTTTAATTTAGTTTTCTGTTTTTCTTTAATCCAGTTGTAGTGTTTTAATTTTAATGAAAAAAGTTTTATTTCTCTCAAAATTCTCTTTACAGCTTATTTTGCTAATAAGCACTTGAGTGCTTATTAGCTTATTACTCATTATATCTCAGTTCAAAGTTTTGATTTAAGCTACACTTTAGTTCTTGCAAAAGAAAATCCAAGTTTAGTTTCTTAAAAATCAGTTTTAAAGAGTTGTACTCCCTGTACAGGAGTGTTTGGTTTTGGCTCAAACTTGGGTCAAAACCCATTTTCACCCACTTTGATTTCATAAGTCAAAGTTGCTTTAAGGTTTGAAAGTAGTTTTGAAAGAAGAAAAATTGATTTAACAAGTTTTGTTAAGTTTTGGTAAAAAAAAAATCAATCTACTGTTTCTGTCCTGTGCTACTGAACAGCAGCATAGCTGCTGATTTAGAAGCTTTTTACCAGCTTACTCTCATTCAAAATTTTTCCAAAATCACTTTTCTCACATCTTAACTTGCCCATATCAATAGTTATTTAGTTTATTAGCACTTAGTATCACTTAGGCTTAGTTTAAATATGCATTAAAAACCTGTTTTTACTCATATCAGCTTTTGTATTTGCAGCCAAAATTGTCCAAATCCCCTTCCTTTCTAGATTTTTAATTTGCTAAATATTTAGCTTTAGGACCAGTAATTTTGCATGCTTAATCTAGGCTAGGTGGTGTAGCTATTTCCCATTTTTGTGAATTTTTACTTGAGCCTCTAGGTAGCTTAATCTCCCCTTCAACAGCCCCCATTGGACTGCTCTGCTGCAACATAGCAGCCCTCACAGTAGCATGTGCAGCCCCTTGTTTTAGCTTATTTCAGTTTCCAGTTAGCTTATTTAGTGTACCTTAGTTGCTTTTTAGATAATATAGATTAGGAATAGTTCTCCTTTAGCTTAATTAGTGCTTATCTAAACTTGGTAGAATAGCTTATTCTCTTATTGTATGCTCATTTACCATGTTAGCTTAAGACTCCCCTATAACTGCTTATTTCCTAGATAGCTTATACCCAAACTGCTTATCCTGTTCCCCCCCCCCCCTTAGTTCCATTACAGTCAAGTATCTTAACTCTTGTCTTATGTTGAATAGCTTATTTGATCTCTTTGTGAAGCTTCCTAACTGTTGTACATGCATTTAGAGGGACTGAGTTGAATAAGCAGTTTCAAACTGCTTATTCTTTAGTTTGAAAAGAAAAGTTTTCATAAAAAGTTGTTATTTTCATGTCCTTATCAATTTGCAAAAAGAAAAATTGAAAAAAAATAATTGCAAAAAAAGGTGCAAGGCACCAGATTCGAACTCAGGTCTCCAGCTTCACATACCCAACACACAACACACAACCAACTGCCCTAGGGTCTTTATTCATTAGAATCTTGCAGCACTTATCTCTTAAATACAAAAACAGTTTTTAGCTTACTAGCTTATTTAGCTTTTTAACATCTGATTTCAAAAAAACAGTACCACAGTTTTATATTTTTCCCAAAATCAGTAAGATTTAAAGTATTTTCTGTGAAAATTTCAGATTTTTCCAAAATAGTTTAGTATTTTTTATAATTAAATTAGATTAAATTAGTTTTTAAATCATAATAAATAATTTAAAAGTCGAAAAAATACCCGGCTTTTTCCTAAAATTATTTTTAGTCGTTTAGAACGTAGGAAAATTAGTTTCACATCCGTAGGCCTTAAATTGCATCATTTTCACTTTTTGAGGCTCGGGATTAGCCCGGGTTTTCACGTTTTTGCATTTTAGCACCTTAGGACTTATTTTAGCTTAATTTTATTGTTCCGTATGCTTAGTAGTAGTTAGATAATCATTTACTTTGTTCCCGTAGCCTTAATTACTTTCCCTTTAGTTAATTTGTAGAAAACGTAATCAAAAACAAAAACCCGTAACATCGAGCATTTTAATAACAAACCTCAAACGACATTCTCAATTCACACCTCGTTGGGAAACGACCCGGATATCCTTATCCGGTATCACATATCTCACTCACGTGATTTGATTGACTAACCTTTTTCCTAAAAGGTTTTCGATTCGATTCTCGTGTTTATTTTGATATTGATATTATTATACTATTTCATCCATACACACCACCCTTAAACCTTCATTATCAGCGAATCAGTGTCTGAACCGTTTTAAGTTTCTTACGGTTAGTCATTCACAAGTGGCTAGCTTGTGTGAGATAACTTGACGTGTTCGGCATCGAATCAAAATTTTGGCGCCGCTGAGGTTGTGTTGCGACAATATCGTTACGGTTTGACGATTAGTGACTTGAAGAACCTTTCTCGTGAAGTTATTGCTTTTTGAAAAATTAAAAAACACAAAAATATTTTCCTTTTTATTTTGTATATATATATAAAAGATAAAAATACAAAAAGATTTTCCCTTTTGTTTTAAATAAAATAGAAGACACAATCAATATAACACTTCTCAACTTGAGTGTTATCATTATAAGTTCCCGAACAAAAGATTAAAAACTTGCCTTTGTGTCGCTCGTGATTTGGTTTACTTCTATCGGTTTAACAAACTGTGTGAGGGGTATAAGGACGGCCTGACATTAAATTGCGGCTGAAAAGAGACGGGTTTTTAATACGCTTCGCGCTGACCTACTAAGTCTCTCCGCTCCTTTGTGCGTTTTACTTATAAAAGTGATCATTTCACGTGGGATTATTGGTTTAAGTTCACTGTGTTTTGCCTCGGTCTTGTTTTAATTGAAAGTGTTGTTTTTGGTAGTGCATGCGCACTCGTTCTTCTAATTCTTCTAGTCCCCTTCTTGAACTCGCCACAATTCCGCGAAGACGAAATAGACGTCCCCCACCAATAGTCGAACCCGAGATTCGTACTAATCCCGACCCCATTCCCGAAATGGCGGATACTCGAACCATGTCTGAGTTACTTCAAGCTCCCGTAGACGGCTACGGTGATGCTATCGTCGTTCCACCAATTGACACCGAAAATTTTGAACTTAAGACTAATTTGATTCAATTGGTTTCATCTAAACCTTTTTGCAGTCTTGATAGGGATGAGCCCCATGCCCATATCCGTTGGTTTAATCAAGTGGCTTCCACTATTAACTTTCGGGGCGTCCCTCATGAGTCGATCAAGTTGATGTTATTCCCGTTTTCCCTCGAGGGGGCAGCTCGGATTTGGCTTGAAAAAGAACCCCCTCGTTCAATCACGACATGGGAAGACCTCTCTAAGAAATTCGTTAACCAATTTTTCCCTCCGTCGAAAACTACAATGTTAAGAAATGAAATAACCAATTTCCGACAAAGATTCGACGAGAGTTTCGGTGAAGCGTGGGATAGATTCAAAGAACTTCTACGAAAATGCCCACACCATGGCTTCTCCGACCTTCATCAGATCGATACGTTCTACAATGCTTTAACCCCATCCGACCAAGATTCGCTTAACGCGGCCGCCGGTGGTAATATCTTGAGTCGTATGCCCGGGGATATTAGAACGATTATCGAGAACAAATCAAAGGTTCCAACCTCCAGAAACAGAGCAGTTGTTGCTAAAGTCACTACCAATTCTTCTTCATCCGTTGTGGAGTCAAATTTGGAAGGACTTACCGACGCCATTCATAGCATGATAAAAGAGTTAAAGATTCAGAAAAACGGAACCCGTAAAGCCGTTACCGAAACTTGTGTTATTTGCGGTGGTCCCCATCCGTATTACAATTGTCAAGCCACCGATGGTGACGTCAGAAATGCCACCGTGGCAGCTGCTAATCACAATCACAATCCTAATCCGAATCAAGGATACCTTGCTAATCAAATGGGACCACCCGGTTTTCCTCAACCTAACAATCAAAATAGGTTCAATCAAAATCAAGTGAAAGGGAAAAATGTTCCATATCAAGCCCCGATGAACCAATACCCTCCCCAAGGGGGTAATCTCAATCATGGTTATCAAGTTCCTAATTACCAAACCCCAGTTGGTCCCTCTATTGAACTTTCCAACTACATTAAGTCTAATGAGGTTACAATTAGGGGTTTGCAAAGCCAAATCACCACTTTGAGAAATGATTTCCAAACTTCAATGTCAAAACAAGGTAATGAGTTAAAAAATGAATTGAACAAAACAAACAACAAAATTGATCAAAATCAAAACAAAATTGAAAATATGTTCAATAGTATCATGTGTCAAATGAATCAAGCTTCAACTTCTAAAACCCTTCCGGGTAATACAATTCCAAATCCGAAGGGAGAGTTGAATGCTATTGCCACCCGAAGTGGTAAGACATATGATGGACCCTCGATGCCTACACCCTCTCCGGTGAGGGAGGTAGCACAAGAAACTGAGGTGACAAAGGACAAGGTGCATTCTACAAGCCCACAAAGTACCGCACATGTCCAACCTCCGGTAGTCCACATCCCCATTCCGGAACCCGATGTTCCGAAGATTAAGCCTTCAATTCCTTATCCTTCAAGGCTTAATGATCAAAAGTCCCGCGAAAAAACTAATCAACAAATGGAGAAGCTTATCCAAATCTTTCAAGATACGCACTTCGAGATTAGTTTCGCGGAGGCTCTCCTTCTAATGCCCAAGTTTGGTCCGACGATCAAAAGCTTGTTGAGCAACAAAGAAAAAATTTCCGAGTTGGCTAAAACTTCCTTGAACGAGAATTGTTCGGCGGTTATCCTTAAAAAACTTCCCGAAAAGTTAGGAGACCCCGGAAAGTTCCTCATCCCGTGTGATTTTCAAGGATTAGTTCAATGCTCCGCTTTGGCCGATCTTGGCGCGAGCATTAACTTGATGCCACACTCCGTGTGGAAAAAGCTTTCGTTACCCCCACTCACACCTACATGTATGATCCTCGAGCTTGCCGACCGAACGAATTCTCATCCGTTAGGTATAGCCGAGGATGTCTGTGTGAAAGTAGGAAAATTTCATTTCCCCGCCGACTTTGTTGTCGTCGATTTCGATGCCGATCCCCGAGTGCCCCTCATCCTTGGGAGGTGCTTCTTAAAAACGGGTCGTGCATTGATTGATGTTGATGAAGGGGAAATCACTTTGAGGGTAAACAAAGAAGCCGTAACTTTCAATGTTAACCAAGATTTGAAATCTATGCCTACCATTTGTGGTATTGATAAAGTTGAAAGCCGTGAAACCAAGGTGACAAAGGACCCGGTGCTTCCTACTAATAACGGAAGTACCGAAAACGTCCAACCTAAGGTTATCCAAAATTCTCCATCTAGGATCGATCAAAGTCTTTCACGATTTACGGTTAAGAGATCTTCGAGTAAACGTGTTGAGCTTAAAACGATTACCAAGAAACCGGAGACCATAACGGAAGTGGTGGAAATTGCTAGCTCTAAGAGCACACCACTTGTCCCACCTCCGCATTCGGTTAATCGAATCGATCTTGTTGAACCTTCTTCGAGTGGCAATCCCACTCCTACTTCCGACCTCATTATTTCCGACTCTTCCCCTTCCCTCACTCCGTTTGAGGGAAGTAACTTGAATTTGGAAGAGATCGAAGCTTATTATTTTCCGTCAGGAATTGATGACGATGAATCTGACCCGGAAGGAGACCGTGTTCGTCTTGAACAATTACTTAGTGAAAATGAAGACCCGTTGTCTTCACTCCCTCCGAAAGAAATTGAAATTAAAGAAGTTGAGCTTTTGACCAAAAATCCTTCGAAGCCCGAGCCCGAGGATTCAGCTATTGATTTACTTCTCGAGGAGTTCGCCGATGAACTCGCTCGCCTTGGTCCTCTCCCACCGGGAATTGACAATGAAGTCTTTGACTTTGAAGCCGACTTACGTGAACTTGAGTATTTGTTGTATGGAGATCCTTCACTTGACCCTTCAATTGATAAGAAGGAGTTCTCCGATGAACTCACTCTCACGGACCTTAATCCATTTAAGAATGATAATTTGAACAATGATCCTTTGGAAAATTTTGATGATCCATTCTTTCCCAAAAAAGAGAAGAACTTGAAAGTTTCAATTGATGAACTTGTTGATCAAGATGTTCTTCATTCTTTTTTAACCAAGAGTGACTCCCCTTCTCTTGAGGATTTTACCGTGGTTGACACTTTCGATTCATGCCTCTCCGAGGATAAAGTATTCAAACCCGGTATAATACCTTCCAAGGGAGTTCACTCCAAGAGAACTCAAATTGCTAAAATGGGTACTTTACCCGATGTGATGTTTCAAACACTTCGACCTAACCATGAACTCCTCCTCTCTATGGAGTTATTTGTGACTAATACTGTGCTTCTCGATGATCCATCATTCCCTCGTCTTCCCGCCAAACCACCGGATGATGGATTCATCTTTGGTTTTGAACCCGATACCTATACTTTGATCTCTAAGGTGGTGGGCAAAGATTTTGAACACTATGTTCTCGTGCCTATTATTTTGCCCACCCAACCCACCCGTGTTACCTCATTCGGAAATGAGGATTTCATTTTCGACCCCGGCATCTCCATTCATCATTCTTCTGAGCCGGATATATCTCATCGGAGTGGAACTTTCAGCACATTCAATGTTTATCCAAACCATTTGAATGAAAGTCCGATGGAGATCTTCTCTTCCACTTGCTCCCCCATGGACCAATGAATTCGGGGTCGAGTCAAGCTAGCGACTCGGTTAACAAAAACAGTAGCATTTCATGGGTGTCCACCCATGTTTCTATCTTCTTTCTACTTTCTAACACTAAGTGTGGGGGGAATTCCCCCACTGATGTTTGCTTGTTGTGTGTTTGCTCTCTGTTTTCAGGATTCCCGTAGATCGTGATGATTGATGCGCCTGTTTTCGATTCAGCCGCCCAATATCCGATCTTTTTGCTAACGATTATCTAGGGATATCTTTATTAATCCTTTTGTGAAAAAAGATTTCGCTTCCACACTTGGCTAGTAGTATTACCTTTTTCCGTTCTATAGTTTCGGCTCCGGCCGGTACTTTGAATATTGAGGGCAATATTCAATTCTAAGTGTGGGGGGGAATTCTAAGCGAATTTTGATCACATTGTACCTTCTAGTACCCTAGTACCCCCGTTTTGACCAAAAATTTTAAAATTTTATCGCTTTAAGTCAAGTATTTACATTTACAAGAAGTGCTTCGCACAAAAATAAAGCGTTGATACCTCGGTATTAATGGTAGTTTAGTCTTGATTCGGCTAGAACAAGGGGATTCCCGACTCTGTTAGAGTGTTGATCTAGCTGCTCTCTTAACATTTAGGCTAAGGTTTTACGCGTTGTGCAAATGAAAATGCTAAGCGTGGAGTAGTTGGTTCTCTTTAGAGCTTATATAAGTAATCTATGGCTTTTTCTCCCAGAAGCTAACTAATTGGACCTAAATACGTGCTCGTTGTCAAACTTTTGAACATTCAAATAGTCTTGTTACAATAAAAAGTTTTTAAGCAAAATTGATTTAGAGTCCGAGTTCAACTTTTTATTTAAATTTCCGAGAAAGCATACTTCCTTTGAATCTGAATAATGTTGCAAAATGAAAGTACGGTAAAGTTGCTTGAATGATGCAAAAGTTGCAAAGTTTAAAGTAAAAGTCAAAAGTGAAAAAAAAAAAAAAAAAAAAAAAAAAAAAAAAAGTGAAGAAAAAAAAATGAAAAAATTGAAAAAATGAAAAATGAAAAAAATATGAGTTACGTGAATAAAAGCACTATGTTGCTTATGAATAAATGTACGAAACTTGCTTTTTCTTAAATTTAAATCGGAAGTTGAACTCGTATTCGTCAAAGTTGTCTAAAAGTTTGACGGTAATTTGGAAATCCTTGATTTCAAAGACCCTGAAAGCTCCGATACTATTCTCAAGGGTGAAAACCTAGCCTCCTTAAAAGGACAAGCTGAGAAGAAAGTCGCAACATGGAGTGATCTCACCTTTGAATCTCGAATTTCTAAATTGTCGTCGGTTGTAATCCATTTAGGTTTAGTTTTAACTTAACGGTAGCTTCGTAAATCTTTGGAATCGAATTCCCGCTAATTCCGGTACTATTCTCTGTGAGGTGTCAAAAGCCCGGTCACTTAAAACTTATGTTTTGGGATGTGCCGAGAAGAAAGCCGCTACATGGAAGAGGCCCTTTCGATCCTTAGACTTTCATCGTTTCCGGTGGGTTAGTACTTTAGTTAAGTGGATAACAACCATAACAAATGTTGATTTCAATGGTCAAACTTTTGAAAATGAGCACACTCACTTAAATTGTATAAATTGCGGGAGTGAAAAGTTTAGTCTCGACTTACATAGATTATTGATATAAGTAGTGTTAGCATTTTACAAAAACGTTTGCACAATAAGTTTAAGCTTGGTTTGAGAGTATAAAAAAGAGGATGACGATTATAATTCCCCGGAGACACCCATTTTGCGTGAATCCCGTTCCGTGACGCCATGTTTTGATAATCAAGCATGTTATTTATTTACGTTCAAGTTTTAAATTTCTCGTAGTGAATAAAAAGTCGAAACTGGGTATTCTTGGTATTTTTGATCCTTTCATTACTTCATATGATCGGATTGCTAGGGACTAGCAATTGATAGTGTGGGGGATTTGATGAGTGCTTATTCACTCATCATTTTTACCCATCTAAGCCCACAAAAATGTCTAAAAACACTTAAATATAACCAATTATGCTGCAGATATCCTTGGAGTGTGTTTTTATGTATTTCAGGTACAAAGGATCGAAAACAGGACCAAAACGGACAGAATTGAGCTCGGAATGGAAAACGTGCTTTGCAGACGGAGCCGGATGACGATTTTCTACATTATTCAGAGCCCGAGATACATTCTTGGGAGTGAGCTTGGGGAATCAGATGAAAAACCTAACCTAAACCAAAATCGCCATTTTACCCTTCCACCCGTACCCAAATGACAATTTTACCCTTTTTATTAAAATCCAAATCTATTCTTTTAAACCTCATTTTTATTTTACAACAATTATTTTTTTTTAAACCAATTTTATTAAAAGTATTTTCTTTCCAAAAAAAAAAAAAAAAAATAGTTTTAATCAAAATCAGAAAATACGAAGTTTTATTTAAAAATACAAAAGTTAAAAACCTTATAACCCTTTAACCTTGAACCCCCTTTTTATTACAATCCCTTTTGAACCCCCTCCTCTTACCCTTTCTTTACCCAAATCAACCAGAAGAAGAAAAATTACCCAACTCCCCTGCTCCCATTTTGGCGCCCAAATGCACAAAGAACCCAACATCCCTTGTCTTCTTCTTCCCCATCACTCTCAACACTGGTCCCCATGCTCAGAAGCCCCCACAACCCACAAGAGCAACTGCCATGTTGGCAATCCAAATCACCCCCATTGGAGCTCTTAAAATAAACGGCTAAGATTGTACCCTTGGTGCCCAAGATCATTTGGATGGCTATGATTTGCTCAAGAAAACACAAAGGCATCCAAGGCTCTTTTGTCTCACAAAACAAGCACAAAAGCTCAAGCATATGAAGACCCAAGACTAGTATAAATAGATAGCTTGTAAGCCTTTGAAAGGCATTAGGATTTTAGTATTTTTAATTTAGTTTTCTGTTTTTCTTTAATCCAGTTGTAGTATTTTTAATTTTAATGAAAAAAGTTTTATTTATCTCAAAATTCTCTTTACAGCTTATTTTGCTAATAAGCACTTGAGTGCTTATTAGCTTATTACTCATTATATCTCAGTTCAAAGTTTTGATTTAAGCTACACTTTAGTTCTTGCAAAAGAAAATCCAAGTTTAGTTTCTTAAAAATCAGTTTTAAAGAGTTGTACTCCCTGTACAGGAGTGTTTGGTTTTGGCTCAAACTTGGGTCAAAACCCATTTTCACCCACTTTGACTTCATAAGTCAAAGTTGCTTTAAGGTTTGAAAGTAGTTTTGAAAGAAGAAAAATTGATTTAACAAGTTTTGTTAAGTTTTGACTAAAAAAAAAAATCAATCTCTGTTTCTGTCCTGTGCTATGAACATGCATAGCTGCTGATTTAGAAGCTTTTTACCATCTTACCCTCATTCAAAATTTTTCCAAAATCACTTTTCTCACATCTTAACTTGCCCATATCAATAGTTATTTAGTTTATTAGCACTTAGTATCACTTAGGCTTAGTTTAAATATGCATTAAAAACCTGTTTTTACTCATATCAGCTTTTGTATTTGCAGCCAAAATTGTCCAAATCCCCTTCCTTTCTAGATTTTTAATTTGCTAAATATTTAGCTTTAGGACCAGTAATTTTGCATGCTTAATCTAGGCTACGTGGTGTAGCTATTTCCCATTTTTGTGAATTTTTACTTGAGCCTCTAGGTAGCTTAATCTCCCCCTCAACAGCCCCCATTGGACTGCTCTGCTGCAACATAGCAGCCCTCACAGTAGCATGTGCAGCCCCTTGTTTTAGCTTATTTCAGTTTCCAGTTAGCTTATTTAGTGTACCTTAGTTGCTTTTTAGATAATATAGATTAGGAATAGTTCTCCTTTAGCTTAATTAGTGCTTATCTAAACTTGGTAGAATAGCTTATTCTCTTATTGTATGCTCATTTACCATGTTAGCTTAAGACTCCCCTATAACTGCTTATTTCCTAGATAGCTTATACCCAAACTGTTATCATGTTTCCCCCCCCCCCTTAGTTCCATTACAGTCAAGTATCTTAACTCTTGTCTTATGTTGAATAGCTTATTTGATCTCTTTGTGAAGCTTCCTAACTGTTGTACATGCATTTAGAGGGACTGAGTTGAATAAGCAGTTTCAAACTGCTTATTCTTTAGTTTGAAAAGAAAATTTTTCATAAAAAGTTGTTATTTTCATGTCCTTATCAATTTGCAAAAAGAAAAATTAAAAAAAAAAATAATTGCAAAAAAGGTGCAAGGCACCAGATTCGAACTCAGGTCTCCAGCTTCACATACCCAACACACAACACACAACCAACTGCCCTAGGGTCTTTATTCATTAGAATCTTGCAACACTTATCTCTTAAATACAAAAACAGTTTTTAGCTTACTAGCTTATTTAGCTTTTTAACATCTGATTTCAAAAAAACAGTACCACAGTTTTATATTTTTCCCAAAATCAGTAAGATTTAAAGTATTTTCTGTGAAAATTTCAGATTTTTCTAAAATAGTTTAGTATTTTTTATAATTAAATTAGATTAAATTAGTTTTTAAATCATAATAAATAATTTAAAAGTCGAAAAAATACCCGGCTTTTTCCTAAAATTATTTTTAGTCGTTTAGAACGTAGGAAAATTAGTTTCACATCCGTAGGCCTTAAATTGCATCATTTTCACTTTTTGAGGCTCGGGATTAGCCCGGGTTTTCACGTTTTTTCATTTTAGCACCTTAGGACTTATTTTAGCTTAATTTTATTGTTCCGTATGCTTAGTAGTAGTTAGATAATCATTTACTTTGTTCCCGTAGCCTTAATTGCTTTCCCTTTAGTTAATTTGTAGAAAAACGTAATAAAAAACAAAAACCCGTAACATCGAGCATTTTAATAACAAACCTCAAACGACATTCTCAATTCACACCTCGTTGGGAAACGACCCGGATATCCTTATCCGGTATCACATATCTCACTCACGGGATTTGATTGACTAACCTTTTTCCTAAAAGGTTTTCGATTCGATTCTCGTGTTTATTTTGATATTGATATTATTATACTATTTCATCCATACACACCACCCTTAAACCTTCATTACCAGCGAATCAGTGTCTGAACCGTTTTAAGTTTCTTACGGTTAGTCATTCACAAGTGGCTAGCTTGTGTGAGATAACTTGATCGTTTTTACAAAATCTGCAAATTTTGACAGGTCATGGATTATTTTGGGCTAGATATTTAGAAAATATACTTTAAAACGAAACCGTGGTCGCTTGAACGGGTTAAAACGTATTTATAACCAAGGGGTTACGATGTTTTCAAGTTTAACGACGAAAACTAATTTTCTGAAAAATGGTAAGCTGTTAAGGGTTATTTTAAGGGCAAAAATGAGTTTTAAACATTGTCTAAATGAGTCGATTTGTCAAAAATATATTAGTATACATTAACACGAAACTAAGGATATATAAAACGTAGAAAACGGACTTATAACGACTAAGTTATACACGTTTTAAATATGGATATCGTAACTATTTTTCACAAGTAATAACACTTGTATATTTTCTATTAGTCAAAATGGTTGTCGCAAGTGACCATGTTTGGAGTCGTTTTTCATATCGATAGAATACTTTTGAGAAAACGATGTCTACAAGTAAAAGTAAGTTCACCTAGCCTATTTTCCAAAATGTTCAACCGTTTGTCAAACGGAGTTGTAACGAATAATATTTGGTCACTCAAACTTTGCCGAAAACTAACCTTAAACAATATTTTTAGTCCGACTACCCTACTTCATCTATATTTTTCTCCATGATCGAGACCTCTATGATCAAAAGTTAAATGCTAAGACTTTTAGATAATGTGACAAGCTTTCCAAAACCATTGAGTTTGTTTCCTAACACTCGATTTTCACTATTTTACGACTAGCCTTTCGAGGCCATTTAGTCACTTTCATGAATTGTCAAATTATATTGTTTTGCGACGAAAAACTATAATTTCTTAATAAATCACTAAATGACTATTGTAGGATATCATTTCAACGTAAGTACTTATAAAGTAATTTATAACTCGACAATACGTTATAAACTTATATTGTGACGATAAACTTTATTTTCAAAATGCACAAGTGGTATGGATATCATATGAGTTGCATGCATAACATTACATCATGACTTATATTAGAATCATATCATTCATAATAGGTCGCGGTTAGATATTGCGCCACATTTCAGTGTACTCACTTTTGCCATCACATCATTGTACCAAGTGAGTTTTCGTAGCCTCGTTTTACAAGTTTATACATTATTTCAAACCTACGGGGGAGAATACATTGCACATCATTTTATTACGCTACCAAGTATATCAAATTCATTACATTGCTTAAGTTACCTCATTGCCAATTTAATGTCCCCATATCAGAAATCATGAACCGTTAATTACGGGGTAAGCGAGGGTGAGTGTATAGATCTATTCAGGGTGACTCCTCCATCTGGGTTGGTGGATTCCAACTGGTCAAACGGATGCATTTCATTTCATATCATAATTTGAGTTGTTTGGCAAAGCACACTGTTAGGGCGAACATCATGATCAGTCTAGCTTCGGTGTCATGTGCTTATAGCAATTGTAACATTTTTATGTGACATATTTGTCATACATGGCCTATACTTGTGGTAGTCGTATAAAACATTTACATAAACTCTATGAACTCACTCAACCTTTGTGTTGACACTTTTAGCAATGTATTTTCAAGTATCTAAGGCATATACTTCATGGCATGCATAAGGACTTATCATAGAGTCGCGGTGGCGACGCGTCTCACATGGATTTTATGCAATTTAAAACATCGTTTGGATTGTACAAACTTATTTCCGAAAATGTTGACTACCTTTTGGGACCTATCTTTTGTAAACTCTGAATGTTTTATTATATCAAACGATGTGTTTTCCAAACGACACTTTAGGTCGTTCAATATAACTGTAAGTGTGATGCTATGGCAGTCATCCCCCAGGAATTTCATTCCGCTGCAAAACAGGTATTTTGGGGGTGTGACAGAAACCATATGGAGTTGTGGTTATCTCGACTCCTTAAAGAAAGAAAAATAAACATAGAAATGAAAAAATATGTATGTATATGTATACGTGTTATACCCAAAGACTCCTTAATTCATTTTTGCTTGATTGAATGTACCCGAAAATACATATTAGTTATGTATTCCCTTTAGCATTCATAAGACATATGAGATGCAATGAAAAAGGTTTTTACTTTGTATTAACGATGAGTAAAAGAGTGTTTTTCCTAGACGTGAGAGTGATTTTAAGACAACATAATACGGGGAGAAATATCATTTAGAAAATATTTGGAAGAGTTTCTTGTAAAGAAAATATCTTTAGTTTTTAAAATAAATCCCCATATTGTTTGTGAGTCGTGTGAAATAGAGATCCTAGACTCATAAGAAGAGGTAAAGCAAAATTTTACGTACCTTGTAGAGAAAAAGTATTTCAAGACGATTGTTCCATAAGACCAAGACATAGACGAAGTAAATTGAATTGCTCCCGCTTCAATGGTTTGGTGAGGACGTCGGCTATGTTGTGTTCGGATGATACTTTCTCAATTGAAATGTTCCCTTTTTGAAAATTGTCTCTTAAGAAGTGATGACGGATCTCTATATGATTGGTACGAGAATGC
Source organism: Chrysanthemum makinoi (assembly GCA_910596185.1). Taxonomy (NCBI): domain Eukaryota; kingdom Viridiplantae; phylum Streptophyta; class Magnoliopsida; order Asterales; family Asteraceae; genus Chrysanthemum; species Chrysanthemum makinoi. The sequence continues at coordinate 45,395,641 of OU343218.1, read as the reverse complement.
AACACCGAATTTTTGCTAAGATCTATAGCACCTTTGTTGTCGCATAGAATGGAAATGTCACTTAGATGGATGTCGTAGCCAACTAACGCTTGTTTCATCTATAGTGCTTGTTGGCATGCTTTGCCGGCGGAGACATATTCGGTTTCGGTTGTTGAGATGACTAATGTCGTTTGCTTCTTTGAGAACCAAGATGTTAAAAAACACCCCATGAAAGTGCAAACACCTCTTGTACTTTTTCGGTCAACATAATCACTTGCATGGTCCGAATCTGCATATACAATAGTTTCTACCCCGTCCCCTTAGGATACCATTATCCCAATTGAGTTGTACCCTTAATATATCTAAATATTCTTTTGATGGCTTCTAGATGTGAAGTTTTAGGGTCTTCTTGAAACCTAGCACAAAGACATACACTAAACATGATATCCGGCCGACTAGCCATGAGGTAGAGAAGAATACCAATCATGCCACGGTATTTGTTGTTATCAACGGATTCGCCGTCTTCATCTTTGGTGAGTTTGGTATCGGATGACATTAGTGTTCTTATTAGTTTTGACTCTTCTAATTCGAATTTCTTTAACATTTCTTTTATGTATTTGGATTGGTTAAAGAAGATACCATCTTCTAGTTGTTTGATTTGTAGACCAAGAAAGAAACTTAATTATTCCATCATACTCATTTCAAACTCATCATGCATGATTCTTGAGAAATCATCACACATGTCCTGACAAGTTTATCCGAATATAATATCGTCCACATATATTTGAACAATAATTATTTGTGATTCCTTTTTCTTTGTAAAAAGTGTATTGTCAACTAACCCCATGGTATAGTTGTTTTTGATTAAAAATGTTTTGAGTCTATCATACCAAGCTTTTGGGGCTTGGTTAAGACCATAGAGAGCTTTCTTTAGTTTGTACACGTGATTAGGTTTTTTGAAACCGACAAAGCCCGAAGGTTGAGATGCATAAACTTTTTCATTTATAAAACCATTTACAAAAGCACTTTTAACATCCATTTGAAAGAGCTTAAGATCATGAGCACAAGCATAAGCAAGAAGGATTCTTATAGACTCTAATCTAGCTACGGGAGCATAGGTATCATCAAATTCTATGCATTCTTGTTGGTTATATCCTTGAGCAACAAGTATAGCTTTATTTCTAGACACGAAACCGTTTAAATCTAATTTGTTTTTATATACCCATTTTGTTCCAATTATGGTTTGATTTTTAGGTGGAGGGACAAGTGTCCAAACTATGTTAGAAATAAATTTATTTAATTCCACTTGCATAGCCATAACCCAACTTTCATCTGTTATAGCTTCTTGAGTGTTTTTAGGTTCTATGGTTGACACACAACAAAATAGACTACTTTGGTTTTGGACTTGAGACCTTAGAGTTCTTTCATTTAACTTTCCTATAACCTTTTCTACGGGATGATCTTTAGACTCTTTAACATTGATGATTTCATTGTTTAATGGTTCATCTTCCTTGTTTACATTTTTTTTATTTCTAAGACTTCACTTTCGATTAACTCGTCATCGACAAGAGGTAAGGTAGTTTTAGGTGGACTCTCATGAAATTTGACATTTAAAGAATCTTCAACTTTCATGGTTTCTTTATCAAGTATTAGGTACGCTTTACTATTAGGAGAATATTCTAAGAAGATACCTTCGGTTGATTTTGGATCGAATTTAGTTAAATAGTCTTTAGTGTTAAGTATGAAACATTTACTACCAAAGACTCGAAAGTGTTCTAATGAAGGCTTTTTGCCTCGTAACAACTCGTATGAGTTTTTCCTAAGAATTGTCTAATCAAGACTCGATTTACTATATAGGTTGATGTGTCGACGACATTGCACCAAAATTTTTGAGGAATAGATTGCTCATTTATCATGGTCCGACTCATTTCTTATTGGGTTGTATTTTTCCTTTCAACTACCCCATTTGATTGTAGAGCGCGAGGAGCCGAGAAATTCTGGGTAATACCATTAGCATCACAAAAAGCTTTGAATTGAACTTCATTATCAAATTCCCGACCATAATCTGTTCGGATTGACATAATAGGACTTCCTAGTTGTCTTTGGATATTCTTACTTAAGATTTCAAAGTAATCAAATGTTTCAGTTTTATTCATTAAAAATTTAGTCCATGTGTACCTAAAGTAATCATCCACTATAACCAAGGTATAGAAGTTACCTCCGTAACTTTGGATAGCGGATGGACCAAATAAATCCATATGTAGTAATTCTAGACACTTTTTTGTAGAAACCATATTTTTAGCTTTATGACTAGCATGGACTTGTTTTCTGATGTTACAAGCATCACAAAAATGATGTTCGTATTTTAGTTTAGGTAGGTTTCTTACAAGTTTTTTGGATGATAGCGATTGAAGAAGTTGCATATTGGTGTGACCCAATCTTCGATGCCAAAAGGTCGAAGTATCATCCATAGAGGTAAGACAAAGTTTGTCTTTTGGTTCGTTTCCAATTTTGATAACGTAGATTCTGTTAATACAAATAAACCGTAAAAACGTTTATTAATATTTAGCGATCTCTTTGTGTTTTGTTGATAAAAAATATAATGTTATCATAAGTAAAATTATAAGGATACATGTTATCTTTTGTAAAGCATCTACACATAGTCATTTAATACAAATTTTTGTAATAATTCATTTGTTGTAATAGTTTATTAGGATGGGTAAAAACCACAACCCATGACCCATACCCATGGATCATATCCATAACCCATGGAGTTAACCCATACCCATTGTCTAGATGCATTGCATCTATTAGATACATTGTATCTATTTAGATACCCATGGATCATAATCTAGGACCCATGACCCATGACACATAACCCAAAAACCCATGGGCAAAGAGGAGCGTCCCACGGATCCCCAGGAATACACTGGACGGATCCCTCAAGTGAGGGATCCGTGCAACAGTGGCAAGAATTTGCCTATAAATAGAGAGCCATTTCTTCATTTTTACTCAACCCTCTTCTTACAAACTCTCTCATATATTCTTACACTCTTCTAACAAAAGATCACTTGATCTAGAGAGTTGTTCTTCTTTCTTCTATTGTGATTCCCATATAGGTCCTTCTCTAAGGCGAGATCACGAGTATTCTAGAAGTCATCCAAGCAAGGGGTCCTTGATTGATTTGTTCCTCCACAAGATTTCTGTAGAAAAGATCTTGTAATTCATATTTCACATATTTTTTGTTTTATAGTAGTGTTGGTTTGGTCCTCCGTGTTACGAACTCGGTATTTAGCTTTGTACCGGAAAAAGGTGTAAGCAACGTTGAAAAGGCTTCTCTGCCAAGTTGAAGGAGTTTGTTAACATAGTGCTTGAACTCTCGAGTAGGTGACTCGGGGAGTGGAGTAGGGCAAGGAAGGTGTCCTTGTAGCCGAACCACTATAAATCAGTTGTGTCATTTCTATCCCTTACTTTACTTACTTTACTTGCATTACTCTTAGATCTGTACTTTGTCTTCATCCATACGATTTCACATAACATCGAATCTAAAAGTTTTTGAAATTAACTTAAAATCGGCCAAACTATTCAACCCCCTTCTAGTTTTCCACAATTGGCATCAAGAGCTAAGTTTATAAAAGTTTTAAAGTAAACGGTATTTTAAAAACTTTTCGACCACTATGGGTTCTGAAAATTACAAGGAAGGGCAATCCAATGCAACGACCTTCACTACTTGAAACTAATGGTTTTATATATTGGAAAAATAGATTCGAAACGTATGTGAAGTCAAAAGATATTGATCTTTGGTACATCATTGTTGAAGGCGATTTTGAAGCCACTACAAAAGATGAAAATGGAAATTTAGTTAACACACCTCATGATAAACTCACCGATGATATTAAGAAAAAGCTTTCCAAAAATAGTGAAGCTAAAATGGTTTTATATAATGCTTTACCCAAAAAGGAATTCGAAAGAATTTCCATGCTTAAAACCTCAAAAGAAATTTGGAATTCTTTAGTTGTAACTCATCAAGGTAATCAACAAGTTAAAAATAATAAGATAGATTTATTTGTTCAACAATATGAACAATTTTCAATATCGGATGAGGATACTATAGATCATTCTTTTGCTAACTTTAATACTATAATTACATCCTTACAAGCACTTGATGAATCTTTCTCTAGTCTTAATCATGTTAGGAGATATCTAAGGGCACTTCCATCCAAGTGGAGATCTAAGGTGACGGCAATCGAAGAATCAAAAGACTTGTCAATCCTCACCCTTGATGAACTCATAGGCAATTTAAAAGTCTATGAGCTTGTCCTCGCTAAAGATTCCGAAGCCTCAAAAGTGAAAGAGAAGCACAAACCTCTTGCCCTTAAACCCAAGAAGGTCTCAAGCGATGAAGAAAATTCCTCTTCGGATAGTGATGACGAGGAGTATCCATGGCGGTAAGGGACTTCAATAAGTTCTTTTGAAGAAAGGGAAGATACGTCAAGCAACCATATGACGACAAGAAAGGGTTCCAAAAAAGCAAAGATGACGAGAAGGCACGGGATGATCGCACTTGCTTTAAATGTGGGGACCTAAACCACTTTATTAGTAAGTGTCCCAAACGTGATAAACAAAATGCATTCGTGAGCGGTTCATGGGGAATGAGCGAGGAGGAGAACGAAGAAATTTGTCTCATGGCAAATGACGAGGTATGTCACGAATACTATAGTAGCTCATCATTAGATGATGACTCATTGCATAATAAATATTGTGACAAATCGTAATTTCAGGTCATTTATAAAACTTTAAAATTTTTACTATTCATCTCGAGAATTTACTATTCATCGGTTACTATTCATCATTTTACTATTCATTGTTTTTGAAGTCGATTTGATATTTTGAAAGGTTATTTCAAAATTTTACTATTCATGAAACACTATTCATTCCCGGAGAAAAATCACTGTTCATGATTAACTATTCATCATTTTTCGTAAACTAGGTTTACGAGTATCAAATTAGCGTAACCGTAAGGGTTTAGCTGCGTATTCATGAAACATCCTTGAGAACATTCCATATAGACTAGAGTTAGTGTACATATCATCAGTAACATCATCATCATATTAGTTCATGCATGAGTTTGCATATTAAATTAACGTATATTTTTCTATTAAATAAACGCTATCGCACGATCATTTATTATGAATAATTTACGACGGTTTTCGTAAATTCAACTCGATAATTATTTATTCACTCAATACTTGCGAGAAATGCATTTTTATAATTTTTATGACTTTGATATATTTTATTTTGTTCCATTAAAATTGATTTCTAGCTAACTCTATACCTAAAAGACAAAATATCCCAACTAAATCCTATCCAAATAACACATATGTACAAAGCTAATGAATGAAATTCACCACCTCATTCACCATTTCCCCAAAATGACGCCCAATGCCCCCCTTGTCACCATTCAATACTTTTATTTGACCAATTAATTACATTAATGTCCTAATGTAATGATAATTGACTTTATATACATATTAACATAAACATAAATACATACAAGTATCTTTTCAAAGAAAACTAGCCAAAGAAAGAAAAAAATACTTCCATGGTCCTTGTGGTTCGACCAACTCAAGAACAAGAAAGAAGAATCCATCAAAATTCCAAGTTCAAGTTTTATACAAGCTCTATTACTGTTGTATTTTTAGGTTTTGAAATATAAACCTCTAGGTTGATTATATATTTGCAACAATCCCTTCATCACTTAAGTAAGTTCTAAATAATTTTTCCTACTCTTTCAATATCCATACTTGCTCTATTTTAATTTTTAGAAACAAGCATGCAAGTAATACATATGTTTCACACCACTTTATATGAGATTTTCTAATTATTTGGACCTAAGATTTAATAACTAGTGATTTAATTGAACCTATCAATTTTGGTGAAGTTTTGGAATCCATGACACCCTAAGAAGGTGTATGGTAGGTTTAGAATACTTTTGGTGTTGATTGGAAGGGTTTAGTACAAGCTTTGAACTAGAAAAATCATTTTCGACAACATATAATTAAGGGCTGTCACGTTTTGTAAAATCTGGAAAAATCAGTAGGTCAGGGGATATTTTGGGTTATATTTTCAGAAAATAGACTTAAAAACGAAACCGTGGCCGCTTGAACGGGTTAAAACGGGTTTATAACGAAAAAGATACGTTAATTTTAAGTTTAACGACGAAAACTAATTTTCTGGAATAATACAAGCTGTCAAGGGATTTTCAATGGGCAAAACCGAGTTTTAAACGTAAACTAGAAGAGTTGACTTATAAAAAATATATTAATACATACTATGACGATTCGGAGAATATATAGAACATAGAAAACGGAACTAAAACGACTAAGTTACAAGCGTTTGAAATATGGCTATCGTAACTATTATTTTTCACAAGTATTAACACTTACATATTTTGTATTAGTCCAAAATGGTTATCGCAAGTGACCATGTTTGGAGCCGTTTTTCATATCGATAGAGTACTTTTGAAAAAACGATGTCTTCTAGTAAAAGTGAGTTTACCTGGCCTATTTTCCAAAATGTTCAACCGTTCGTCAAACGAAGTTGTAACGAATAATATACGATCACTCAAACTTTGCCGAAATCTAACCTTAAACTATATTTTTAGTCCAACTACCCTACTTCATCTATATTTTTCTCTATGATCGAGACTTCTATGATCAAAAGTTAAAAGCTAACACTTTTAGATATCGCTACAAGCTTCCTAAAACCGTTGAGTTTGTTTTCTAATATTCAATATTCACCGAGTTACGACTAGATTTACGAGGCTACTTAGTCATTTTTCATGAGCTGTTAAAGTATATTATTTTAGGACGAAAAACTATAATTTTTTAATTTATCACTAAACGATTATCGTAGTATATTGTTTCAACATAAATACGCGTAAAGTATTTTATAACTTGACGAGATGTCATAAACTTATTTTTTTCGACGATAGACGTTATTTTCAAATGCACAAGTGGTATGGATATCATATGAGTTTGCATGCACAACATTATATCAAGACTTATATTAGAACATATCATTCATATTAGGTTGCAGATAGAGATTGCACCTCATTTCAGTGTATCCACTTTTGTCATCATAATCATTGCATCAGGTGAGTTCATAGCCCCACTTTCTATTACTTAATTGTTTTACAAACTCTTGGGAGAGATACATGCTATATTTTTAATCGAACACAAATGCTTTGAACTGTACGTTATATCCAAATGCTTTATTGTCACTAAGTATTCTATTGCCATGTTTGAAGTCCCTACATCATGCACCATTAGTCACTTGCGAGTGAGCGCAAATATTGTGAATAGGCCTATTGGAATTAGCACACCCGTTTTTATTGACCCATTTAGGGGAAATCGAACGCACTATATTCGAATCAATAAGGTAAAATGGCAAGTTTACCTTCTAGGGCTGCGATGAAACGATTTTACCAATTTCTATTGGTACGAGGTTTACGCTTTGGTTGTCATGAACTTAGTGAAATAAATGCTGTTTTGTTTTCAACGATGAGTGTGAAACAACGTAACTCACACTGCGAATATTGTGTTCAAACGATTTAATTAAACCTATGGATTTCACTCAACCTTTGGGTTGACTGTTTTAAGCATGTTTTATCTCAAGTATTAGTATATCATCATGGCTTGCATGGAGTCGCTGAGCTGACGCGTCTCACATATATTTTATGCACTTAACTATCGTTTGATTGTAACAAATTCATTTTGGTACTTTGGAAATCTTTTGGGACCTATACTTTGTAAACTCTGATTATTTTACTTAATCAAACGATGTATTTTTAAAACGACACTTTAGGTCGTTCAATATAACTGTAACTGTGATGCTATGGCAGTCACGCCCCAGGTATTCCATTCCGCTGTAAAACAGGTAATTTGAAGGTGTGACAAATATGATAAACTTTGCAAAATTTGTTTAAAAGTAATCAACAAAAACAAGTTTTTGAAAAACCAAAATCAACGTTTAGAAAAGGAAGTAATTGAGTTAAAAGGAAAATTAAAACGTCTAGAAAAGGGGAAGATAGCAAGTGGGGAATGTGAACTTTGCGTTCAAATTCAAACACTTGTTGATCATCTAGACTCTAAGATTGCTAGAATGAATACTAATACTCTAGATATGATATTAGATAGTGTTAAAACAGGAAACAACCAAAAAGGTTTAGGTTTTCAGCAACTTGATTCGTCCACTAGTGAAAACAAAGAAACACAATTCGTAAAAGCAATAAAAAACAAACCACTGTAGTCACGGATCCCACAAAAAGGGAACCGACTAGTGTATAGCCAGGGATCCGTGGGTCTGCTGAAGCAAACAGTAGAAATAATATAGCTTCCTCATCTAGAACCAATTTTGTTATTGTTATATAGAAGAAACCAACCCATGTTACTATTAGACAACCACCTCCAAGTCAAAATCAAAGTTTCACAAGAAACAAAGGTCCATCATTTTCAAAACCGAACACATCTAGGAGACCTAATAATGTCTATCCGAGAAGTAACCATCAAATGGGATGGAATCCAAATATGCAAAAACGGTTTTCAATTTCAAAACTTTGCACCATGGAGCTCATACTCACCTTTTCCATATATGCCTAACATGAATGGAATGTTTAACACTAATGGACCCATGAACAAATGGGGACCAAACTTTTGAGTTAATTGTTTTCTTAGGTGTGCTTAAAGGTCGACCTAGATCCTGATGAGTGGATCAAGGATAGCGGGTGCACGAGGCACATGACCGGAAATAAAGATTTATTTTCCACATATGAATCCTTCAATGGAGGAAATGTGGTATTTGGAAATAGCAAAAGCAAAATCATCGGTAAAGTTACGATTGCTAACAAATCTCTAACCATTAACGATGTGTGTCACGTAGAAAACCTAAACTTTAACCTCTTAAGTATAGGACAAATATGTGATAAGAAGTGCAACGTACTTTTTAACCAAACCGGTAGTAAGATATTGAAAAACGGTATCACTATAGGTAGAGGAATTAGGAAACATGAAGTTTATGTCATTAAAATCGGTAATGAACCTAAAGACAAACTTTATCTTCCTTCTATGGATGATACTTCGACCTTATGGCATCGAAGATTGGGTCATGCTAATATGCGACTTCTTCAACGCATTCATCAAAGATCTAGTAGAGATCTACCAAAATTAAAATATGAACATCACTTTTGTGATGCTTGTAATGCAGGAAAACAAGTCCATTCTAGTCACAAAGCTAAAAACATGATCTCTACAACTAAGTGTCTAGAATTACTACACATGGATTTATTTGGTCCATCCGCTATCCAAAGTTATGGAGGAAACTACTATACTTTGGTTATAGTGGTTGATTTACTCTAGTACAAACCATGGACTAACTTTTCAAGCAACAAAATGAAATGTTCGATCTTTGAAATACTAAGTAAGAAAATCCCAAAGACATTAGGAAGTCCTATGTGTCTTTAGAACGGATCATGGTAGGGAATTCGATATGGAAGTGCACTTCCGGAGCCTTTTGTGCGCTAATGGTATTACCACAATTCTCGGACTCATGACTCCAAAAGCGAGGGGGTAGTTGAAAGAAAGAAACGACCCTACAAGAAATGAGTCCGCACATGTTAATGAGCAATCCATTCCTCAAAGTTTTGGTGCAACGCTGGTGATACATCAACGTCCATACGTAACAGTCTCTCCAATTAGACCATTTTTGGTAACACTCCATACGAGTTACTTTCGCGGCACCATCAGCCTCACGTTAGATCATTTTAGAGTTTTGTTAGCAAATGTTTTTATTTACATAACGATCCCTTCCAAATTTGATCCTAAATCAACCAAAGGTATCTTTTTAGGTTACTCTCCTAATAGCAAAGCTTACGTCATATTAAATTGTAACATATTGGATTTCACATACACACTAAACCATAATCACAAGTGGCGTACAAGAAGGGTTTAGAGAGAGAAAGTTAGAGGTTTAGGGAACTTAGTGAGAGAAAGAAAAATCTTATTATGAGCTCCAACTCTCTACCTTGGGAGGTAGAGAGTATTTATAGTCTTACAATAAAACGCCACACAACAGGCTGTGGATCAGGCATACAGTGGGTAAAGACCCGTCCGTCCTCCACGGTGTTACTTAACTAAATACTACTTAACATAAAAGAACTACGACTACGAGCTTTCTAACGATTACATATACTTGAGGTGACCGACTCTTTTAATACCTGCAATTTCTAATTCCTAACAATATCCCCCTAAGGGAGGTCACCTCAAACACACATTTAAACTTACATTGAATACAAACCGATATTACATTATAAATTGTTCTTGCACTCTTGATGTAGTATTTTGCTCTGTAGCTCGTAGTCATTGATTCTTCACATTGCATGTTTGGTTAATCCAAGTGGAGGTCTTTTACTGATCCACGTGATAAAATTTTGAGCCAGCTTTTGAGATCATCAGCTATCAAAAAATCTCTGAGACATCCATTGTGGTATTGGAATTTTGTGATGTTGTGACTTTCGGACCGACATGCTCACATTTTGGATCATGATATCTTCTCATCAGAGTAGCGGAAGCTTTCGTTAATTCATGATATTGGCAGCAGCGTAGCAGAAGCATGGAGTGAAAATATCAGAGTCATTGATGCACTTATCATGATTTCTTTCGAGATGAATGAGTGGTGTGAGCATGCGGCTAAGGATTGACCGCATCATTCTGATCAGCTGCAAATGTCGGGCGTACCTGCATATAACAGTTAGCAATAAAGCGTACGAAAGTGTCTTTGATCACTTTCGTTGAATTGAGGTACACTGCCCACGGTTCCCGTTGATCAGTACATGTACTGCCTGTGATCAGGTATAATTCCGAAGAATTTCCTTGACAGGGTTTCGCAACTGCTCTAGCTGTTCTCAAACCGAAATGTCTCAAAGAAGACAACACGGAGTGAGTGAACCAGCGAATTTAAATCCACTGATTGATGAAAAGAGATTTGAAAAACAATCGTTCATTGCTCAATAGAAATTGTTTTTGCAATACAACGAAGGTTTTATAGAAAATCAATTATCAATCATAAAAACACCTTTTGATTTGAAAAATTAGTACACAGTCGATGTGCCAAAGAAAGATTTTTACGCACAAAGACCGGTTTTTCAAAGGTATCCGTCAATCCATAACCTGAACCAGGATTGATTCAAGAGATTGAATCGCCCCATTGTTTCTGTTCAGTTGTCACATGGTTGATCTATATAATAGATCTCACATGCCACCTACCAGGAGCTTGTTTGATGTTGGCTCCAGAAGGCTTTCCATCTTCATTGCGAATATGTTCACATATCACTCGGATGTTCTGGCAATACCACAAGGATAATGCGTAGGACTCAAGATATAATCTCTCTTTCCACATTGAGTGAAACAGAGAGTCTTCATATTGTTGATTGCAGAAGATGCATCACTTGGTACAACTTCACTTTCACTTTGTTTCACATATTGATCATATGGGACAACATTGATATTACCCATATCTTCAATATTTGACTCAATAGTTTTAGTTGATTGTACTTTGTCATGCATCTTTTGCATATCAGCATCATCGTATAGTTTTAGTACCTCAGAAACGAGTTTGTCTTTGGATGGACCAGCTTGTGGTGAAGATGAGACCTTAGGAGAGACCATTGGACAAATGCTAGCCATGAAAGTTTTTTGAGCATAGGTCCATCATCAACATTAGAGTCGTATGCATCACCGTCGCTACTTGAAAAGCATTGATGATTGTGACCTATCTCCTGAATAGGCTGCTCATCCACATCTGCATCATACGTCTTGGCATTTCCCTCAACAAGAAATAACAACTCTTCTTCATTCAAAGCTACACCATTATCCTGGGCTTGAACAAGCAACATCTTATCCCTGAAGTATTCAGCATTTTGAGGGCGTTTTGGCGATGTGCAGTTTCTAGCAATGTGTCCCTCTCCTCCACAGTTGTAACACTTGATCGTATTAACTTGTCCTTGATTTCCATTTCTTCCCCTATTCTGATTTGCCACATATTCTCTACCGACTCCACCTCTTCCTTGTTCGTACTGTTTTTCTTGAACTGGCTGCATCATGACTTTCCCATCTCTGACTAGAGCATGATTGTGAAGATTGGAAGCAGTTCTGATTTCATTGTTGGTGTGAAGACGGTTGGTATGTGGACAGAGAGTCAAGTTTTGTTTAACCATAAGGGCCAGTTGAGTAATGAAGTGTCCCACGGCTGCATTAGCTTCAACTTGTTTGAATCTTGGATCAGGAATGAGTTTGTGATTGCCATCACCCATGGGTATAACTTGTGAAGCTTTAGTGGTAATCCCAATGTTTGAGTAGAAGGTAGTTGAATCATTTGATGAGCTTGTCTCTCCTGGATTTGTTTTGAATTGTTCAAGAATCCTCTTTTCAAACATGGCATGTCTCTCATTCTGAAGAAGGAAGGCATAGAGTTGCTCATAGTTTGTGTTCTTCAATCCTTTAGTGAGCTTCACAGAAGTGACAAACTTGTGCCATTCAGGATTCATGTTGTTAACAAACTTTGAGTTCAGCTGAATGTTAGGCATGGTCATTCTGATGTTCCTCATGTCATTCACCAGCTTATGGAATCTCACATAGTACTCATAGACTCTCTCATCTGTTTCATCTTGAAGTGCTCAAATTCATCATAGAGTTGAGATTCTCTGTCTTCCATAGTTAATTCTGAACCTGAGAGGAGCATCTTAACATTATCCCATACAGCCTTTGCTTCAGTGTTGTGGTTGATAAGCTTGTATATGTCTTCTGGAAGACCTTGCAATATGATGTTAGAAGCCCCGATATCTGCATCGAATCTCTTCTTCTCCTTATCATTGAGCTCATCATACATCTTTGTCGTCCATTCCGTAAATCAATGTACCATCTTCAGCTGTATCAATTATGTCTCTAGTAGTCTCAACCCGATATGGTCCTTCATCAATCGATTTGAGAATGTTGACCCTATTTTCCTTTCCAAGGCATACAATCGATTCTTTGAGCCCAGAGTCGTAGTCGTTTCGTCAAGCATCGGTGGACGAGTATCTGAACCAGCTTCTTGAACATCCTCGGCAACAGTGGAGATGATTGTAGGAGCGTTCGTAGACATGATGACTGATTAAAACAGATTTTATAACTCTATGATTAAACCGGGAAATAGATTCTTTCACGGGATTTTACTAAATCAAGAGAAAACCGTATTCAAAGGATATCACCCAAGTCGCTAGGAAACTTTGAATCAAGTTGCTAAGTGCCAAGTCGATATAGTCCCAAGTCGCTAGGAAACTTTGAACCAAGTCGCTAAGTGCCAAGTCGCTATAGTCCCAAGTCGCTATAAAACAACTCGCTACAATCCAAGTCGCTAGCAAAATTTTGACAGCAATTCGCTTAGCACCAAGTCGCTGATTTGTCAAGTCGCTAAATAGCAACTCGCTAGGTACCAACTCGCTAACATCAAGTCGCTAACAAAATAAAGTACAAGTCGCTAACTTACACCAAGTCGCTACGTGTAGTGGAGAATCCACTACGCGTACTTTTTGTCGGCTTGTCTCACTAGACAAGTCGCTAACCCAACTCGCTAATTCCTTTAACAATAACTCGCTACCAAATTGCAAAGCAAGTCGCTACCAAGAAAACTTTTCCGTGGCTCAAGTCGCTAGCATGAAAAAAACACATAAAAACCACTTTTCAATCCAAAAACAATCCAACCACGATGATTCAAGCTTTCTAAATCAAAACATAAACACTTGTGATGATTCTAAACACAAAAATAAAATCAAAATCCAAACTTTAACACTAGAAATCAACCAAATGATGCAAAAACCACTAAACTTTTTCAAACTCAAAAACCTCCTAAAAACCACTAGAAATCCAAAGATATGTAAGAGATGATCTAACCATGGCTCTTGATACCAATTGTAACATATTGGATTTCACAAACACACTAAACCATAATCATAAGACGTACAGAAGGTTTTAGAGAGAAAGTTAGAGGTTTAGGGAACTTAGTGAGAGAAAAAAAAATCTTATTATGAGCTCCAACTCTCTACCTTGAGAGGTAGAGAGTATTTATAGTCTTACAATAAAACGCCACACAACGGGCTGTGGATCGGCATACAGTGGGTAAAGACCCGTCCGTCCTCCACGGTGTTACTTAACTAAATACTACTTAACATAAAAGAACTACGACTACGAGCATTCTAACGATTACATATACTTGAGGTGACCGACTCTTTTAATACCTGGAATTTCTAATTCCTAACATAAATAAAGAAACAATGAAGGTTGAAGAGTCATAAAAAGTAAAATTGGATGAGAGTCCACCAAAACCTACTCTACCTCTTGTTGATGACGAGATTGTCGAGAGAGAAGCTATTGAAATAAAGAAAAACACGGACGAAGAAGAAGAACCTTTAAATAAGGGAATCATCAATATCAAAGATTCTAAAGATCACCCCATAAATAAGGTCATAGGAAAATTAAACGAAAGAACCTTAAGTTCTCAAGTCCAAAACCAAAGTAGCTTATTTTGTTTGTCTCAACCATAGAACCTAAGTAGTTATTTTCAACCTAGGATATTATATTAGTAGGATTTTATATTCAAACGATCAAACTTGATCAAACCGGTAACTGTAATATTTGAAACTTTGAGATGTGTTCCGATTAATATTGCAATCCATTCTGGGATCGATAAACATTTGCTAGCACAAATTATAGCCCTTACCACTAAAATTGTGAGGATTTGAGCCTGTTTCATATAAAACATACATCTTTTATGCTTGAATCTATTGCTATGAGTGTGCCGGTGATTTTATTTATTCTATAACTTGTGCTTGTAAATCATTACCAGACCGCAGTGAGATCGCATTCGTGCGATATAATTAAATTCATGTGATAAAGAGGCACCTTAGGATTTAACCCAAATGGCCTTCCATTTTTCATATTATGATATATTAGCTAACCACATCGGTTAGTTAACCACCTACATCGACCCATTTGTAGCGCTCATCTTTAGCACTAGATACCCCTAGTTACACCCTCTGAGCCATCCTTTTCGTTTTTGATAAGTCTAGAAAAATACAAAAAGATTTTACACTTTAAACCTTAGCCTAACCCTTGTCAATGTCTAAACGGTTGGTTGCTAGTCACCTGGAAAGAGAAAATTGTTCAAATGATTATGAGTTACCGCACCTTGTTAGTTGAGTGAGCCATTTCAAGGATGAGTTTATGTAAAAAAAAAGTGTTGAAAGTATGAATGTATTAGCTAATGTGCTATGTTCGAAGAAAAATTATCATGGCAAATCAAAGCCAAGAGTTGTGGAAATCCGAAGAAAAGAAAATGAAGCTATAATCATTTACTGGTTTACGGATTGTTTGGTAGCTAGCAACTCGGGTATTAGACTTAATTTTATTTTTATTTTAACACCAATTTCATTAACATTCTCATGCCTTATCCATACCCTTAACCCTAAGCCTTAACATTATAACCCGAATAAAAGTCCTCTTTAGATGTTTTAGCTTGGTGCTCACGCCACGTCGGTGGAGTTTTTGTTAGGAATTAGAAATTCCATGTATTAAAGAGTCGGTCACCTCAAGTATATGTAATCGTTAGAAAGCTCGTAGTCGTAGTTATTTTATGTTAAGTAGTATTTAGTTTTGTAACACCGTGGAGGACGGACGGGTCTTTACCCACTGTATGCCTGATCCACAGCCCATTGTGTGGCGTTTTATTGTAAGAATATAAATACTCTCTACCTTTCAAGGTAGAGAGTTGGAGCTCATAATAAGATTTTTCTTTCTCTCACTAAAGTTCCTAAACCTCTAACTTTCTCTCTCTAAAAACCTCTTGTACGCCTACTTTGTGTTATGGTTTGATGTGTATGTGAAATCCAATATGTTACAATTGGTATCAAGAGCCATGGTTAGATCATCTCTTACATATCTTTGGATTTCTAGTGGTTTTTAGGTGGTTTTTTGAGTTTGAAAAAGTTTAGTGGTTTTTGCATCATTTGGTTGATTTCTAGTGTTAAAGTTTGGATTTTGATAGTACTTTTGTGTTTAGAATCATCACAAGTGTTTAGGTTTTGATTTTGAAGGCTTGAATCATCGTGGTTGGGTTGTTTTTGGATTGAAAAGTGGTGTTTATGTGTTTTTTCTAGCTAGCGACTTAAGCCACGGATTGTTTTTCTAACTAGCGACTTGCTTTGTAAGTTGTTAGCGAGTTGTAGTTGAAGTTCTTAGCGAGTTGAGCCTAGCGACTTGTCTATTGAGATAAGCCGACAAACAGTACACTTAGTGGATTCTCCACTACGAGTAGCGACTTGGTGAAAGTTAGCGACTTGTACTTAAGTTTGTTAGCGACTTGGTGTTAGCGATTTGGTGCTTAGCAAGTTGCTCTTTAGCGACTGGACAACTTAGCGATTTGGTGCTTAGCGAGTTGCTCTTTAGCGACTTGACAACTTAGCGACTTGGTGCTTAGCGACTTGCTGTCAAAATTTTGCTAGCGACTTGGTGCTTAGCGAGTTGTTATTTAGCGACTTGACCGTGTCTTAGCGACTTGGTGCTTAGCGACTTGGTTCAGTTTTTCTTAGCGAGTTGGTTGACTCTGTCGTAATCGTTTTCTCTTGATTTTTTAAAATCCCGTGAAAAAATCTATTTCTCGGTTTAATCATAGAGTTATAAAATCCCGTTTAATCTGTCAACATGTCTACCAGCGTTCCTACAATCATCTCCACTGTTGCCGAGGATGTTCAAGCACTGGTTTCAGATACTTCTCCCACCCATGCTTGACAGAACTGACTACGACTCTTGGGCTCAAAGAATCAGATTGTACCGTCTTGGAAAGGAAAATGGAGTCAACATTCTCAAATCGATTGATGAAGGACCATATCTAGTTGAGACTACTAGAGACATAATTGATACAGCTGAAGATGGAACAATGATCTATGGAATAGACAGACCAAAGACGTATGATGAGCTCAATGATAAGAAGAAGAAGAGATTCGATGCGGATATCAGGGCTTCTAACATCATATTGCAAGGTCTCCAAAAGACATCTATAAGCTTATCAATCACAACACTGAAGCCAAGGCTGTATGGGATAATGTCAAGATGCTTCTCTCAGGTTCTGAATTGACTATTGAAGATAGAGAATCACAAAACTATGATGAATTTGAGCATTTCAAGATGGAACCTGATGAGAGTGTCTATGAGTACTATGTGAGATTCCATAAGCTTGTGAATGACATGAGGAACATCAGAATGACCATGCCTAACATTCAGTAGATCTCAAAGTTTGTAAACAACATGAATCCCGAATGGCACAAGTTTGTAACATCTCCAGCTCACTAAAGGATTGAAGAACACAAACTGAGCAACTAATGCCTTCCTTATCCAGAATGAAAGACATGCTATGTTTGAAAAAGGATTCTGGAACTTCAAAACAACAACAGGAGAAACAAGTTCATCTAATGACTCAACTGCTTTCTACATAAATGTTGGGATCACCACCAAAGCTTTTCAAGTTGTACCCATGGGAAATGGAAATCACAAACTCATTCCTGATCCTATGTTCAAATAAGCTGATGCTGATGCATCCGTTGGAAACTTCATTAGTCAACTAGCTCTCATGATCAGTCAAAACATGAACACTCTCCCACACACCAACAACAATCTCAGAACAACATCCAATCCACATAATCAAGCCACTGTCAGAGATGGGAAGGTTATGGTGCCGCCAGTTCCAAAGGCAGTACGATCAGAGAAAGGGTGGAGCAGGTGGAGGCTATGGAGGAAATCAGAACCGAGGAGGACTGGAATCAAGGTCAAGCAAAGCCAGTCAAATGTTACAACTGTGGTGGTGAGGGACACATTGCTAGGAACTGCACATCTCCAAAACGTCACAGAATGCGAGTACTTATTCAGGGATAAGATGCTGCTAGTGCAAGCTCAGGACAATGGTGCTGATTTAGACGAAGAGGAGTTGTTGTTTCTCGCTGAGGGCAATGCCAAGACCTATGATGCAGATGTGGATGAGCAGCCTATTCAGGAGATAGGTCACAATCATCAGAATGCCTTTCAAGTAGCTGACTGTGATGCATACGACTCTGATGTTGATGATGGACCTACTGCACAAACAATTTTCATGGCTAGCATTTCTCCAATGGTCTCTCCTAAGGTCTCATCTTCCACACATCTGGACCATCCAAAGACATAATCATCTCAGAGGTATTAAAACTATACGATGAAGTTGAGGTGCAAAAGATACATAATGAAATACAATCAACTCAAATCTTGAGTCAGATATTGAAAGTATGGGTAATATCAATGTTGTCCCATATGATCAATATGTGAAACAAAGTGAAAGTGAGATTGTATCAAGTGATGTATCTTCTGCAGTCAATGATGATTATGTTTGTGATGAATACACTGCATGTGCACCTGATGATTCTGTTATCTCGGAACTTAATGCCTATAAAGAAAGAGTTGCTATTTATGAACAACGTGCTAAGTTTGAGTTAATCACTCGTGAGCAGGAAATGGATGACCAAATGCGTACAATCGTTAGAAAAAGTAATTTTAGAAAAGAAGTATTAAAACAAGAGTTAAATTCCTTACAAGAAAAGCTTTCTAAAACTGCTAAGCAAAAACAAGAACTTCAAGAAATGTGAAAATGCTTAAGCAAGAATTTAATGCTAAGGAATCAAAACTTTTGAAAGATTTTTCTAATCTGAAAACTTTGAAAAACAAGCTTGAAAACAAGTTGTACGTACAAGGTAACACCATTCAGACTGCTCACTTGATCACTAAGCATAGAGTTTTAAGCGACAAGCATAGTGTCCCCATTATTAAGGAATCCAATCCTGAGTATGTTAAGAAAGCTAAAGAAGCCCAAAAGGTAATCTATGATGGCAATGAAATCCTTAAGCCTAGACAAAACCTAGTTGCGCTGAGAGCACTGAAGAAGATAAGCAATTAGAAGATGTCACTAAAGGAAATTGGATAAAAACTTAAGAGCCCTTCTTGCATAGAGAAAAAATCAGCTTTAAATCCCCAACTATCTCAAGAAATTGGATTGCATTTAACAAGTTTTAAGCCTCAAACGTGTT
>OU343218.1:45302623-45376367 GCA_910596185.1 Chrysanthemum makinoi | reverse complement strand
TTCCTTATCTCAAAAAGGAAGAGTATGATCTCGACAATGAAAATGCTGTGAACCTGGATCTCCAATATTGATTGGAATCTTTAGAAATTGTAAAGAAAGGAAACAGTCTCGAAGAAGACTATCCCAGATCTTGATGGCAAGTTTACCATCGCTCCAAAATCTGAAGAGATCCTTCGTGCAAAGAGAGCACAAAGTGAGAACCATCCTTCTCAAGCTACCCTCAAGATCACTTGGGTGATTTTCACCACATGGATGATGCAAAGGACATATGGATGAAGCAAAGCAAGGTTCGGTGGCAATGAAGAGTCAGAATGAGGAAGTCCATGCTAAGACACCATCAAAAGTTCAATATCTCTGAAGAAGAAGGTATCCATAAGGGATCACGGCGTGTTTCATAAGATTTTGGGTCGCTAAACGGTTGAATGCAAAACTGACAATGATGATGCAATTCAAAGTTCCTTCGATCTTTGCTCCATCATGGTTACATGTCGTAAGATAGCTCTTGGGCTAAAGGTGGACATGCTCACTTTTGGATGAAAGCTTGTACAACAAACTCAAATCTCAACTGACATGTGGATCTCCCCATCCTCTCTGCCTCATTCAGCCTTTGTTGGGACATCTCACTCCAATATGATGATACATGCTTCATGTGACAACTCGTAATCTCAGGTCATTTTAACAAACTTTAAAAGTTTCACTATTTCATCATTTATCGTAAACTCGTATTTAGTATCAAATAATGTGCCAGTAAACGGAGGTTAAGCCGCGTATTCATGAAATTTTATCGAGGACATTGCATATAGACTAGATTTAGTCTACATATCATCAATAACATCATTTCATATCAATATTATGCATGGGTTTGCATTTTACGTTAAACGCGTAATTTTCATATTAAATAAACGTTATCGCGTAATTAATTATTTTTAACAATTGATCCGATACTTTCAAAATTATCCGACATATTTTTTATACTCATATTAAGATTATAAAAATAATATTATGAGTTTACCCGATGTTTTCAATTTATTTTGTATATAAATTATTAAATTTATATAATTACGACGGTTTTCTTAAATACTACACTATAATTATTATTTCACTCAAATTTTGCAAGAAATGTATTTTTATAATTTTATGACCTCAATACATTTTATTTTGTCCGTTAAATTTATTTTTAGCTAACTCAAAATGCTTAAATATTTACACAAGTTACCACTTATTCCTAATTAACTACACATTTACTCAACATTAAACCACTTGATTATTACTTAATGCATCTAGTCCTAAATTTTTTACATATGTCGACCACCATAAGTGAGTCATTTATTTGCCAAATATCTTCCTAAGTTTAATGTTTTATACTCTAAATATCTAAAAACAAACATACACTTCATTATTTCTCAAAGTGTTTTAAGATCAAAAACTATTTTTGCTTCCTCTCTTCTCTCTAGAACCGGCCAATCTCAAGGACAAGAAGGAGATCATATTTTTTTTCTCTAGTCAAGTTTTTATTACACTAGTATCACTCTTGTTAAGGTTTTGCAATATAAACCTTGAGTGATTAGGAAAAACCCTTTGTTCTAATAACCTCATCAAGTTACTTGTAAGCTTTTTATTTTCATCATCATATTCCATATTTATTTTCATATTCATCTCATCATATTTGAGAAATCATGCATGTTACATATGAGTTTATACCACTTTTAATGTTTTATTACTTTTTATATTGAAATATGATAATCCTATAAATTATCCCTTGTAACATATCACTTTTGGTGATGTCTAGGAACCCATGACACCCTAAGAAGGTGTATGGCAGGATTTGAATAGCTTCGGAGTTGTTTTGAATTGGTTAGAATAAGCCTTTGCCGAGAAAAACCATATTTCAGCAACTATAATTAAGGGTCTGTTGGTTTTTGTTAAATCTGGCAAATCCGACAGTTTGCAAAATATTTTGGGCTAGATATTTAGAAAATACACTTTAAAAGCGGTGGCGCTTGAACGGATTAAAGCGAGCTATAACGAAGAAGTTATGAGTTTTTCAAATTGACGACGAAAATATTTGTTTGAGAAAATTCAGCATGTAATCTCGACTTTTTACTGGAGTCAAAAATGAGTTTGCGTTATAAAATGTGTCGAATTATCAAAAATATATTAGTATATATTATTATGATTCGAACATATAAAACGTAGAAAAGCGGACTTGTAACGATTAAATTATACATCGCCACAAAGTTGCCGTATTATATAGAAAAACTATATTATTTCTAATAGACAAGTATTACGGCAAAACTAGGACCATGTTGAGGGTCGTTTTTAACATTGACGTAGTACTTTTTATAACGTGATGTCTTCTAGTAAAAGTAAGTTCGCCAAGCATATTTTCCAAAATGTCCAACCGTTTGTCAAGCGAGGTTGTAACGAAAATGCTGTCATTTAAACTTTGATGAAAACCACCCAGCAACGATAATTTTGGACACAAGTACCATACTTAACCTATATTTTCTCTCGTGATCGACCCTCAGGATGAAAACTTAAATACTAAAACTTTGAGATAATGATACAAGCTTCCCAAAACTGTTGAGTTCGTTTCCTAACGCTCGACGTGCACCATTCTACGACTAGTTTTTAGAGGCCGTTTTAGTCACTTTCATGGAAATTTCA
This sequence comes from Chrysanthemum makinoi, assembly GCA_910596185.1. Lineage (NCBI taxonomy): Eukaryota > Viridiplantae > Streptophyta > Magnoliopsida > Asterales > Asteraceae > Chrysanthemum > Chrysanthemum makinoi. Next base: position 45,373,700 of record OU343218.1, on the reverse strand, counting down.
ACGACATTATTTTACGACGAAAAGTTATAATTTCATAATAAATCATTAAATGATTATCATAAGATATCATTTCACGGAATACTTGAAGTATTTTATAATATGACGAGATGTTATAAACATATATTTCGACGATAAATTCTATTTTCAAAAATGTACAAGTGGTATAGATATCATACGAATTGTATGCATAACATTACATCATAAATTATTATGTATCATATCATTCATAATAGGTCAAGTTTAGAGATTCACGCGATATTTCGGTGTACTCACTTTTGCCATCGCATCATTGTCCAAGTGAGTCATAGCCCCTACTCTTTTAATTATTTTGAATTACTTTTGGGGGAGATACATGCTCAACTATTTTTATGACTATCATGATTATTTGAAACTACATGTTTAAATGAACTGAATGTTTAGTCATATTCTATATCATAAATCATGGAACTAAATGTCTTGGGATTATCATTGAGCTAAATGTCTTGGGATTATCATTGAGCTAAATGTCTTGGGATTATCATTGAGCTAAATGTCTTGGGATTATCATTGAGCTAAATGTCTTGGGATTATAATTGAGCTAAATGTCTTGGTATAATCATTGAACTAATGGCCTTGGAACTATTTGAAATTTTACGAATTATGTGTTATGTCAAGTAACTATTGATACATTAAGTTATGCACTATTTTGTATTCATTTGGCGATGTGTGTTTGAACATAAACTATATACATTTTGGCGTGGGTTGTGAACAATAACAGGTTGCAAGTTTTGTATGGGTAACTTGGGAATCGAGTGGATTTACAATGCCTTTGTCAGCAAACCGATTTTGAAAGGCTTTACATTTCAATACAAACTCTATGTTCACCAACCTTTGTGTTGACACTTTTTAGCATGTTTTATCTCGGGTATCTAAGGCATTCACTCTACATGCATGTGGACATATCATAGAGTGCTGGGTGAGTGACGCATCTCACATGGATTTATACATTTTTAAAACATCGTTTGACTTGTACTAAACTTATTTTCCGCACAAGTTGATTTCATTTGGGACCTATACTTTGTAAACTCTGATTATTTTATTAAATCAAGCGATGTATTTTCCAAACAACACTTTAGGTCATTCAATATATAGGATGTGATTGCGATGTTAAGATAACCCGGAATTCCATTCGGTCAAGAAATGTAATTTGGGGTGTGACAAATTGGCATCGAGCTTCAGATTATAGAGAACTAAGTTGCATCATTGACCCTAGACTATAACTACATCATCATAGCATCTCATCATTTCATCATAAGTGCATATTCACTTTACATGCGGTTTATCGCATATTTTTCGAGTTGTTTACTTTCATTTCAAAATCGATTGTCACATAGATGCCTTCAAATACCCATCCCATCATACTCACATCACTTTGACATGGAGAATGCCCCTCATTCTCTATCACAATTTTTACATCAGTTGACTCAACACCAAACATCATATGAGTCGATTAGTCCAAGCATTGCATTGTTACTCCTAAATTATACATAGCCTGATCACCTATGTCTAATTTAGGAAGAATCATGCAATGAAGGGAGTAGTGGTCTCATATGTGCGGTTTCGTAATCGAGTTAAATTTTCAAAAGACCTCCTTCAAACTAATTTAGCCTAATCTCGCCTTTCTAGTTCGATGATAAGTTGTGAGATTAAGTAAAAATTGATTATCTAAAAGTCTTTTGAGGGTTTTGCTCGAGAATGAGAAAGTTTGCCACATCAAACCCTAAACCGGAGAGACCAACACGAACTGAATTACGGGGATGAATTCCTTTTTGGTTGGGCGAATGTGACAACTCGTAATTTCAGGTCATTTTAACAAACTTTAAAAGTTTCACTATTTCATCATTTATCGTAAACTACGTTTACGAGTATCAAATTCGCGTAACCTGGAGGGTTAAGCTGCGTATTCATGAACATTTTATCGAGGACATTTCATATAGACTAGATTTAGTCTACATATCATCAATAACATCATTTCATATCAATATTATGCATGGGTTTGCATTTTACGTTAAAGCGTAATTTCTCATATAAATTAAACGCATCGCCGTAATTAATTATTTTGAACAATTGATCCGATACTTCCAAAATTATCCGACATATTTTTATACTCATATTAAGATTATAAAAATAATATTATGAGTTTAGCCCATGTTTTCAATTTATTTTGTATATAAATTATTAAATTTATATAATTAAGACGGTTTTCTTAAATACTACACGATAATTATTATTTCACCCAAATTTTGCAAGAAATGTATTTTTATAATTTTTATGACTTTAATACATTTTATTTTGTTCCGTTAAAATTTATTTTTAGCTAATGCTACCCAAAATGCTTAAATATTTACACAAGTTACCACTTATTCCTAATTAACTACACATTTACTCAACATTAAACCACTTGATTATTACTTAATGCATCTAGTCCTAAATTTTTTACATATGTCGACCACCAAGGGGTGAGTCATTTATTTGCCAAATATCTTCCAAAGTTTAATGTTTTATACTCTAAATATCTAAAAACAAACATACACTTCATTATTTCTCAAAGTGTTTTAAGATCAAAAATCTGCTTTTGCTCTCTTCTCTCTAGAACCGGCCAATCTCAAGGACAAGAAGGAGATCATATTTTTTTTCTCTAGTCAAGTTTTTATTACACTAGTATCACTCTTGTTAAGGTTTTGCAATATAAACCTTGAGTGATTAGGAAAAACCCTTTGTTCTAATAACCTCATCAAGTTACTTGTAAGCTTTTTATTTTCATCATCATATTCCATATTTATTTTCATATTCATCTCATCATATTTGAGAAATCATGCATGTTACATATGAGTTTATACCACTTTTAATGTTTTTATTACTTATATTGAAATATGATTATCCTATAAATTATCCCTTGTAACATATCACTTTTGGTGATGTCTAGGAACCCCATGACACCATAATAAGGTGTATGGTAGGATTTGAATAGCTTCGGAGTTGTTTTGAATTGGTTAGAATACGCTTTAGAAAAACTCATTTTCGACAACTATAATTATGGTCTGTTGGTTTTTGTTAAATCTGAAAAATCCGACAGTTTACAAAATATTTTGGGCTAGATATTTAGAAAATACACTTTAAAACGAAAATGGTCAGCTTGAAGCGGATTAAAACGGAGCTATAACGAAGAAGTTATGAATTTTTTCAAGTTGACGAATAAAATATTTGTTTCAGAAAAATTCAGCATGTAATCTCGACTTTTTACGAGTAAAAATGAGTCTTAAGCGTTATAAAATGTGTCGACTTATCAAAAATATATTAGTATATATTATTACGATTCGAGGACATATGAAAACGGACTTGTAATCGATTAAATTATACACGCTCACAAAGTTGCCGTAACTTTTATTATATAAGAAAAACTATATTATTTCTAATAGACAAGTATTACGGCAAAACTAGGACCATGTTGAGGGTCGTTTTTAACATTGACGTAGTACTTTTTATAACGTGGACGCCTTCTAGTAAAAGTAAGTTCGCCAAGCATATTTTCCAAAAACCAACCGTTTGTCAAGCGAGTTGTAACGAGTAAAATGCGTCATTTAAACTTTGCCGAAAACCACCCTTAACGATAATTTTGGACTAAGTACCATACTTAACCTACATTTTTCTCCATGATCGAGACCTCTAGGATGAAAACTTAAATGTTAAAACTTTGAGATAATGATACAGCTTTCCCAAACTGTTGAGTTCGTTTCCTAACGCCGCAACTAATTCTCTAATTAGTTTAGAGGCCGTTTTTGTCACTTTCATGGAAATTTCAACGACATTATTTTACGACGAAAAGTTATAATTTCATAATAAATCATTAAATGCTTATCGTAAGATATCATTTCGACGTGAATACTTGTAAAGTATTTTATAACATGACGAGATGTTATAAACATATATTTCGACGATAAATTCTATTTTCAAAAATGTACAAGTGGTATAGATATCATACGAATTGTATGCATAACATTACATCATAACTTATTATGTATCAGATCATTCATAATAGGTCAAGTTTAGAGATTCACGCCGATATTTCGTGTACTCACTTTTGCCATCGCATCATTGTCCAAGTGAGTCATAGCCCCACTCTTTTAATTGTTTTGAATTACTTTTGGGGAGATACATGCTCAACTATTTTATGACTATCATGATTATTTGAAACTACATGTTTAATGGAACCAATGTTTAGTCATATTCTATATCATAAATCATGGAACTAAATGTCTTGGGATTATCATTGAGCTAAATGTCTTGGGATTATCATTGAGCTAAATGTCTTGGGATTATCATTGAGCTAAATGTCTTGGGATTATCATTGAGCTAAATGTCTTGGTATAATCATTGAACTAATGGCCTTGGAACGATTTCAAATTTTAATATGTGTGCTCGCAAGTAACTATTGATACATTAAGTTATGCACTATTTTGTGAATTCATTTGATGATGTGTGTTTGAACATAAACTATATACATTTTGGCAAAGGAGTGTGAACAAGGTTGCATGTTTTAATGGGCTGAACTTGGGAACCCGAGTGGATTTACAATGCCTTTCGTCAGATAACGATTTTGAAAGGCTTTACATTTCAATACAAACTCTATGAACTCACTCAACCTTTGTGTTGACACTTTTTAGCATGTTTTATCTCGGGTATCTAAGGCATTCACTTCATGGCATGCATGTGGACATATCATGCATGGTTTGCCTCTCACATGGATTTATACATTTTAAAACATCGCTTGACTTGTACTAAACTTATTTTCCGCACAAGTTGATTTCATTTTGGACCTATACTTTGTAAACTCTGATTATTTTATTAAATCAAGCTGTATGTTTCCAAACGACACTTTAGGTCGCTCAATATAATTGATTGTGATGCTATGACCAATCCCGTGAATTCCATTCCACGCAAAACAGTAATTTGGGGTGTGACACTTCAAGTCCATCTTACTTACCATCATCATATCGACTCCACCATCATATCCTCAAGTTAAACTGGTAGTATATTGGAGGATGTTCTTCATTCATTTGTTGCGATTATGATAAACAGCTTGATCTATGAAGATTTTGACCAGGTGGACCCACTTGAGATGGAGAGGGCTGAAATGGCGGTGGCCATGCTTTAGATATCAAGAGGTTTGAGGAGAGGTTGGAAGAAAGTTTGGCTTCAAGGAAAGGATCCACCTGCTTTTATCGAGCAAGGTCAAGTGTTTCTCTGGCCGGATGGGTCATTTCTCAAGGGAATGCAAAGATAGGAAGAGGAGAGAATAACTACAATTCCTATCGCAGTAATCGGAAGGAAGCTAGAACTTCAACAGCTTGTCACTTTGGATGAACAGGTCAATTTGGGCGCACATGAACCCGTGAATGAGGAAGTCGCGATACGAGAAGCTTGGATTTTCAGCCGATGTACCAAGATAGGCATGATCAATTTGCCTTGATGGGACTTTCTCTCGTACACAAAATTGTATATTTGGTTGTAGTGAAAGATTCAATGAACTTAAAGAAGCTTATGATACTATGAAACCTAAATACAATGAATGCTATGTTGATAATAAAGCTTATAAACTTTGTTAAAACATTAGAAAGACAAAAAGTATGGTTTCAAAAGAATCAGATAGCTTATGAAGAAAAGATTAAGGTGCTTCAATTTGATCTAGATATTGCAAACATTAACTTTAAACGACCAAAAGGAAAAAGCCGATACTATTACCAGAATCTAGAGCTTAAAGAGAAACTTACTGAGGAAATAGCTAGACATAAACAATGGTTGATATCAGGTGACAATCTAGCTAGAGAACTCTATAGTAGTCAATGTGAACTCTGGAATAGGGTTAGGTTTTCAAAAGTATGTAGGATTGGAAGCTAGGAATGATGGGCGTAATCTCACACTTGAGGCTTAGAACATTTTAAAAGGGAAGGTGATTTACATGTGTCTGGCCCCCATTAGAGGTGAATTCATGCTTGACGACCGCTATTAATGTTGACTTTGATGGATCACACCATTTGTATGGCAAAAGTCAAAAGACTTGCTGACACCGATGCTTCATCTTATGACTTTGTCTCTTTCTCTCAGGTGACAATTCATCGGATCAAGGGTCTACTTCTAGCTGTGATTCAAGTGATAAGTCGACCTTCCCAAGCTCTCACCTAGCCTACACCCAAGCCGCAATCAAATCTATCTACAAGCTTTCTAGGGTAGGCTGAGAAATCAACTTCCAAGCCAGCTCTCAAGACTTGTCTTTTAAAGCTTTGCATAATATCCTGTAAAAACAATTCCTTTAATTTCGGTTTAAGTACTTCTACATGTAATAGAACATCGCTTTGTTGAATAAATCCGAAAGGAAGACATGTTTTGTATGTGGAAGTAAACTTCATTTAATTAAGGATTGTGATTTCTATGAGCAAAGATTGGGTGTATAACGTCAAATAGAAACCAAGACCGGTGTGGACCAATGTTAAGAATATTACTCCTTATGTCCCACAAGATAATTATCCGACTCCTGGAGGAGATCACCGATAGACCTTATGTGCAACCTACTAGCCCATACTTTAAACATGGTTATTGGCTTTATGTTGACTCTATGGATAATGGGAAAGGATGTTGGGGTACTGCCTGTTGTCCTCAAAGGTTGTTCTTGGAATATAAGTGGACCTAACGCTCAATGGAAACCCAAGAACAATGGTGGATCTTACTCTTTTGCTGGACCTAAATCTTATGATCCACAAGGAGCAGTTCAAGCCGACAATGACTTGAGCCTCCGTTTTTAACTAACATTCTTTTGTATATATTGTTTGTTCTATAGGATCATCCTCTTAAGCATAAAGATGGTATATGTTGATAGTGGTTGTTCAAAGAAGCATGTCGGAAATAGAGATATGATGAATTTTGTTCCTATTGAAGAAGAGGGCATGTGACTTTTGGTGGAAGTGATGGTAGGATTACCTGGGAAAGGCACCATCAAGACACCCCTCAAGAACTTTGAGAATGTGTACTATGTTAGGGAACTTACCTTTAACTTGTTCTCGCCTCACAAATTTGTGACACCAAGAACAAGGTACTTTCCTCTGAAGATGAATGTCTTGTGCTTTCTAAAGAATTCAAGCTTCCGGAAGATACTTCATCTAGCTGAGAGTTCTTCTGATCAATCTATACACATTCATCCTCAATGAAGTTCATCCTGAAGGTGACCTCACTTGTTTGGTGGCTAAAGCATCCTTGGATGAGTCTACCAAATGGCATAGGAGAATAGCTCATGTGAATTTCAAGACCATAAACAAACTCTCTAAAATGGGTCTTGTTGAAGGTCTACCCTCCAAAGTTTTCTCCAATGATCATAATTGTGTTGCATGCAACAAAGGGAAACAACGTAGCTTCCTACAAAGCAACACCCAGCAGCATTATCTCTCAGCCTCTTCGTTACATATGGACCTTTTGGTCCAACTCAGTCGAAGCATCGATCACAAGTTTTTGTCCGTGATCACGATGGCAATAGCGATTTTGTTGGGCGCTTCTTCGGGACTAAAGATGAAACATCTCCAAGTCTTTGAAAGACTTCATCACCCTCTGTTGAAAATCAATGAACAAGAAGGTTAAGGGAATCGGTGATAATGGGATGAAGTTCAAGAATGTTATTCTTATAGAACTCGTAGGTCTAAAGGAATAAAGAGGACTATAGCAATCCAAGAACCCTCAACAAAATGGGGTAGCTGAAAGAAAGAATAGGACCTTGATAGAGGCTGCAAGATCAATGCTTGCAGACTCTAAATTCCCCACTATGTTCTGATTTGAAGTTGGCAATAGCCTGTTGGCTAAACAGAGTCTCTATTACTAGACCTCACCTCAAAACACCATATGAACTTCTCTTTGGGAAGGTTCCAGTCATTCATTACCTCAAACCTTTTGGTTGTCAAGTGACCATTCTAAACATGATCCGTTGGGAAGTTTGATGAGAAAGCTGAATATTGTATATTGAGCTCACCATAGCAAGGCTTATGAGTGTACAATTTATCTGCAAAGAAGATAGAGGAGACTTTGAACCTGAGATACATGGAAGATAAGCCCAATGTTCAGGACAGGTCATGTGTGGTCATTTGACCTTGACTTAACGATATTTGGGTTATACTAGACATATGGCTAACCAAAGTGGGCTCTCAAGAATTTCATCATCAATGTGTTGTACCTTGAAGTGAATTTGAAGATGATGAAGCATTTCTGAAGATGCAGGACATAACCTATACGAAGATTTCACCCCAGGACCCTTCTGGACTCAAGAATGGGCTTGAAGCCGAGAAGCGTGAATGGGAGCTTGCAAATGAGGTTGTCAATGGAAACCACATTGGCCGACATCGGCGCTTCTCCCATCGCCATCAAATCTGCCAAAGCTCGACGTTTTTACTCATATTCCTTCTAGAGTGTCCACAGACTTTGGTGAACCCTATACTCGCTTTCAAGACCCTCGGATCTGGAAATCATCAACCCAAATCGGCATTTTCACCTCACCTTCCTATGACACAACTTTTGTGTTAACTGTGTCTAATCTTGAATCATCCATTGAAGTCAACCCCACTCCTACTAAAAGAATCAACATCACTCACCCTCAATCCAACATTATTGGTGACATTCTAGCAATTGTTAGTCCAAGGGCTATCTCTAGTCCTAAATTTGGGCAGGTTGCTTTTTCTCTTATGTCCGAAATCAAAGGAGACAATCACACTTGACTTCAAGCATTGTACGTTTGCAGTTTTCTTCTCAAGTAGAACCAACCAAGTCTCTCAAGCTCTTGAAGACTCAAGTTGGATTGAAGCAATGCAAGAAGAAATGCAACAGCTTCAAAATCAACAAGTTTGGATCTTGGTACCGGATGGCAAATATGCTATTAGAACTAAATGGATTCTGAAGAACAAAAGAGATGCAAGGGGTGTGGTTATTAAAAACAAAGCAAGATTAGTTGCCCGGTTCTGTTGCAAGAGGAAGGGATTGATTATGATGAAGTGTTTGCACCTTAAAGAGTTGAGGCCATTCGAATTTTCTTGGCCTATGCATCTTACATGGGCTTCATGGTGTATCAAATGGATGTTAAAGGTGCTTTTCTGTATGGTGAGATAGAAGAGGAAGTTTATGTCACTCAACCCAAAGGATTTGAAGACCCATATCATCCTAATCATGTTTACAAGGTGGTTAAAGCTCTCTATGGACTTCATCAGGCACCAAGAGCATGGTATGCTAGGCTTTCAATAGTCAGCATGGCTATGTAAGAGGTGCCATTGATAAGACTCTTTTCGAAGAAGAACGAACAGACATCATCCCGGCGCAAGTGTATGTGGATGACATAATTTTGGATCCACTAAAGAAGCTTGGTGCGGGAATTTGAGGAACTAATGAAGGGAGAATTTCGGGATGAGTGCTATGGGGAGCTTACTTTTTTTTGGGTCTCCAAGCAGTGAAGCAGGATGGCATCTTTATCCGTCAAGATAAATATGTGAGGACATTTTGAAGAAATTTGGTATGGAAGGTGTTAGACCGCCACAACACCTTATGAAGCTCCAAAACAAAAGCCAACAATGAACCGGATCTTCCTGAATGTTCATTTACTCTGATCAATGATTGGTTCATTAATGTATCCAACAGCTTCAAACGATATTACTTTTGGTTTGTGTTTGATCTCGACATCAAGTCACTCCACTTACTTCCCATCTTAATGCAGTCAAGAAGATCTTTAAGTACCTCAAAGGCCAACCTCATTTAGGCCATTGGTACCCAAAAGAGTCTCCTTTTAAGTTGGAAGCATATAGTGATAGTGATTATCTTTGGTGCAAATCGGATAGGAGATCACAACTGGAGGTGTCAATTCCTTGAAAGAGATTGATTTCTTGGTAAGAAACAAACCATTGTGGCTACCTCAACCATTGAGGCAGTATGTTGCCGCCAAGAAATTGTATGGGACAGTCCTTTGGATTCAAAATGGATTATGGGTATAACTTCATGAACACAACTCTTTTTATTGATAATCAAAGTACCATATGCATTGTCAAAAATCCAGTCTTTTCATGTAGAACCAAACATATTGAAATCGTGCACCACTTTATAAGAGATGCATATGAAAACATTTGATAAATGTGGCTAAAATTCATAAGATGATAATGTGGCGTGATCTGTTAACAAAGGCTTTTGATGGACCAAGGTTTCAACACCTTGTGGTCAATATTGGAATGCTTAACCCTTAACTGCTTAGTTTAAGGGGGGATAGGGTTCTGGGGGGAGGCATATGCCTCGGGGGAGATTTTGTTTTTTTTTGTTTGTTATGTTCTTAGTTAAAAAAAAAAATAAAAAAAATAAAAAAAAACTAACTAACTTTCTTTTTGTTGTTCTTAGTTTTTGGTTTTTAACTCACCAGATATACCTTGTGTATCTCAAAGAGTTGGCTAGTCCAAAGGGTACAACTTTGGTAAAGATACATCAAATCTATTGATAGATGTAATGATTTGCTCAAAATCATAGGGTATGCAACCACCCATGCTTTATTGTTGAGTGTTGTATGGTCATCAATTCACCATGGTATATTCCTTTTTGGAATCCAAGAATTGGCTAGCCCACAAGTATATGGCTTGTGGTTAAGGCAAATCGAATCCATATTTGGTTATCAATTCACCAATTCTAAGAATTGACTAGTCCACGAAACGGCTATAGGTAAAGACACATCAAATCCGTTTATATGGTTTCGGTTTATAAATCGATGGTTATCGGTGTACCATAGTTTTCGAACTTAAACATTTGGCTACTCAGTAGTGATGGCTATTGGTAAAGAGACATCAAATCCATTATTTTCAATGATTCACCTCTCGTGAGTTAACACACCCTGGATGATGAGAATAGTATGCAACTCATGTGTTTTGATGTACAAGGTGTCTTTTGTTGCCGCAAAGACCGGCGTTTCAATGTTTGGTCATCATAGAGAGAGATTATTCTTGTTCTTTTGCTACCGATGTTTGAGAACAATCCTCTATTACTGCTCTCTAAGATCTTTCATTAGGAAACTGGAACTTAACCAAGTCAAATTCGGTTTAGGGGAGGATTGTTGGGAATTATAAGTAGGATTTCTACTATCAATACTCCTAGAAGGATAACGTAGAAGCGATCTGGCGAAGAAGAGATTCTCAGAAGATTAAAAAGTCGCTCGCCAGTTTTGGAAGTTATTGCATCGGCGATGCTGCTTTATTAATTACATGCTAACTCATTATTATTCTCTGTATCGCCTAAGGTTAGCATGCTGGTATTATTATCGCCTCAATATTGTTTAGTGTGTTAGTCATTAAATGTATTATTGAATGTTTAGTCGATTGAGTAGTAATAGTTTAGGGTTCCTTGTCTATAAAAGGAACTTAATAGTTTGTAATATTGAACCGATTGAAACATAGAGTTTTCAGTTAATAAAAGATCCATAGAGGATCTAAGTGTTCTTAGTTATAACAGCTTGTATTTACATTCCGCTATAGAATACGAGTTGTAGAGATTTTCTATTAGTTTGCTTATGATTACATAGGCAACACTAACGATCTACGAAGCTCAAGATCTGTCAAGTGCGTGTGTGTACAACAAATCCTAACACACAAAATGGTTTTCCAATTCAAAACTATGTACCTTGGAATGCTTTTTCACCATTTTTGTATATGCCTCATATGAATGAAATGTATAAAACCAATGGACCCATGAACAAATGGGGACCAAACTTTTAAGTTAATGTTTTTCTTAGGTATGCCTAAAGGTTGACTTGGATCAATTTAATGGATCAAGGATAGCGGGTGCACAAGGCATATGACCGTAATTAGCATTGTTCTCACATACACGACTCCTTCAATGAGGAAATGTGGTGTTCGGTAATAGTAAAAGCAAAATCATCGGAAAAGGTACAATATCTCACAAATATTTGACCATTAACAACATAAACGTAGAAAACCTAAACTTTAATCTACTAAGTATAGGTCAAATATGTGATAAAAAGTGCAACGACTCTTTAAGCCAAACCGAGTAAAAATCTTGAAAAATGGTATTACTATAGGAAGAGAATTAGAAAACAGCCGTGGAAAACTAGAAGGGGAGGTTGAATACTTTTGCCGATTTTAAGTTAGTTTCAAAAAAAATTAGATTCGATGTTATGCGAAATCGTATGGATGAAGAGAAAGTATAGATCTGGAGTAATGCAAGTAAAGTAAAGGATAGAAATGACACAACCGATTTATAGTGGTTCAGCTACAAGGACACCTTCCTTGCCCTACTCCACTCCCCGAGTCACCTACCGAGTTCAAGCACTATGTCAACAAACTCCTTCAACTTGGTGGAGAAGCCTTCCAACGCTGCTTACACCTTTTCCATATAAAGCTAAATCACGGAATCAGAACACGGAGGACCAAACCAACACTACTATAACACAACAAATATGTGAAATATGAAATATAAGATCTTTGCTACAGAAATTTTGTGAAGGAACAAATCAATCAAGGACCCCTCGCTTGGATGACTTGTAGAATGCTCGTGATCTCCTAGGAGAATTCCTATATGAGAATCACAAATAAAAGAAAGAAGAACAACTCTCTAGATCAAGTGATCTTTTGTTAGAAGAGTGTAAGAATATATGAGAGAGTTTGTAAGAAGAGGGGTGAGTAAAAATGAAGAAATGGCTCTCTATTTATAGGCAAATTCTTGCCACTATTGCATGGATCCGTCCAGTGTATTCCGGGGGATCCGTGGGACGCTCCTCTTTGCCCATGGGTTTTTGGGTTATGGGTCATGGGTCCTAGATTATGATCCATGGGTATCTAAATAGATACAATGTATCTAACAGATGCAATGCATCTAGACAATGGGTATGGGTTAACTCCATGGGTTAAGGATATGATCCATGGGTATGGGTCATGGGTTCTGGTTTTTACCCATCCTAATAAACTACTACAACAAATGAATTATTACAACAATTTGTATTAAATGACTATGTGTAGATGCTTTACAAAAGATAACATGTATCCTTATAATTTTACTTGTGATAATTTTATATTTGTTATCAACAAAACACAAAGAGATCGCTAAATATTAATAAACGCTTTTACGGTTTATTTGTATTAACAATCTCCCCCTTTTTGTTGATGACAAAACATAATGCATGATGAGTAAACTTTAAGATTAGATGTATGTTTTGAAAGCATAAGTTTTATTTTCCCCTCTTTGTCCGAAACAAAAGTCCTAATAAAAAATAAAATGTGGAAAAATAGTCCACATATCTCTAACTCCCCCTTGATGGTAGCTCTCCCTAGAACAGGGTGTCAAGTGAGAAAAAATATAAAAACCTACAAAGAAGAAGGTTAGTAGTAACATGCATAAATAATTTGTGATTGACGAGAATCAAGATTGGGAGCCAAGGTATGTAAACAAAGCCTTGTAATACAATAACAAAGTGTAGTGGTATTTATGGCACATACAAGGATGTAAAACTAAGAACAAGACTTGTTCTAAAAATGACTCAAAAGAAAATACTAAAAATAATAAAATGATTCCTTCCATGCTTGCATAAGGTTATGGATGGAAGTTCTGGTGAGTAATGATGTTGATGCGATCAAGGATGAGGTTAAGTATGACTAGCATTTCTTCCCTAATTTATATTGCAAGATCCCTAGTGGATTGGCAATGTTCACAATGTAAATGATGTGGGTGATGTGTGCGGAAGTTTTCTTGGTTTGTTTGATTTGTGAGATGCGGAAGTTGTGGTGGAAAAGTTGGAAAATACGGATCAAAGTCCGAAATGTTTGGAAGTGGTGGTGGAAAAGAACCTAGATGTTCTTGTAACATAATGGGAGCTAAAGGTGGTGAGGTTTCAAGGTCTTTGAAGATTGTGTTTGGAGATGTGGGAGGTGTTAAAAAGACTAGTTCTTTTGGGTTGGTTTGTTGGGATCTTGTTGGAGTCTTAAGGAGTTCTAATAGAGTGACTTTAGGTGGAGATTTCATGGGTGATGATGTTGGTGTGCTTGTTGGAGATGAGAGAGGTGCTACTATGGAAGCATTTTGTGGTGAATGAGTGGTTTTGCTAAACAACAAGGCCGGATGCTAATCCGTGCGATTTTTGTAGATTTCGGTGGTGGTACTATGGAAGGTGGTAGGACAAAACTTTTTCTTGAAAAAGATTGTTTGCACTAGGTGATTCATCTATGTTGGAAGATCTTTTGGATGACATGAATGTTTGTTAGTGAGGTTGAGAGTGATGAATATGCAAGAATTTTGGGAATCCTATTTATAGAAAAATAATGCATTGTAATGAATGCTTGACCCAAAATGTGGACTAAAATCTAATGATTAGATATGAATTTAATGCATGTGATCATGAGAACACAAGCATTAAGTAACATACAAAAAAAATAATCAAAAGAAATGATGAAAATATAGAAGTTTTCATCCAAAGTGAGAAAAATAGAAGATAATTTTAGTTGTCTCTCACGGATCCCACCGGATCCTTACCTTAAGGGAACCGTCCTATTGGGATCCGAGGAATCGGTGACTCAGCAGCTCAAAATTTTTCTTTTTGGAAACATTTGTGCCTAGTGTGTGCCTATATGCAAACCTTTTGGAGTTGCGGTTATCTCGACTCCTAAAAAGGAAAGGAAAATAAACTAGAAGTGAAAAAGCACACTATTATGTGTGATAACCCGAGTGCTCCTAATTCATTGTTGCTTAAATGGATGTACCCGAAAACACATATTAGTTGTTTGTCCTCTTTAGCATTCAAAAGACATGAGATGCAATGAAAACGTGTTTTTACTTTGTATTAATAATAAAAGAAAAAATTTGTCCTAGACGTGAGAAATAGCTTTTATGAAAGTGATACGGAAGAGGTATCTTTTAGAAAGCATTTCGAAAAAGTTTCTTTGTTTGAAGAAAACATTTCAAAAAATAAATCGGTATGAGCTTACGTATTGTAAGAGAAACTTACTTTGAAAAGTAAGGAAAAATTATGAAAGTACGAGTTGTAAATAAAACTATCTCGGGTTTAAAATTCAGTATTTTTTGTGAGTTGTGTGTGAAATAGAGATCCTAGACTCAGAAGAAGAAGGCTAGTGTTTACATACCTTGTAGAGTTTAAAAACTAATTATGACGATTGTTCCATGAGACCAAGACCAAGGCGAAGTAGGTTAAATTATTCTTCAAGGGTTTGGTGAGGACGTTGCGTATTATGTTGTCTTCTGATGCCTTTTTCTCAATTGAGATGTTCCCCTTTTGAACATTGTCTCTTAAGAAGTGATGACGAATCTCTATATGCTTGGTGCGAGAGTAATACGGATTTTTGCTTAAGTCAATGGCACCTTTGTTGTCACATAGAATGGCTATGTCACTTAGATGAATGTCGTAGTCAACTAACACTTGTTTCATCCATAGTGCTTGTTATGCTGTCGGCGAGGAGACATATTACAAACTGAGTTGTTGATATAGCTTGTACGTTTGCTTCTTTGAAACCAAGATGTTAAACAACATCCCATAAAGTACATACACCACTTGGCCTGTTACCGATCCAACATAATCACATGGTGTAGATAAATCTGCAATTGTTTCTACCCCCATACCCGCGGAATAAAGTAATCATGAGTGAGTGTACCATGATATTATTAAATAATCTTTTGACGGCTTCTAGAATAAATGTTTTAAGATCTCCTTGAAAACTAGCACATAGTGAAACACTAAAGATGATATCTGGCTAGCCGTGGAGGTGAGAAGACTACAATCATGCCACGTATTTTGTGTTATCAACGGATTCGTCCGCTTCATCTTTTGTGAGTATAGTGTCGGATGACATTGGTGTTCTTATGGGTTTTGACTCTTCTAAACCAAATTTCTTTAACATCTCCTTTATGTATTTAGATTAATTAAAGAAGATACCATCTTCTACTTGTTTGATTTGTAGACCAAGAAAGAAACTAGGTTCTCCCATCATACTCATTTCAAACTAGTCATGCATGATTTTCACGTGAAATCATCAGCATGTCTTGACAAGTAGATCCTAATATAAGTATCATCCACGATATTTGAACAATGATTATATGTGATTCTTTTTCTTAGTAAAAGTGTATTATCAACCAACCCAAGGTGTAGTTGTTTTTGATTAAAAATGACTTGAGTCTATCATACCAAGCTTTTGGAGCTTGTTTAAGACCATAAAGAGCTTTCTTTAATTTATACACATGTTTAGGTTTTTCAAAATCGATAAAGCCCGGAGGTTGAGCTACATATACTTCTTCATTAATAAAACCATTTAGAAAAGCACTTTTGACATCCATTTGATAAAGCTTAAGATCATTAGCACAAGCATAAGCAAGAAGTATTCTTATAGACTCTAATCTAGCCACGGGGGCATAGGTCTCATAAAATTCTATTCCTTCTTGTTGATTATATCCTTGGGCAACAAGTCTAGCTTTGTTTCTAGACACTACACCGTTTGCATCTAACTTGTTTTTATATACCCATTTGGTTCCTATTATGGTTTGATTACTAGGTGGAGGGACGAGTGTCCAAACATCGTTAGAAACGAACTGATTTAATTCTTCTTTCATAGCCATTACCCAACTTTCATCTTTTATGGCTTCTTGTGTATTCTTAGGTTCTATGGTTGAGACAAAACAAAATAAGCTACTTTGATTTTGGACTTGAGACCTTAAGGTTCTTTTGTTTAATTTTCCTATGACCTTATTTACGGGGTGATCTTTAGACTCTTTAATATTGATGATTTCATTATTTAAAGGTTCTTCTTCTTCGTCTTTTTCTTTTTTTCAATAGCTTCACTCTCGACAATCTCGCCATCGACAAGAGTTAGAATAGGTTTGGGTGGACTCTCATCAAATTTTACGTTTAGTGACTCTTCAACCATCAATATTTCTTTATTTAATATGACGTAAGCTTTGCTATTAGGAGAGTAACCTAAAAAGATACCTTTGGTTGATTTAGGATCAAATTGTGTAAGGTAATCTTTAGTGTTACGTAGAAAACATTTGCTACCAAAAACTCTAAAATGATCTAACGTAGGCTTTTTGCCTCAAGTAACTTTCATTATGGAGTTTTACCTAAAAATTGTCTAATTGAGACTCGATTAAGTATGTACGTTGATGTATCAACGGCATTGCACCAAAATGTTTGAGGAATGGATTGCCCATTTAACATGGTACGACTCATTTCTTGTAGGGTTCTATTCTTTCTTTCAACTACCCCATTCAATTTTGGAGTGCAGGAGAAGTTGTGAGTAATACCATTAAGCGTCACAAAGGCTCAATTGCACTTCATTATCGAATTCCCTACCATGATCCGTTCTAATAGACACTATAGGACTTCCTAATTGTCTTTGGATTTTCTTACTTAATATTTCAAAGTACTCGAACATTTCAGTTTTGTTCTTTAAAAATTTAGTCCATGTATCCCTAGAGTAATCATCCACTATAACAAAAGTATAGTAGTTGCCTCCATAACTTTGGATAGCGGATGGACCAAATAAATCCATGTGTAGTAATTCTAGACACTTAGTTGTAGAGACAAGTTTTTTAGCTTTGTGACTAGCATGGACTTTTTTTCCTACATTACAAGCATCACAAAAGTGATGTTCATATTTTAATTTTGGTAGATCTCTTACTAGATCTTTGGATGATAGTGATTGAAGAAGTCGCATATTGGCATGACCCAATCTTCGATGCCATAAGGTCGAAGTATCATCCATAGAAGTAAGACAAAGTTTGTCTTTAGGTTCATTACCGATTTTAATGACATAAAATCCATGTTTCCTAATTCCTCTACCTATAGTGATACCGTTTTTCAATATCTTACTACCGGTTTCGTTAAAAAGTACGTTGCACTTCTTATAACATATTTGTATTATACTTAAGAGGTTAAAGTTTAGGTTTTCTCATTGACACACATCGTTAATGGTTAGAGATTTGTTAGAAATCGTACCTTTCCCGATGATTTTACTTTTGCTATTTCCAAATACCACATTTCCTCCATTGAAGGATTCATATGTGGAAAGTAAATCTTTATTGCGGTCATATGTGCCTCGTGCTCGCTATCCTTGATCCACTCATCCGGATCTAGGTTAGGACCTTTAAGCACACCTAAAAAAATAATTAACTCAATAGTTTGGTCCCCATTTGTTCATGGGTCCATTAGTGTTAAAAATTCCATTCATGTTAGGCATATATGGAAAAGGCGAGTATGCGTTCCATGGTGCAAAGTTTTGAAATTGAAAATCGTTTTGCATATTTGGATTCCATCCCATTTGATGGTTACTTCTCGGATAGACATTATTAGGTCTCTTAGATGTGTTCAGTTTTGAAAATGATGGACCTTTGTTTCTAGTAAAACTTTGATTTTGTCTTGGAGGTGGTTGTCTAATAGTAACATGGGTTGGTTTCTTCTTATTAACAATAACAAAATCGGTTCTAGATGAGGAAGCTATATTATTTCTATTGTTTGCTTCAACAGACCCACGGATCTCTGGCTGTACAGTAACCGGTTCCCTTTTTGTGGGATCCGTGGGATCTGTGACTACAGTGGTTTGTTTTTCTATTGCTTTTACGAATTGTGTTTCTTTGTTTTCACTAGTTGACGCATCAAGTTCTTTGAAAACCTAAACCTTTTTTGTTGTTTCCTGTTTTAACACTATCTAATATCATATCTAGAGTATTAGTATTCATTCTAGCAATCTTAGAGTCTAGATGATCAACAAGTGTTTGAAGTTGAACGCAAAGTTCACATTCCCCACTTGCTATCTTCCCCTTTCTAGACGTTTTAATTTTGCTTTTAACTCAATTACTTCCTTTTCTAAACGTTGATTTTGGTTTTTCAGAAACTTGTTTTTGTTGATTACTTTTAAACTAATTTTGCAAATTTATCATATTCATTATGCAATGAGTCATCATCTAATGATGAGCTACTATAGTATTCGTGACATACTTCGTCATTTCTCATGAGACAAATTTCTTCGTCCTCCTCCTCGCTCATTCCCCATGAACCGCTCACGAATGCTTGTTGTTTATCACGTTTGGGACACTTACTAATAAAGTGGTTTGGGTCCCCACATTTAAAGCAAGCGCGATCATCCCTTGCCTTCTCGTCATCTTTGCTTTTTTGGAACCCTTTCTTGTCGTCATATGGTTGCTTGACGTGTCTTCCCTTTCTTCTAAAGAACTTCTTGAAGTCCCTTACCGCCATGGCATACTCCTCGTCATCGCTATCCGAAGAGGAGTTTTCTTCATCGCATGACACCTTCTTGGCTTTAAGGGCAAGAGATTTGTGCTTCTCTTTCACTTTTGAGGCTTCGGAATCTTTAGCGAGGACAAGCTCATAGACTTTTAAATTGCCTATAAGTTCATCAAGGGTGAGGATTGACAAGTCTTTTGATTCTTCAATTGTCGTCACCTTAGATCTCCAATTGGATGGAAGTGCCCTTGTATATCTCCTAACATGATTACGACTAGATAAAGATTCATCAAGTGCATGTAAGGATGTAATTATAGTATTAAAGTTAGCAAAAGAATGATCCATAGTATATCCTCATCCGATATTGAAAATTGTTCATATTGTTGAACAAATAAATCTATCTTATTGTTTTTAACTTGTTGATTACCTTGATGAGTTACAACTAAAGAATTCCAAATTTCTTTAGAGGTTTTAAGCATGGAAATTCTTTCGAATTCCTTTTTGGGTAAAGCATTATATAAAACCATTTTTGCTTCACTATTTTTGGAAAGCTTTATTTTAATATCTTCGTGAGTTTATCATAAGGTGTGTTAACTAAATTTCCATTTTCATCTTTTGTAGTGGCTTCAAAATCGCCTTCAACAATGATGTACCGAAGATCAATATCTTTTGACTTCACATACGTTTTAAATCTATTTTTCCAGTATATAAAACCATTAGTTTCAAGTAGTGGAGGTCGTTGCATGGATTGCCCTTCCTTGTAATTTTCAGAACCCATAGTGACGAAAAGTTTTTAAAATACCGTTTACTTTAAAACATTTATAAACTTAGCTCTTGATGCCAATTGTGGAAAACTAGAAGGGGGGTTGAATAGTTTTGCCGATTTTAAGTTAGTTTCAAAAACTTTTAGATTCAATGTTATGTGAAATCGTATGGATGAATAGAAAGTACAGATCTAAGAGTAATGCAAGTAAAGTAAGTAAAGTAAGGGATAGAAATGACACAACCGATTTATATTGGTTCGGCTACAAGGACACCTTCCTTACCCTACTCCACTCCCCGAGTCACCTACTGGAGAGTTCAAGCACTATGTCAACAAACTCCTTGAACTTGGCGGAGAAACCTTCACAACGTTGCTTACACCTTTTTCCGGTACAAAGCTAAATACCAAGTTCGTAACACGGAGGACCAAACCAACACTACTATAAAACAACAAATATGTGAAATATGAAATACAATATCCTTGCTACAGAAATCTTGTAGAGGAACAAATCAATCAAGGACCCCTTGCTTGGATGACTTCTAGAATACTCGTGATCTCGCCTTAGAGAAGGACCTATATGAGAATCACAATAGAAGAAATAAGAACAAATCTCTAGATCAAGTGATCGTTTGTCAGAAGAGTGTAAGAATATATGAGAGAGTTTGTAAGAAGAGGGTTGAGTAAAAATGAAGAAATGGCTCTCTATTTTTAGTCAAATTCTTGCCACTGTTGCACGGATCCCTCACTTGAGGGATCCGTCCAGTGTATTCCTGGGGATCCGTGGGACGCTCCTCTTTGCCTATGGGTTTTTGGGTTATGGGTAATGGGTCATGGGTCCTAGATTATGATCCATGGGTATCTAAATAGATACAATGTATCTAATAGATGCAATGCATCTAGACAATAGGTATGGGTTAACTCCATGGGTTATGAATATGATCCATGGGTATGGGTCATGGGTTGTGGTTTTTACCCATCCTAATAAACTATTACAACAATTTGTATTAAATGACTATGTGTAGATGCTTTACAAAAGATAACATGTATCCTTATAATTTTACTTATGATAACATTATATTTGTTATCAACAAAACACAAAGAGATCACTAAATAATAATAAAAGTTTTTACGGTTTATTTGTATTAACAGAGTCTACGTTATTAAAATTGGAAACGAACCAAAAGAAAAAGTTTGTCTTACCTCAATGGATGATACTTCGACCTTATGGCATCGAAGATTTGGTCACACCAATATGCAACTTATTCAATCGCTATCATCCAAAGAACTTGTAAGAAACCTACCTAAACTAAAATACGATCATCATTTTTGTGATGCTTGTAACATCAGAAAACAAGTCCATGCTAGTCATAAAGCTAAAAATATGGTTTCTACAACAAAGTGTCTAGAATTACTACATATGGATTTATTTGGTCCATCTGCTATCCAAAGTTACGGAGGTAACTTCTGTACCTTGGTTATAGTGGATGATTACTTTAGGTACACATGGACTAAATTTTTAAAGAATAAAACTGAAACGTTTGATTACTTTGAAATCTTAAGTAAGAAAATCTAAAGACAACTAGGAAGTCCTATTATGTCAATCCGAACGGATTATGGTCGGGAATTTGATAATGAAGTGCAATTCAAAGCTTGTTATGATGCTAATGGTATTACTCAGAATTTCACGGCTCCTCGCACTCTACAATCAAATAGGGTAGTTGAAAGGAAAAATACAACCCAATAAGAAATGAGTCGCACCATGATAAATGAGCAATCTATTCCTCAAACATTTTGGTGCAATGTCGTCGACACATCAACCTATATATTAAATCTAGTCTTGATTAGACCATTCTTAGGAAAAACTCATACGAGTTGTTACTAGGCAAAAAGCCTTCATTAGAACACTTTCGAGTCTTTGGTAGTAAATGTTTCATACTTAACACTAAAGACTATTTAACTAAATTCAATCCAAAATCAACCGAAGGTATCTTCTTAGGATATTCTCCTAATAGTAAAGCGTACCTAATACTTGATAAAGAAACCATGAAATTTGAAGAATCTTTAAATGTCAAATTTCACGAGAGTCCACCTAAAACTACCTTTCCTCTTGTCGATGACGAGTTAATCGAAAGTGAAGTCTTAGAAATAAAAAAAATGTAAACAAGGAAGATGAACCATTAAACAATGAAATCATCAATGTTAAAGAGTCTAAAGATCATCCCGTAAAAAAGAATATAGGAAAGTTAAATGAAAGAACTCTAAGGTCTCAAGTCCAAAACCAAAGTAGTCTATTTTGCTGTGTGTCAACCATAGAACCTAAAAACACTCAAGAAGCTATAAAAGATGAAAGTTGGGTTATGGCTATGCAAGGGGAATTAAATCAATTTATTTCTAACATAGTTTGGACACTTGTCCCTCCACCTAAAAACCAAACCATAATTGGAACAAAATAGGTATATAAAAACATGTTAGATGTAAACTGTGTCGTGTCTAGAAATAAAGCTATACTTGTTGCTCAAGGATATAACCAACAAGAAGGCATAGACTTTGTTGAGACCAATGCTCCCGTAGCTAGATTAGATTCTATAAGAATTCTTCTTGCTTATGCTTGTGCTCCTGATCTTAAGCTCTTTCAAATGGATGTTAAAAGTGCTTTTCTAAATGGTTTTACAAATGAAAAACTAGAAGGGGGGTTGAATAGTTTTGCCGATTTTAAGTTAGTTTCAAAAACTTTTAGATTCGATGTTATGCTAAATCGTATGGATGAAGAGAAAGTATAGATCTAAGAGTAATGAAAGTAAAGTAAGGGATAGAAATGACACAACCGATTTATAGTGGTTCGGCTACAAGGACACTTTCCTTGCCCTACTCCACTCCCCGAGTTACCTACTCGAGAGTTCAAGCACTATGTCAACAAACTCCTTCAACTTAGCGGAGAAGCCTTCACAATGTTGCTTACACCTTTTTCCGGTACAAAGCTAAATACCGAGTCAGTAACACGGAGGACCAAACCAACACTACTATAACACAACAAATATGTGAAATATGAAATATAAGATCTTTGCTACAGAAATCTTGTGGAGGAACAAATCAATCAAGGACCCCTTGGTTGGATGACTTGTAGAATGCTCGTGATCCCGCCTTAGAGAAGGACCTATATGAGAATCACAATAGAAGAAAGAAGAACAACTCTCTAGATTAAGTGATCTTTTGTTAGAAGAGTGTAAGAATATATGAGAGAGTTTGTAAGAAGAGGGGTTAGTAAAAATGAAGAAATGGCTCTCTATTTATTGGCAAATTCTTGCCACTGTTGCATGGATCCGTCTAGTGTATTCTTGGGGATCCGTGGGACGCGCCTCTTTGCCCATGGGTTTTTGGGTTATGGGTTATGGGTCATGGGTCATGGGTCATGGTTCATGGGTCCTAGATTATGATCCATGGGTATCTAAATAGATACAATGTATCTAATAGATTTAATGCATCTAGACAATGGGTATGGGTTAACTCCATGGGTTATGGATATGTTCCATGGGTATGGGTCATGGGTTGTGGTTTTTACCCATCCTAATAAACTACTACTCCGTCCGTCCCAAAATTATAGTCCCCGTTTGACTTTTTCGGTCTTTCTTTTTCAACTTTGACCGTAAGTATTTTTGTTTGTGTTATATAATACTTTATACAAATTATATGAATGGATTATGTTTTAAATGTATTTTCATTTGGTATAATTTTTGTCAACTATTTTAAAACACAAACAAAAATATTTAGGGTCAAAGTTGAAAAGGAAAGACAAAAAAATTCAAACGGGGACTATAATTTTGGGACGGAGGTAGTACAACAAATGAATTATTACAACAATTTATATTAAATGACTATGTGTAGATGCTTTACAAAAGATAACATGTATCCTTATAATTTTACTTATGATAACATTATATTTGTTATCAACAAAACACAAAGAGATCGCTAAATATTAATAAACGTTTTTACGGTTTATTTGTATTAACAATCTCCCCCTTTTTGTTGATGACAAAACATAATGTTATGATGAGTAAAACTTAAGATTAGATGTATGTTTTGAAAGCATAAGTTTTACTTCTTTTCCCCCTTTTTGCCGAAACAAAAAGTGGCCCTAATGAAGAAATAAAATGTGGAAAAATAGTACACGTATCTCTAACTCCCCCTTGATGGTAGCTCCCCCTAGAACGGGGCGTCAAGTGAGAAAAAATATAAAAACCTACAAAGAAGAAGGTTAGTAGTAACATGCATAAATAATCTTGTGATTGACGAGAATCAAGATTGGGAGCCAAGGTATGTAAACAAAGCCTTGTAATACAATAACAAAGTGTAGTGGTATTTATGCCACATACAAGGATGTAAAACTAAGAACAAGACTTGTTCTAAAAATGACTCAAAAGAAAAAAATAAAAATAATAAAATGATTCCTTCCATACTTGCATAAGGTTATGGATGGAAGTTTTGGTAAGTAATGATGTTGATGCGATCAAGGATGAGGTTAAGTATGACTCGCATTTCTTCCCTAATTTCTATTGCAAGATCCCTAGTGGATTGGCAATGTTCACAATGTAAATGATGTGGGTAATGTGTGCTGAAGTTTTCCGGGTTAGTTTGATTTGTGAGATGCGGAAGTTGTGGTGGAAAAGTTGGAAAATACGGATCAAAGTCCGGAATGTTTGGAAGTGGTAGTGGAAAAGAACCTAGATGTTCTTATAACACAATGGGAGCTAAAGGTGGTGAGGTTTCAAGGTCTTTGAAGATTGTGTTTTGAGATCTGGGAGGTGTTAAAAAGACTAGTTCTTTTGGGTTGGTTTGTTGGGATCTTGTTGGAGTCTTAAGGAGTTCTAATAGAGTGACTTTAGGTGGAGATTTCATGGGTGATGATGTTGGTGTGCTTGTTGGAGATGAGAGAGGTGCTACTATGGAAGCATTTTGTGGTGAATGAGTGGTTGGTGATGAACCATTTGATGATGGTTTTGCTAAACAACAAGGTCGGATGCTAATCCGTGCGGTTTTTGTAGATTTCGGTGGTGGTACTATGGAAGGTGGTAGGACAAAATTTTGGATTTCTTGAAAAAGATTGTTTGCACTAGATGATTCATCTATGTTGGAAGATCTTTTGGATGACATGATGATGTTTGTTTGTGAGGTTGAGAGTGATGAATATGCAAGCATTTTGGGAATCCTGTTTATAGAAAAATAATGCATTGTAATGAATGCTTGACCCAAAATGTGGACTAAAATCTAATGATTAGATATGAATTTAAGTCATGTGATCATGAGAACACAAGCATTAAGTAACATACAAAAAAATAATAAAAAAAATGATGGAAATATAGAAGTTTTCATCCAAAGTGAGAAAAATAGAAGATAATTTTAGCTTCTGTCTCACGGATCCCACGGATCCTTCCCTTGAGGGAACCGTCGTTAATCTTGGGATCCGTGGTATGCGGTGACTCAGGCATCTCAAAAATTTCCTTTTGGAAACATTTGTGCCTAGTGTGTGCCTATATGCAAACCATTTAGAGTTGCGGTTATCTCGACTCCTAAAAAGAAAAGGAAAATAAAGTATAAGTGAAAAAGCACACTATTATGTGAGATAACCCGAGTGCTCCTAATTCATTGTTGCTTAAATGGATGTACCCGAAAACACATATTAGTTATGTGTCCTCTTTAGCATTCAAAAGACATGAGATGCAATGAAAACGTGTTTTTACGTTGTATTAATAATAAAAGAAAAAATTTGTCCTAGACGTGAGAAATAGCTTTTATGAAAGTGATACGGGAAGAGGTATCTTTTTAGAAAGCATTTTGAAAAAGTTTCTTTGTTTGAAGAAAACGTTTAAAAAAGTAAATAGGTATGAGCTTACGTATTGTTAGAGAAACTAACTTTGAAAAGTAAGGAAAAATTATGAAAGTACGAGTTGTAAATAAAACTATCTTGGGTTTTGAAAATTCCCGTATTTGTTTGTGAGTTGTGTGTGAAATAGAGATCCTAGACTCAGAAAGAAGAAGGCTAGTGTTTACATGCCTTGTGGAGTTTAAAAACTAATTACGACGATTGTTCCATGAGGCCAAGACCAAGACGAAGTAGGTTAAATTATTCCTGCTTCAACGGTTTGGTGAGGACGTCGGCTATGTTGTCTTCGGATGCTACCTTCTCAATAGAGATGTTTCCCTTTTGAACATTGTCTCTTAAGAAGTGATGACGAATCTCTATATGCTTGGTGCGAGAGTGTAATACCGGATTTTTGCTTAAGTCGATGGCACCTTTGTTGTCACATAGAATGGCTATGTCACTTAGATGAATGTCGTAGTCAACTAACGCTTGTTTCATCCATAGTGCTTGTTGGCATGCTTTGTCGACGGAGACATATTCGGCTTCGGTTGTTGATATGGCCAATGCCGTTTGCTTCTTTGAGAACCAAGATGTTAAACAACATCCCATGAAAGTACATACACCACTTGTACTCTTTCGATCAACATAATCACATGCATGGTCAGAATCTGCATATACAATTGTTTCTACCCTCGTACCCTTAGGATACCATAATCCTAATTGATTCATACCCTTGATGTATCTAAATTTTCTTTTGACGGCTTCTAGATGTGATGTTTTAGGATCTTCTTGAAACCTAGCACATAGACAAACACTAAACATGATATCCGGCCGACTAGCCGTGAGGTAGAGAAGACAACCAATCATGCCACGGTATTTTGTGTTATCAACGGATTCGCCGTCTTCATCTTTTGTGAGTTTAGTGTCGGATGACATTGGTGTTCTTATGGGTTTTGACTCTTCTAAACCAAATTTCTTTAACATCTCCTTTATGTATCTAGATTGATTAAAGAAGATACCATCTTCTACTTGTTTGATTTGTAGACCAAGAAAGAAACTTAGTTCTCCCATCATACTCATCTCGAACTCGTCATGCATGATTTTAGAGAAATCATCAAACATGTCTTGACAAGTAGATCCGAATATAATATCATCCACGTATATTTGAACAATGATTATATGTGATTCCTTTTTCTTAGTAAAAAGTGTATTATCAACTAACCCCATGGTGTAGTTGTTTTTGATTAAAAATGACTTGAGTCTATCATACCAAGCTTTTGGAACTTGTTTAAGACCATAAAGAGCTCTCTTTAATTTATACACATGTTTAGGATTTTCGAAATCGATAAAGCCCGGAGGTTGAGCTACATATACTTCTTCATTAATTAAACCATTTAGAAAAGCACTTTTGACATCCATTTGATAAAGCTTAAGATCATTAGCACAAGCATAATCAAGAAGTATTCCTATAGACTCTAATCTAGCCACGGGGGCATAGGTCTCATCAAAGTCTATTCCTTCTTGTTGATTATACCCTTGGGCAACGAGTCTAACTTTGTTTCTAGACACTACACCATTTGCATCTAACTTGTTTTTATATACCCATTTGGTTCCTATTATGGTTTGATTACTAGGTGGAGAGACGAGTGTCCAAACATCGTTAGAAACAAATTGATTTAATTCTTCTTGCATAGCCATTACCCAACTTTCATATTTTATGGCTTCTTGTGTATTCTTAGGTTCTATGGTTGACACAAACAAAATAAGCTACTTTGGTTTTAGACTTGAGAACTTAAGGTTCTTTCATTTAATTTTTCTATGACCTTATTTACGGGGTGATCTTTAGAATCTTTAATATTGATGATTTCATTATTTAAAGGTTCTTCTTCTTCGTCCACCTTTTTCTTTATTTCAATAGCTTCACTCTCGACAATCTCGTCATCGACAAGAGGTAGAGTAGGTTTGGGTGCACTCTCATCAAATTTTACGTTTTATGACTCTTCAACCTTCATCGTTTCTTTATTTAATATGACGTAAGCTTTGCTATTAGGAGAGTAACCTAAAAAGATACCTTTGGTTGATTAAGGATCAAATTTTGTAAGGTAATCTTTAGTGTTAAGTAGAAAACATTTGCTACCAAAAACTCTAAAATGATCTAACGTAGGCTTTTTGCCTCGAAGTAACTCGTATGGAGTTTTACCTAAAAATTGTCTAATTGAGACTCGATTAAGTATGTACGTTGATGTATCAACGGCATTGCACCAAAACGTTTGAGGAATGGATTGCCCATTTAACATGGTACGACTCATTTCTTGTAGGGTTCTATTCTTTCTTTCAACTACCCCATTCGATTTTGAAGTGCGAGGAGGCGAGAAGTTGTGAGTAATACCATTAGCGTCACAAAAGGCTCTGAATTGCACTTCATTATCGAATTCCCTACCATGATCCGTTCTAATAGACACTATAGGACTTCCTAATTGTCTTTGGATTTTCTTACTTAATATTTTAAAGTAAACGAACATTTCAGTTTTGTTCTTTAAAAATTTAGTCCATGTGTACCTAGAGTAATCATCCACTATAACCAAAGTATAGTAGTTGCCTCCATAACTTTGGATAGCTGATGGACCAAATAAATCCATGTGTAGTAATTCTAGACACTTAGTTGTAGAGACCCTGTTTTTAGCTTTGTAACTAGCATGGACTTGTTTTCCTACATTACAAGCATCACAAAAGTGATGTTCATATTTTAATTTTGGCAGATCTCTTACTAGATCTTTGGATGATAGCGATTGAAGAAGTCGCATATTGGCATTACCCAATCTTTGATGCCATAAGGTCGAAGTATCATCCATAGAAGTAAGATAAAGTTTGTCTTTAGGTTCATTACCGATTTTAATGACATAAACTTCATGTTTCCTAATTCCTCTACCTATAGTGATACAATTTTTCAATATCTTACTACCGGTTTAGGTTTTCTACGTGACACACATCGTTAATGGTTAGAGATTTGTTATAAATCGTACCTTTACCTATGATTTTGCTTTTGCTATTTCCAAATACCACATTTCCTCCATTGAAGGATTCATATGTGGAAAATAAATCTTTATTGCCGGTCATGTGCCTCATGCACCCGCTATCCTTGATCCACTCATCCGGATCTAGGTCGACCTTTAAGTACACCTAAGAAAACAATTAACTCAAAAGTTTGGTCCCCATTTGTTCATGGGTCCATTAGTTTTAAACATTCCATTCATGTTAGGCATATATGGAAAAGGTGAGTTTGTGTTCCATGGTGCAAAGTTTTGAAATTGAAAACCGTTTTGCATATTTGGATTCCATCCCATTTGATGGTTACTTCTCGGATAGACATTATTAGGTCTCCTAGATGTGTTTGGTTTTGAAAATGATGGACCTTTGTTTCTTGTAAAACTTTGATTTTGTCTTGGAGGTGGTTGTCTAATAGTAACATGGGTTGGTTTCTTCTTATTGACAATAACAAAATCAGTTCTAGATGAGGAAGCTATATTATTGCTACTGTTTGCTTTAGCAGACCCATGGATCCCTGGCTGTACACTAGTCGGTTCCTTTTTTGTGGGATCCGTGGGATCCGTGACTACAGTGGTTTGTTTTTCTATTGCTTTTACGAATTGTATTTCTTTGTTTTCACTAGTGGACGCATCAAGTTGCTGAAAACCTAAACCTTTTTGGTTGTTTCCTGTTTTAACACTATCTAATATCATATCTAGAGTATTAGTATTCATTCTAGCAATCTTAGAGTCTAGATGATCAACAAGTGTTTGAAGTTGAACGCAAAGTTCACATTCCCTACTTGCTATCTTCCCCTTTTCTAGACGTTTTAATTTTGCTTTTAACTCAATTACTTCCTTTTCTAAACATTGATTTTGTTTTTTCAAAAACTTGTTTTTGTTGATTACTTTTAAACTAATTTTGCAAAGTTTATCATATTCATTATGCAAAGAGTCATCATCTAATGATGAGCTACTATAGTATTCGTGACATACCTCGTCATTTGCCATGAGACAAATTTCTTCGTTGTCCTCCTCGCTCATTCCCCATGAACCGCTCACAAATGCATTTTGTTTATCACGTTTGGGACACTTACTAATAAAGTAGTTTGGGTCCCCACATTTAAAGCAAGCACGATCATCCCTTGCCTTCTCGTCATCTTTGCTTTTTTTGAACCCTTTCTTGTCGTCATATGGTTGCTTGACGTATCTTCCCTTTCATCTAAAAAACTTCTTGAAGTCCCTTACCGCCATGGCATACTCCTCGTCATCACTATCCGAAGAGGAGTTTTTTTCATCGCTTGAGACCTTCTTGGGTTTAAGGGCAAGAGATTTGTGCTTCTCTTTCACTTTTGAGGCTTCGGAATCTTTAGCGAGGACAAGCTCATAGACTTTTAAATTGCCTATGAGTTCATCAAGGGTGAGGATTGACAAGTCTTTTGATTCTTCGATTGCCGTCACCTTAGATCTCCACTTGGATGGAAGTGCCCTTAGATATCTCCTAACATGATTACGACTAGAGAAAGATTCATCAAGTGCTTGTAAGGATGTAATTATAGTATTAAAGTTAGCAAAAGAATGATCTATAGTATCCTCATCCGATATTGAAAATTGTTCATATTGTTGAAATAATAAATCTATCTTATTATTTTTAACTTGTTGATTACCTGGATGAGTTACAACTAAAGAATTCCAAATTTCTTTAGAGGTTTTAAGCATGGAAATTCTTTCGAATTCCTTTTTGGGTAAAGCATTATATAAAACCATTTTAGCTTCACTATTTTTGGAAAGCTTTTTCTTAATATCATCGGTGAGTTTATCATGAGGTGTGTTAACTTAATTTCCATTTTCATCTTTTGTAGTGGCCTCAAAATCGCCTTCAACAATGATGTACCAAAGATGAATATCTTTTGAGTTCACATACGTTTCGAATCTATTTTTCCAATATATAAAACCATTAGTTTCAAGTAGTGGAGGTCGTTGCATGGATTGCCCTTCCTTGTAATTTTTAGAACCAATAGTGATCGAAACGTTTTTAAAATACCGTTTACTTTAAAACTTTTATAAACTTAGCTCTTGATGCCAATTGTGGAAAACTAGAAGGGGGGGTTGAATAGTTTTGCCGATTTTAAGTTAATTTCAAAAACTTTTAGATTCGATGTTATGTGAAATCGTATGGATGAAGACAAAGTACAGATCTAAGAGTAATGCAAGTAAAGTAAGTAAAGTAAGGGATAGAAATGACACAACCGATTTATAGTGGTTCGGCTACAAGGACACCTTCCTTGCCCTACTCCACTCCCCGAGTCACCTACTGGAGAGTTCGAGCACTATGTCAACAAACTCCTTCAACTTGGCGGAGAAGCCTTCACAACGTTGCTTACACCTTTTTCCAGTACAAAGCTAAATACCAAGTTCGTAACACGGAGGACCAAACCAACACTACTATAAAACAACAAATATGTGAAATATGAAATACAATATCTTTGCTACAGAAATCTTGTGAAGGAACAAATCAATCAAGGACCCCTTGCTTGGATGACTTCTAGAATACTCGTGATCTCGCCTTAGAGAAGGACCTATATGAGAATCACAATAGAAGAAAGAAGAGCAACTCTCAAGATCAAGTGATCTTTTGTTAGAAGAGTGTAAGAATATATGAGAGAGTTTGTAAGAAGAGGGTTGAGTAAAAATGAAGAAATGGCTCTCTATTTATAGGCAAATTCTTGCCACTTTTGCACGGATCCCTCACTTGAGGGATCCGTCCAGTGTATTCCTGGGGATCCGTGGGACGCTCCTCTTTGCCCATGGGTTTTTGGGTTATGGGTCATGGGTCCTAGATTATGATCCATGGGTATCTAAATAGATACAATGTATCTAATAGATGCAATGCATCTAGACAATGGGTATGGGTTATGCATATGATCCATGGGTATGGGTCATGGGTTGTGGTTTCTACCCATCCTAATAAACTATTACAACAATTTGTATTAAATGACTATGTGTAGATGCTTTACAAAAGATAACATGTATCCTTATAATTTTACTTATGATAACATTATATTTGTTATCAACAAAACACAAAGAGATCGCTAAATATTAATAAACGTTTTTACGGTTTATTTGTATTAACAGAGTCTACGTTATCAAAATTGGAAACGAACCAAAAGACAAGCTTTGTCTTACCTCTATGGATGATACTTCACCCTTATGGCATCGAAGATTGGGTCACACCAATATGCAACTTCTTCAATCGCTATCATCCAAAGAACTTGTAAGAAACCTACCTAAACTAAAATTCGAACATCATTTTTGTGATGCTTGTAACATCAGAAAACAAGTCCATGCTAGTCATAAAGCTAAAAATATGGTTTCTACAAAATAAGTGTCTAGAATTACTATATATGGATTTATTTGGTCCATCCGCTATCCAAAGTTACGGAGGTAACTTCTGTACCTTGGTTATAGTGGATGATTACTTTAGGTACACATGGACTAAATTTTTAAAGAATAAAACGAAAACATTTGATTACTTTGAAATCTTAAGTAAGAAAATCCAAAGACAACTAGGAAGTCCTATTATTTCAATCCGAACGGATTATGGTCGGGAATTTGATAATGAAGTGCAATTCAAAGCTTTTTGTGATGCTAATGGTATTACCCATAATTTCTCGGCTCCTCGCACTCTATAATCAAATGGGGTAGTTGAAAGGAAAAATACAACCTAATAAGAAATGAGTCGCACCATGATAAATGAGCAATCTATTCCTCAAAAATTTTGGTGCAATGTCGTCGACACATCAATCTATATAGTAAATCGAGTCTTGATTAGACCATTCTTAGGAAAAACTCATACGAGTTGTTACGAGGCAAAAAGCCTTCATTAGAACACTTTCGAGTCTTTGGTAGTAAATGTTTCATACTTAACACTAAAGACTATTTAACTAAATTCGATCTAAAATCAACCGAAAGTATCTTCTTAGAATATTCTCCTAATAGTAAAGCGTACCTAATACTTGATAAAGAAACCATGAAAGTTGAAGATTCTTTAAATGTCAAATTTCACGAGAGTCCACCTAAAACTACCTTACCTCTTGTCGATGATGAGTTAATCGAAAGTGAAGTCTTAGAAATAAAAAAATGTAAACAAGGAAGATGAACCATTAAACAATGAAATCATCAATGTTAAAGAGTCTAAAGATCATCCCGTAGAAAAGGTTATAGGAAAGTTAAATGAAAGATCTCTAAGGTCTCAAGTCCAAAACCAAAGTAGTCTATTTTGCTGTGTGTTAACCATAGAACCTAAAAACACTCAAGAAGCTATAAAAGATGAAATTTGGGTTATGGCTATGCAAGAGGAATTAAATAAATTTATTTCTAACATAGTTTGGACACTTGTCCCTCCACCTAAAAACCAAAACATAATTGGAACAAAATGGGTATATAAAAACAAATTAGATGTAAACGGTTTCGTGTCTAGAAATAAAGCCATACTTGTTGCTCAAGGATATAACCAACAAGAAGGCATAGACTTTGATGAGACCTATGCTCCCGTAGCTAGATTAGAGTCTATAAGAATCCTTCTTGCTTATGCTTGTGCTCATGATCTTAAGCTCTTTCAAATGGATGTTAAAAGTGCTTTTCTAAATGGTTTTATAAATGAAAAAGTTTATGCATCTCAACCTCCGGGTTTTGTCGGTTTCGAAAAACCTAATCATGTGTACAAACTAAAGAAAGCTCTTTATGGTCTTAAACAAGCCCCAAAAGCTTGGTATGATAGACTCAAAGCATTTTTAATCAAAAACAACTATACCATGGGGTTAGTTGACAATACACTTTTTACAAAGAAAAAGGAATCACAAATAATTATTGTTCAAATATATGTGGACGATATTATATTCGGATAAATTTGTCAAGACATGTGTGATGATTTCTCAAGAATCATGCATGATGAGTTTGAAATGAGTATGATGGAATAATTAAGTTTCTTTCTTGGTCTACAAATCAAACAACTAGAAGATGGTATCTTCTTTAACCAATCCAAATACATAAAAGAAATGTTAAAGAAATTCGGATTAGAAGAGTCAAAACTAATAAGAACACCAATGTCATCCGATACCAAACTCACCAAAGATGAAGACGGCGAATCCGTTGATAACACCAAATACCGTGGCATGATTGGTATTCTTCTCTACCTCATGGCTAGTCGGCCGGATATCATGCTTAGTGTATGTCTTTGTGCTAGGTTTCAAGAAGACCCTAAAACTTCACATCTAAAAGCCATCAGAAGAATATTTAGATATATTAAGGGTACAACTCAATTGGGATAATGGTATCCTAAGGGGACGGGGTAGAAACTATTGTATATGCAGATTCGTACCATGCAGGTGATTATGTTGACCGAAAAAGTACAAGAGGTGTTTGCACTTTCATGGGGTGTTGTTTAACATCTTGGTTCTCAAAGAAGCAAACGACATTAGTCATCTCAACAACCGAAACCGAATATGTCCCCGCCGGCAAAAGCATGCCAACAAGCACTATAGATGAAACAAGCGTTAGTTGACTATGACATCCATCTAAGTGACATTTCCATTCTATGCGACAACAAAGGTGCTATAGATCTTAGCAAAAATTCAGTGTTGCATTCTCGTACCAAACATATAGAGATCCGTCATCACTTCTTAAGAGACAATGTTCAAAAAGGGAACATTTCAATTGAGAAAGTATCATCCGAAGACAACATAGCCGACGTCCTCACCAAACCATTGAAGCGGGAGCAATTCAATTTACTTCGTCTATGTCTTGGTCTTATGGAACAATCGTCTTGAAATACTTTTTCTCTAGAAGGTACGTAAAATTTTGCTTTACCTCTTATTTTGAGTCTAGGATCTCTATTTCACACGACTCACAAACAATATGGGGATTTATTTTAAAAACTAAAGATATTTTCTCTACAAGAAACTCTTCCAAATATTTTCTAATGGATAATTCTCCCCGTATTATGTTGTCTTAAAATCACTCTCACGTCTAGGAAAAACACTCTTTTACTCATCGTTAATACAAAGTAAAAACTTTTTTCATTGCATCTCATATGTCTTTTGAATGCTAAAGGGAATACATAACTAATATGTATCTCCGGGTACATTCAATCAAGCATAAATGAATTAAGGAGTCTTTGGGTATCTCACGTATACATATACATACATATTTTTTCATTTCTATGTTTTATTTTCTTTCTTTAAGGAGTCGAGATAACCACAACTCCATATGGTTTCCATATAGGCACACACTAGGCACTATTGTTTCCAAAAACAATATTTTTCTTACACTTTTGAGAACACTAGCTTTCCGGATCCCACCATTTACGCTGGACGAATCCCTGAAGGATCGGATCCGTGGGAACCGTGTCACACTATCCTCTTTTATCAAATCTTTCTCTTATTTTGGCTTGAAATTTTCAAATTTTCAACATTTTATCTTTATCACTAATGAATATTTTCCTTAATGCTTGTGCTCTCATGATCACTTGCTTTAAA
Source organism: Chrysanthemum makinoi (assembly GCA_910596185.1). Taxonomy (NCBI): domain Eukaryota; kingdom Viridiplantae; phylum Streptophyta; class Magnoliopsida; order Asterales; family Asteraceae; genus Chrysanthemum; species Chrysanthemum makinoi. Next base: position 45,338,233 of record OU343218.1, on the reverse strand, counting down.
TTGGTATCTAATCATTAGATTATAGTCCATATTTTGGTTTTAGCATTCATTGCAATGCATTATTTGTTCTATAAATAAGGTTCCAAAATGCTTGCATATCCATCACTTTCAACTTCACAAACAACCATCATCATGTCTCCCAAAAGATCCTCAAAAAATGATAAACTATCTAGTGAAAACAACCCTTTTCAAGAAATCCGAAACTTTATCCTACCACCTTCCATAATACCACCACCACCCAAAACTAGGAAAACCGCCGGATTAGCATCCGACCTTGTTGCTTATCTGAACCTTTGTCAAATAGCTCATCACCCACTACTCATTCACCACCAAATGACTACAATATCTCACTCCCATCATCTTCTAAAAACTCACCACCACATTCCTCAACCGAGTCTCAACTTGACACTCAAATCACTCTAGCGGAACTCCTTAAGACTCCAAAAACCACTCCGCTACCCTTGTCTAGTTCACCACCCACTCCATCCCAACCATCAAAATCTACCCAACTAGCCTCAAATATAAACCCAAAAGAGCTAGTCTTTTTAACACCTCCAACATCTCCAAATACCTTCTTCAAAGAGCTTGAAAACTCACCACCTCTACCACCCATCACCTTACAAGAACATCTAGGTTCTTTCCCACCACCAATCACCAACATCATGGACTTTCATCCATACTTACCAACATTTCCACCACCTAATCCGCACTCCAAAAATCAAACTTGGCTAGAGACCATCGACCCACACCTCCCTCAATATCTCTTTTGCGAACATTGCCAATCCACTAGGGATCTCGCAATGGAAATAAGGGACGAAATGCGGTTCATTCTCAACCATATCCTTGATCGCATCAACATTATCACTCACCAAAACTTCCATCATTAGACCCTATGCAAGCATGGAAGGAATGATAATAATTTTTTTTTCTTTTGGGTCTTTCTAAAGAACAAACCCTTGTTCTTAGTTTTACAATTGTATGTGGCATATATACCACTACATTTTGATGTTTTATTACAAGGATTTGTTTATGTATCATGGCTTTCTCTCTTGTTTCTCATCTTCTACAAGATTATATTACATGTTATCACTAACATCTTTTTTGTAGGTATTATTTTTTCTCACTTGACGCCCTATTCTAGGGGGAGCTACCGTCTAGGGGAAGTTAGTGCTTTGTGGATCATTTTTTTCACCATTTATTTTTTACTCGACTCACTTTTTGTTTCTACAAAAAGGGGGAGAAGAGAGTAAAACTCACATATACACTTTCAAAACGTACATCTAATCTTATGTTTTACTCACCATAACTTTATATTTTGTCATCAACGAAAAGGGGGAGATTGTTAAATACAAATAAACCGTAAAAACTTTTGTTTATATTTAGCGATCTCGTTATGTTTTGTTGATAACAAATATAAAGTTATCATAAGTAAAATTATAGGAATACATGTTGTTTTGCAAAGTATATACATTTGGTCATTTACATATATGCTGTAATAATAAATTGGTGTAATATAATATGTAATAGATTGGGTAATATCCAATACCCATGACCCATACCCATGGAGCTAATCCATAAGCCATGACCCATTGCATGACATCATGCATGAAATCATGTTGGGTATTATCCAAGAACCATGACCCAATGTCCATGATCCATGACCCAAGACCCATGACCCATTGTCTAGATACATTGTATCATGTTTGGTACCCATGACCCAAAGTCCATGACCCATGGCTCATAACCCATAACCCGTAACCTGATTTGCAACCCAAAATCCAGACTATTCTAACCCAGACTGTCGGATCCCTGGAAATGCACTAGCCGGATCCATTTGGTGAGGGATCCACCAGAACCGTAGGACAGAAGGCTTTTTTTCCTATAGATAGTGATTCATTTCTTCATTGTATCTCACCCTTCTTTTAACAACTCTCTAATATATTATCTCACTCTCCTAACCTCTGGTCATTTGATCATTCTAGTAGTTCTTCTATCTTTTATTGTGATTCTCATATAGGTCCTTCACGAAGGCGAGATCACACTATTCTACAGGTCATCCAAGCAAAGGGTCCTTGATTGATTTGTCCATCCATAATATTTCTGTAGCATCTCTTGTAATTCATATTTCACATAGCTGTTGTGTAATAGTTGTGTAAAGGTTTAGTTCTACCTCGTGGTAGAAATCGGTATTTAGCTTTGTACCGGAAAAAGTGTAAGCGACGTTGTGAGGCTTCTCCGCCAAGTTGAAAGAGCTTGTTGACATAGTGCTTGTATTCTCGAGTGGGGTACTCGGGGAGTGGAGTAGGGCATGGAAGGTGTCCTTGTAGCCGATCCACGATAAATCACTTGTGTCACTACTTTCTATCCTTTTACTTTACTTGCTTTCATTACTTACTTTACTTATTGCTTCGTACTATTGATCCATCCATACGAATTCACATAAGATCTAATCTAAATCTTTGAAACTTAAAATCGGAAAAACTATTCAACCCCTTTCTAGTTTTCCACAAAGTAATTTAGAAGCCCTGTCATCTGAGCCAAGAGTTGGCCTTGACATTTGAGATGCACCAGAGATCAAAAGATCTCTTGACATACGTGGTCACCAACTTGTTGGCTTCTTGAAAAACAACGTATATTATACAACCAAATTGTGTATTACATGGGATTTATCATAAAATTTTTCTTATTTTTTTGAGTGCGATACATTCAGGAAGTAGCCTAATTACCCGTATAGTTTTATCGACATGATACTAGAACTGCATACTTGTCAGCAAGCCTGATATCCGAGGAGCTGTGAACACTTGACACTACATTTCCAGCCGGAGACTGAGATGATCGAGGACTTCTATCATTTTGACCCTACTTTGTTTCTACACAATGATATTGCCGGTTTCAAAATGAATGAGTGTTCTTCACTTCTCCTGTCACAGTATGTGTAACAACTCAAAATTTTCACGTTAATATTTATTCAAAACATAAACATTTTATCCAAAAGCGTGTACAATTTTGAATTTTATTCCGCGCGTAACGAAAACCGACTCTGAATATTTTAATCACATTAACTTAATATTTAGTTCACTTATAATCATTATATGTAATTTTAAAATTTAATTTAAAATTTAAAATTTAATGAGTCTAAACTTGCGTTTTAAACAATTTTACTTATATGAAAACTTGGCCTATACGTTCACCACATTTTCTAAGATGTTTAAAAACTTTTATATTTTTGAAAAAGTCAACACATTTCCCTCCTCCATTGACCATAAAATCATCCCTTGATTTTATAAGCTAAACAATATCAAACTACACAATATTTACACTAAATTAACTAATTTGTAAGTACCTAAAACTATTTAGTCCTTTTTATTTATTATCTATTCTGTTAATACAAATAAACTGTAAAAACGTTTATTAATATTTAGCGATCTCTTTATGTTTTGTTGATAACAAATATAATGTTTTCATAAGTAAAACTATAAGGATACATGTTATTTTTGTAAAGCATCTACATATAGTCATTTAATACAAATTGTTGTAATACTTTATTAGGATGGGTAAAAACCACAACCCATGATCCATACCCATGGAGCATATCCATAACCCATGGAGTTAACCCATACCCATTGACTAGATGCATTGCATCTATTAGATACATTGTATCTACTTAGATACCCATGGTTCAAACCATAACCCATGACCCATAACCCAAAAACCCATGGGCAAAGAGGAGCGTCTCACGGATCTCTGGAGTTACACTAGACGGATCCCTCAAACAAGGGATCCGTGGGATCCGTGCAATAGTGGCAAGAATTTGCCTATAAATAGAGAGCCATTTCTTCATTTTTACTCACCCCTCTGTTTACAAACTCTCTCATATATTCTTACACTCTTCTAACAAAAGATCACTTGATCTAGAGAGTTGTTCTTCTTTCTTCTATTGTGATTCTCATATAGGTCCTTCTCTAAGGCGAGATCACGAGCATTCTACAAGTCATCCAAGCAAGGGGTCCTTGATTTATTTGTTCCTCCACAAGATTTCTGTAGCAAAGATCTTGTATTTCATATTTCACATATTTGTTGTGTTATAGTAGTGTTGGTTTGGTCCTCCGTGTTACGGACTCGATATTTAGCTTTGTACAGGAAAAAGGTGTAAGCAACGTTGTGAAGGCTTCTCCGCCAAGTTGAAGGAGTTTGTTGACATAGTGCTTGAACTCACGAGTAGGTGACTCGGGGAGTGGAGTAGGGCAAGGAAGGTATCCTTGTAGCCGAACCACTATAAATCGGTTGTGTCATTTCTATCCTTTACTTTACTTACTTTACTTGCATTACTCTTAGATCTATACTATCTCTTCATTCATACGATTTCACATAACATCGAATCAAAAATTTTTGAAACTAACTTAAAATCGGCAAAACTATTCAACCCCCCCCCCCTTCTAGTTTTCCACAATTGGCATCAAGAGCTAAGTTTATAAAAGTTTTAAAGTAAACCGTATTTTAAAAACTTTTTGATCACTATGGGTTCTGAAAATTACAAGGAAGGGCAATCCATGCAACGACCTTCGCTACTTGAAACTAATGGTTTTATATATTGGAAAAATAGATTTGAAACGTATGTGAAGTCTAAAGATATTGATCTTTGGTACATCATTGTTGAAGGCGATTTTGAAGCCACTGCAAAAGATGAAAATGGAAATTTAGTTAACATACCTCATGATAAACTCACCGATGATATTAAGAAAAAGATTTCCAAAAATAGTGAAGCTAAAATGGTTTTATATAATGTCTTACCCAAAAAGGAATTCGAAATAATTTCCATGCTTAAAACCTCTAAAGAAATTTGGAATTCTTTAGTTGTAACTCATCAAGGTAATCAACAAGTTAAAGACAGTAAAATAGATTTATTTGTTCAACAATATGAACAATTTTCAATATCAGATGAGGAGACTATTGATCATTCTTTTGCTAACTTTAATACTATAATTACATCTTTACAAGCACTTGATGAATCTTTCACTAGCTGTAATCATGTTAGGATTCAAGTGGAGATCTAAGGTGACGGCAATCGAAGAATCAAAAGACTTGTCAATCCTCGCCCTTGATGAACTCATAGGCAATTTAAAAGTCTATGAGCTTGTCCTCGCTAAAGATTCCGAAGCCTCAAAAGTGAAAGAGAAGCACAAATCTGTTGCCCTTAAAGCCAAGAAGTTCTCAAGCGATGAAGAGAACTCCTCTTCGGATAGTGATGACGAGGAGTATGCCATGGCGGTAAGGGACTTCAAGAAGTTCTTTAAAAGAAAGGGAAGATACGTCAAGCAACCATATGACAAGAAGGATTCGGAAAAGCAAAGAGGACGAGAATGCAAGGGATGATTGCGCTTGCTTTAAATGTGGGGACCCAAACCACTTTATTAGTAAGTGTCCCAAACGTGATGAACAAAAAGCATTCGAGCGGTTCGTGGGAATGAGCGAGGAAAGGCGAAGAAATTTGTCTTATGGCAAATGACGAGGTATGTCACGAATACTATAGTAGTTCATCATTAGATGATGACTCATTGCATAATGAATATGACAAACTTTGAAAATTAGTTTGTAATAATCAACAAAACAAGTTTTGAAAACCAAAATCAACGTTTAGAAAAGGAAGTCATTGAGTTAAAGCAAAATTAAAACGTCTAGAAAAGGGGAAGATAGCAAGTGGGGAATGTGAACTTTACGTTCAACTTCAAACACTTGTTGATCATCTAGACTCTAAGATTGCTAGAATAAATACTAATACTCTAGATATGATATTAGATAGTGTTAAAACAAGAAACAACCAAAAAGGTCTAGGTTTTCGGCTACTTGATCGTCAACTAGTGAAAACAAAGAAACACAATTGTAAAAGCAATAGAAAATAAACCACTGCGTGATCACGGATCCCACGGTGGGTCTTTGACAAGCATAGTAATAATATAGCATCCTCATCTAGAACCGATTTTGTTATTGTTAATAAGAAGAAACCAACCCATGTTACCTTTAGACAATCACCTCCTAGACAAAATCAAAGTTTTACAAGAAACAAAGGTCCATCATTTTCAAAACCGAACACATCTAGGAGACCTAATAATGTCTATCTGAGAAGTAACCATCAAATGGGATGGAATCCAAATATGCAAAACAGTTTTCAATTCCAAAACTTTGCACCATGGAATGCATACTCTCCTTTTCCATATGTGCCTAACATGAATGGAATGTTTAACACTAATGGACCCATGAACAAAAGAGGACCAAACTTTTGAGTTAATTGTTTTCTTAGGTGTGCTTAAAGGTTGACCTAGATCCGGATGAGTGGATCAAGAATAGCGGGTGCACAAGGCACATGATCGGAAATAAAGATTTATTTTCCACATATGAATCCTTCGATGGAGGAAATGTGGTATTTGGAAATAGCAAAAGAAAAATCATCGGTAAAGGTACGATTTCTAACAAATCTCTAACCATTAACGATGTGTGTCACGTAGAAAACCTAAACTTTAACCTCTTAAGTATAGGACAAATATGTGATAAAAAGTGCAACGTACTTTTTAACGAAACCGATAGTAAGATGTTAGGAATTAGAAAATTCCATATGAAAGTGTCGGTCACCCCAATTATGGTCTACCATATGTTAGCTCGTAGACATGTCGGTATTTACGTTATTTAGTAGTTTATTAGTTTAATTAGTAAGCGTAGATTAGTTTAGTGTAACATAGTGGAGGAAGGGCCACGTCTTTACCTCTTGTATGCCCTGATCCACAAATCCGATAGGAGGACGTTATGTTTGTAAGTATAAATACCCCTTCCATCCATGGAAGGGGTGTGGCTTCTTTGAATAAACCTTTCATTTGTTAAGCAACTCTCTTCAAGAAACCTCCTCTCAACTCTCTTCATCTATCTCTAATGGCTTTCTTATTTAATCATTGTCCTAGACCACCCGAATCATCAAACAACATAAATATTGGATCCTAACAATTGGTACCAGAGCCTAGGTTTTGTTGTTTTGATGTTTAAATATAGTGTTTGTATGCGGTTTGTATGGTTTTTGTATGTTGCATATACGGTTCGTTGATGCGGGTTGATACATGTTGTTTGTGCTTATTGATTTTTGTGGTTCGATTTATGTTTTTAAAACTGTTTCTATACGATATTATTTGAAGCTGGAATTATGTTTTTCATCTTTATGGGTAACAATTTTAAACATTTTTATTGTATCCTCACTTGGTCAAAAAGTCTCATGTTCTGTCATTGATTTACATATCTGTTTTGTGTCATTGGTCCAAACATATCTGTATTTTAACATTCACTTATTGAGTCATTTCTTGGTCAAACCGGGCTTTTTGAGCGTTTTACGGGTATAGTCTAAACTTTCTTGCATGCGAGTTTTGCAATGGGGTATCGCGAGTTGTGCTAATGTTGAGCGAGTTGTCATTTTTTTGAAAGCGAGATGACAAGTATTGACTGTCATTACTCAATGTATTTATGGATGTGAGTTGTCATGGCTTTGTCCAAATACAATGAACTTTAAGCGAGTTATCAATATTCTCTAAAGATGAGTTGGGTTTACGAGAATATGCGAGTTGCTAACTTTAGCGACTTCGCTAAATTTGTTTTCTTGAAAGAGTCGTTATAATGCCCAGATTCATGAACCTTATGCGAGTTGTGAACTCGCATTTTGAATCTTGAGTTGGTAAAAATTATGAAAAATATGCGAGTTGTCAAACTTAAGTACGATGCGTGTTGACAGTAAGAGATGAAGTTGAATGACAAAATGACTACACAACATTATAAACAAGACTCACGACCTCTGCTGCTAATACAACATCATCAGTCCCTGAAATGTTAACTTAAATCAAATCCCAATCATTACCTGTACTAGACAAAACTCATTCAATCAATCAAGACTCAAACCATCCAACTCCATACTATCCAAGACCTATCCTCCATCATCTATTTCATTCAATCAAGACTCGAACAAGAATGCAAGAAAACAATGATCTCAGCTTGTGGTTGGTTTCTAAAGCATACAACTTTCTATTAAGTTTACCAATCCAAAATCATCACTGATCAAATACTTTATATTCGAATACATTCAAAAAAGGGACAACAACATACTATTTCATTCCTTCTTTTGATTCGTTACAAGCAAACACATGAAAGAAAACTACAAATGAATCTGGATGTCATCACATATTCGTGTCAATATTAACATAAAGGGAACAAGATCTCACCACCTCTTAGGTATCACTATGACACTACAAAACCTTGAAGGTTTGTATTTTCAAAAGAGTTTCGACATCATTGATCTTTGCCTTTGTCGAGTTCTACTTCAACTCTATGTTCGACAAATGAAGAGTAATTAACAATTATTGTTAATCCTTTTTCCATTCTTTCGAAAGTATAAAAGAAAACACAAACACATAATAACCTACCTGGATAAAGTCTCGATTCAAACCATCCCTGTGGTTGTTTCAAGTTGCTCTCTACCATCCCTGTGGCGAGGCCTTGTGTAAGTTGTTGCTGCTGCATATTGTGACCTCTAAAAGGCGAGGCCTTGGTCTACAAAGATGAAGTGATAAAGAGAGGCAGAAATGTTTACTGATTAGGGTTGATTTGTGGTGACGAGATTTCTTTTATACGATGTGTTTTCTGGATGTGATTTGGGTGTGAGATGTAACTGGTGATGGAGGCTTAATATTAGAAGAGGATTTTTTTTGGGGTTTGGATAATAGTGGTAGGCGTTTGACTGTGAATGAGATATTAGGGTTTGGTGATGTAAGAGTTCAAATGAGTGAGTTGGGGGCGGACAGTAAACACCTTTGTGATTAGGGTTAGGATGGGAGAAATATTAGGACTGTGAGTAAGATAAGTGTGTTTTTATACCCGAATATTTAGGGCAACCAACCAGACCATGTTATTTGCTTGATAGGCTTCAAACGCATGGGGGATAAGATTGATGGGCCGAGTATTGTTAAGTGGATCAGGTACTTGGATGTGGGCTCTTCTATTATCTATGGGACGTGATTTTTTTTTTCAATACATGGACACTCAAATAATATTGGTAGTTGAATTTGCTCAAGCTTGAATTTGGTATGACTTGTATTTGAGTGAGTGATTGTGTCTCGTGGTATTGAACCAGATGGGAATACATGGTTCAGGTGGGTTTCTTTATGTTTGGGCCGAGATTATCCAATATTGGAAAGGGCTTCGTGATGGACATGGCGTAGTATTTTGTTTATCTTCGGCCGAGTTTTCGCTTGAATCTCATGTGATATCAAGAATTGCTTAATCACGTGTTAATTGCTTGGGCCGGATAAGTTGACTTTTACAAGTTGAATTGAATGATGTTATGAGAGTTAATATACTATGAGATTTAACAAATATTTGATTTGTTGATATGGAGCTCATGAGACTCGTTGGGTTATATGATTTGATGATGATATTTGTTGATAAACTCTGTCGGTGAAATTTGGATGTTATGAGACTTGAACAATATGAGATTTGGTGATGAGATTGAGTATGATGATGAGCTTCGTTTGATACTTTGGTTTATACATTTTCACAAAGTATTGTATGTCAAGGCTTGGATTGATGATTGATTAATGTGACTACGGGATTGGTTGTTCGGTATTTCGTATTTGAATTTGCAGTGAGGTTTTGGTAGCGTTTACTTATTTCGACTTCTTTCTTTCTACCCTTCCGCGAAGATGACTTGTTTGGGCGTTTATAGAGGGTGATAAAGACTTGGCTATTTAGTTGCGTTTGTGATTCTTTCTCACTTAACCCACAACATAGCTATCACTTCGGTGTCTCACTCAGTTGAGAATGTCAAGAGGTTTTGTACATTGGATACACCGTTTATTTTTCACGAGGATTAGTACAAGTTTAAGTAACAAATCTGGGGATTTCTACTTCATGATCAAGTTTGGTATATCAAGTTTACTTCTCCATGTGGTCACTACTATAGCCGACAGAATGCGTGAATGATGTGGTTACCAAAGTATTGATTGGATGATTGATGTCTTTGGTGATGTTGGATAATGAACTGCTGATGAACCGCTGCATGTTCCCCTAAAACAGTTATTCACTTAAACCAAAGTCGTCATAACACATTCAAGCTGACATTGTTTACGGTTTTGTCTTGATTTTGTAAAATCCCGAGAAAGAACCTATTTCTCGGTTTAAATCATAGACTTGTAAAATCCCGTGACAATGGAAACATCCTGATATTAGTAAAGTGCATTTCCGGATCTATCTTACGGTTTATTCTTGGTTTTGTAAAATCCCGTGAAAGAAACTATTTCTCGGTTTAAACCATAGAGTTGTAAAATCCCGTAATGATGGAACCATCTTGGAGAAGAAAGTGTAATTCTGGATCTTACTTGATCTTTGGAGCTACGGTTTTTGCTTCAAAGAAGGGATTAAAGGGTGTACTTCATGAATTGGATGTGTGTTTAGATATTCATCATGGCAGTTTGGTTATTACAAGGTTTTACGGGGTTATGTGCTTTTAACCATGGTCGGGATGAAACCGTTATCAGAGTTCACTTTAAATGTCAAAGAAGGCTAGATTTGAGCTTTTAACAAGAAGATGTGACAACGGCGTTAATTCAGTATTATTTATTTGAGGTTGAAGTGAAATATCACGGGCGAGTGTACTTAGTATCTGAAGGTATCGGGGATGGTTGGATGAAGACTCTTCATGATCCTTGTTCGAGCTTATTATCAAAAACAAAGACTTGGAAATCTAGTTATTGTTGGGTGTCTTTTTCCTTTTCTTTTACCACTTGGGGGAATTGGGCTCATAACACTACAAAATAACTATCACTTTAAGGAGTTACGTTGTAGTGCTCAGTGTCACATTAAATTGTGGATTCTCAAGAGGTGATGTACGTCTATTACTTGATGGTTGGTTGGATGAAGAGTATAGAGTACTTAGAGATTCAATGGAGGATGATGTCTCGGCACCGCTCTTTGTTACATATGTGCAAGTTTAAGTCACGAGTTGGGTAGTTTACTTGAGGGTCAAATTCATTATATCGGGTTTCTCCATCAACTGTCACAAAAAAAGAGCCTCTTGAATGATAATGGGGTGATTACAAATTTGCCAAGAGTAGATGAAAAGAGAGAGATTTATGACGTATGAACACAACAGTTCATGCCTCGTTCTCTAAAGAAAAGAAAAATGTATGCGTTTCGGTCGCGCTTTATCTTCCAAAGAAGAGAAATCTTCTTATGACGCGTCATTGCATCGGTTAGGCCTCGTACTTCAACATAATGGCGTATGAACACTAGCAGTTCATGCCTGTACTCAAAGAAAAGAAAAGTGTACGCCAGATTAAGCTTTATCTTCTAAAGAAATCTTCTTATTTATGACCATTCTCATCAACATGCTTCATACTTTTTCCATGCGCTTCATTCATCAAGTGAACCGGGCTACCACTGATTGTTTTCTCATTCCATTTGCTCGATTATAATGAAGATGGCGACATCATGTGATTTTTTGGAGAGAAGTGTGAATTGAACATTCGGATGATTTTCACTTATTTAGTCAAGAATGGCATCTCCGTATGCAATTCTTGAGGGGGAGAAGAAGTGTGAATTTTTTGCGCATAGTTGATTGATATTTGAGAATATATGGTCAAACGGCTCCTAACTCATGTAAGAACCGAGCTTCTTCTTATCGGATCATCTTCACATGTAGTTGCTTCTAAGAGCCCTTGGTTGACATCTTCACTCGGATTGATGAGTTTATCGACGAAGTGCTTCCGGTTAATGCTTCACGTATACATCAACATGATGATTCGAACAATCTCTACATTCTTGTTTGATGTGATTGGTAGTTTGGTGTTACCATCTTGTGTGTTCGTTCGGCCGATTGCTGATTTCCTTGATGAACATCTTTCTTGTTTGATTGGGAGGGATTTTAGTTAAGGGGATTTGCAAGATGTAAGTTAATTGGGATGCTTTTGGTGGGATGCTTTTTGGTGTGAGTTGAAGATGTTAACATCTATTCCCATTAGGACAATGGTAATCATGAAGAAGGTCGAGTCTGATCACATTTCTACATTTTCTGCTACATGTTAGAAGACTAAAGACGAGTTGCATTTAACGATCTAAACACTTCTTCTTAATCTGGGAATCTATCAAACAGATTGACGGTTTAGGGGAGAGCACTAATTGGGAGAGTGTTATAAGTCAGATTCTATCCCCAATTAGACTTGCTCATATTCTTTAGCGATGACTCCTCGAGACGTTGTTATTGACTATTTCGCGATTGGATATTTGACACAAGTTGATTACTTTGGAGTTAATCATTTATCACTTATTTGAGATTGAAGTTGACTTTCACAAAGTTGTGTTCTTATTTGATAACTTGCTCGGGCTTAAGAATTTGAGTTGAAGACTTGGTTTATCTAGTTACGGTAATCGGGCGGATGGTTGAAGACTGTTAACTATCACTATTAGGAGTTACTTTGTTTTACGATTAATGTCTGCATATGACGGTGTGGCTAATCGCAAGAGGTGTTAATGTCTCATACTTTGTTTGGGTAGTGAGTACTTAGAGATTTGCTTGAAGCATAAATTCTCTACACCGTTCTTCCATCATTAGGTGCAAGCTTAAGATACAAATGTGGGGAAGTTGACTTGAGTTTCAAGTATGGTATATCGGTTTTCTTCTTCACTTAAACAAATTGTCTACATAGGGTTGATAAAAATAGTCAGAGAGTCTTGACAAGTTGATTCTCACAAGACTACATGTGTTCTTCTCAAAAGATTTCAAGTATACGGGCTTACAATGTTGCTGATTCTGAAGTGTCAAAACTAGCAAGGGGGAAAGGAGACAAGCACCTAAACGCGAGTAAACTTGATGAACTTAATACTTCTAAGTAATTGAAGATAACCCGGGAAGACAAGTGTTATTACCGCAGAGACACTCAAGGTTTGACTCATGACGAGTAAACTTGATGAACTTAACTCTTCTAAGTGATTGAAGATATCCCGGGAAAACAAATGTCATGACCGCAGAGAAACTCAAGGTTTTACTCATCAAAACGTTTAGTGTTCTTATTCCAACGTAGTGGGAAGTGATGTAAAGAAAGTTTCTAAAGATAAAAGAGGTACACAAGTGTGTGATTCATTGGGGAGAGAGATTGTGTACATTGGGAATGCTCAATTGTTTCACTTGAGTGCTTAATCGATGATTCAGAGATATAATCACTTATTCGGTGTTGACATCCAGAGATTGTCACCCGAGAGATAATGTGACTTGGCACCTTCTTCAATGTTATCGTTATTCATTCCTTTTGTATTGGTATACTTCGGATACTTGAGCTTCTTACACGATCATCAGGGAAGAAAAATGTGAACATGGGGAGGTGTTTTCATTCCCTCATGATGTGTATCGGAGAGCTCTTGGTATTGGTGTACTTCGGGTTCTTGAGCTTCATACACGATCATCAGGGAAGAAAAATGTGAACATGGGAAGGTGTTTTCATTCCCTCATGATGTGTATAGGAGTTTGTGAGCATTATACAAAGAGGCGACTACATCATTTCAACTACTTGGGGAATTGTTCTCTTGACACCTTTTGGAATGGATAAACGGACTTCAAAGTGGAAAGGAAATTTGAGAAGATTATTTAAGTGTGGGATGAAACGTTGCTGTTCTTCTATTGGATGATATAACCCGAATGGAGAACCTCGATTATCGTTCTTAAATGGAGCAGCGGGATTTATGATAATGGTGTGCTTCTTTGTGCACTTGGCTAAGGCAAGCTTGAAATAGAGCTTTGAATCTGCTCATCTAATGGTTTTTCGGTTTGGGGAAGCTTGCCAAAGTCTCTCTTTCTCAAAGGCTCATGTTCTCTTCTATTCAGAGCCTCGAACTTTGGTGGTGAATGTTTAAGAGATGATGACTTCTTCTTCAACAACGGGTACTTGATATCCTTATCTCGATACTCGTATCATCATCTTCTTTAACTATATCATCTTCTCTATCCTTGTATATATTTAACAAAAAGAAAATAGAAAAATATAAAACCAACAAAACCCATAAAAATCAGAAAATTTAAAAATACCAAAAATATGTTTTCCAAGACATGTCTTCTGGTATCGATAACATCTACGGTCTTAGAAATGTCATTCAATAATGGCGCGGGACTTTAGATGAAGTTCGGCGAGGAGGTGTAAATATTCTTTTCAAATCATGTCTCAATATATGGCTTACGTTATTTGGTGTAACAGCTGGACTCAAATAATGGCTTACATTATTTGATGTAACCCGTGCTTAAACCATGGCTTGCTATTATTTGAGATAGCAACCCTCTTCAGAAAGGAAAGTGTTGCGCTAAACAATTTTCAAATATTTCGTGCACTTATCCTAAAAAAAATGAGGAAAGTATGTCAAAGGATCTTTGTTCCTACACAAATGTTTTTCGTCTAAAATTCTTGAGAAAAAATATTTGTTGTTTTAATAAATGGTGGTAAATGAGTTGCTTGAAATACAATCAGTTTGAGTTTTAGTAAAATTGAAAACTCAATCAATGACTTCAGTCTTAAACTTTTCAGAAAATAAAGTCATTGATTGAGGGGAGAATGTTTTCAAATCTATATCATCTAAAAGATTTCTTAATTATCCTACGTGCTTAATTAAAATATAATTGCCTATGTTGAAGGACTAGGTTTCTAGGATGTGATTGTTAGGATTAGATGATTAGAGTTTGATAAACACATTATTCCCATGCCATATATGAATTGATTGATATGTTGAATTGACTTTTATTAGTCGATTGCTCTTTGGGTGTTGTCGACCACCATATATTTGTATGTGTGTTCACTAACATATGCAGGTATATTGGTATAAGAATGTTCCCGATCCGGATCCCACAATTGATGATGATTGGATGCCGAAAGGAAAGGGTAACTATATCTTGGGTTGACAAATGAAGAAGCGGAGCTTAATTGGACTTCTATGGAGAGTTGGCATAAATGCAACGTAAGAGGTCTCACTTGCATCGGCAGATGGTTTTCTTCTAAGTGATTGAAGAAACGGAGCTTAATTTGACCTCGGTTGGCATTCAAAATGCAACGTAAGAAGAAGTCTCAACGCATCGTCGGATTTTTCTTCCAAGCCCTACAGACAACAACATAAGCTTCTCAACCACCTAACGTATCTTGTGCGAGGATAATTAGTAGTGATGATACCATTTTTTAAAAACAAACTTGATAAAATTGTTTTGAAAATGGAAAATATTGTTTTGAAAATATATTGGACTAATTTTTGAAAATCACCGGACTTCATTTTATCAAAACCTAAGTCACTCAATTATTGACTTCTGTCATGGATTGAGGAGGAGAGTGATTTAAAATAAAATATTTTCAAACGATATTTCTTCACAAAAGTTCGCTTTGTACGTTAACAAAGTGGTGATCTAAAGATTTAATGTTATGTCATGGTATGATTTTTCTTTAGAATCAAGGTCTTTCAAAATGAAATTTTTTATGTTCTTGTTTGATTGTGAAATTGTTTTATTTTACTTAAAGATCTCTTAAAACAATCATACCTGATACTAACAATCTTTAATGTCTTAAAATGGTCCTAATCTGTCATTTTTCAAAGTTAAATCAAGCCACGTCTTTCCCCAAATTTTTCTAAATGATTTAAATCAGTTGGGATCACAAATCTCAAATGGTTTGATATTTTGATGGGGTAGAGATCGTGAGTTAAATCTCAAATCTGTTTTAAATGGAATTGGTTTTAGTCCTTTAAAGGCACTCCTGCCTCCATGTGCCAAAGGATTTCAATATACATAATGCACATGTTGAGGAGGAGGATTTATCCAAAACCAGATGAGTATTTAAACAAGGCCACATTTTCTCCCATGTTTTCTAAACCTAATTAATTCACTTGGGATCCAAAATCTCAATGGGTTTGATATTTTTGATCGGGGGAGAATTTGTGATTTAATAATGAAATTTGATAAAAGGTGATCGTTTTGATTTAATTGTGCACGCTGCTCGCTCATATGTGCTAAACGCTTTCGAATCTTGAAGCACATATGAGGGGAGAAAATAAACTATCGAGGTACGAAAGCCTTTTAAAGTGACTTATAAAGTACCTTGATTGAGTTTTCAAATGGTTTTCTTAATGGATTTTGTGATCGTGGATTTGCTTTAAAAGAACTCTTGCCTCTATGTGATAAAATGTATTCAAATATCCTATGCACATATTGAGGGAGAGAATTTACCAAGAAAATCAAATGGCTTTTTCGTATGAAAATTGTGATCAAAGAAAATATTTCAAAGTCCTCTTGCCTCCATGTGATATACAATTTCTAAATCATATGCACATGTTGAGGGGGAGGTTTTCTAAATGATCAAAACTATTAAGGTACAAAATTTTTTGATCTCGTATCACAAGTACCTTGATTGGTTTTCCAAATGATTTTTCAATTGGTTTCATGAACGAAAGAACAATACCAAAAGACCGACCAATTTATTTGATGCATGGAGTTATAAGGATGGTTAGGTTAGGTATTTGTTCCCACGATCCGCCAGAACCGGAGGGATCTTCCCATGGACAATCCACTAGATAGTGTAGAGTCCTTAGGAATATTGAAAAAAGGAGAAAATGAGAAATGGGAAGAGTGGGACTGAGACGAGCTAGTACAGGAATAAACCCAACAAAGTTCTAGTTATGAAGTCTCGGTAAGCACTGAAGGGGTTGAAGAATGAAAAAGAATTGAATGAGAAAAGGGTGAAAAGAAATAGCCCTCCAATAATTCAACCTTAGGGCAGAAACCGGGTTCAATACATATGCTACTGGTTGTTACTAAGGTAACACTGGTATTGAAGACAAGACGTCATGGACCCAGTGACGCACTGCACTAACCTTCCCAAGCTACTCAAGTTCCTCTTAAAAGGGCTTGTTTCATTCTCACGGGGAACCGACATAATCTATCGACTTTCTCTTAGAGATTGTTGATATTGAAGAAGGAGACCCTCTCCCTAGTCTCCGGCATAGGAAACCAAATGTGCACTATTGAGTCTAGAGCCAAGAGATCATCCACAATATCTCATTAGGACACTAAATTCTTGAAGACTTGCTGTTTCACATAATGTGGAAAGTAAGTATATATTAAGAGTCCTACGCATTATCCTTGTGGTATTGCCAGAACATCTGAGTGATATGCATACATATTCACAATGAAGATGGAAAGCCTTCTGGAGCCAACATCAAACAAGCTCCTGGTAGGTGGCATGTGAGATCTATTCTATAGATCAACCATGTGACAACTGGATAGAACGATGGGCGATTCACTCGTGAATCAACCTTGGTCCAAGAATGGAATTGACGAATACTTTTGGAAAAACCTTTCGATGTGCAAATCTTCTTTTCTCTAGCACATCGAATGTGTACTTATGTTTTCAAACACAAAAAGTATCTCTGATTGAAAAAATACTTTTGGAAAAACCGTTCGATGTGCAAATCTTCATTTCTCTAGCACGTCGAATTTGTACTCCTATCAAATATAAAAATTATTTTTGATTGGAAATTGATCTTTCTCATAAAACCTTCGTCGTATTGCAAAACTCTTTATTCTAAGCAATACGCGATTGTTTTCAAATCAATTTTTCATCAATCAGTGAATCTCAATTCGCTGGTTCACTCACTCCGTGTTGTCTTCTTTGAGACGTTCCGGTTTGAGAACGGCTAGAATGTACAAATGCGAAACCACATCAAGGAGATTCTTAGGAATCCTACCTGATCACAAAGCGATTGTATGATCAACGGGGAACCGTGGGCCGTGTACCTCAATTCAACGAAAGTGATCAAAGACACTTTCGTGTGTTTTATTGCTAACTGTTGTTTGTAGGTACACTTGGACGGTTGCAAATCGAATTGAGGAGTCAATCAGCCGCATGCTCACAAAGGCATCACACTTAATTGAAGAAATCATGACTGGTGCATATCTACATAACCGGCTCGATATTTCATACTATGCTTACGCTTCGCTGCTGCAAATATCATGAACCAGTAAAGCCCGCTATTCGATGGAAAGATGTCACGATCCAAAAGTGTGAGCATGTCGGTCCGAAAGTCACAACATCACATGATGGCAACACAATAAAGGGTGATCCGAGATTTACTTGTGGTGATGATCTCAAAAAAAGCTCGAAGATCATCAAAGATGTGGATCAGTTAAAGGCCTCCACTAAAAGTACAAATCAGCGGACTTTGAAGAATCACTACTAAAGCACAAAGATTGCGAATGTGAAGAATTCAAGTCTACGAGCTCAAGAACAATGTCAAAGATAGAATGCTAGGATGCAAAATTTATTTCATGGGGTGACCTCCCTTAGGGGGAGATTGTTAGGAATTAGAAAATTCCATGTGAAAGTGTCGGTCACCCCAATTATTGTCTAGCATATGTTAGCTCGTAGACATGTCGGTATTTACGTTATTTAGTAGTTTATTAGTTAATTAGTAGCGTAGATTAGTTTAGTGTAACACCGTGGAGGAAGGACGGGTCTTTACCCAATGTATGCCTGATCCACAGTCCGATAGGAGGACGTATTGTTTGTAAGTATAAATACCCCTTCCATCCATGGAAGGGGTGTGGCTTCTTTGAATAAACCTTTCATTTGTTAAGCAACTCTCTTCAAGAAACCTCCTCTCAACTCTCTTCATCTATCTCTAATGGCTTTCTTATTTAATCATTGTCCTAGACCACCCGAATCATCAAACAACATAAATATTGGATCCTAACATAAGATATTGAAAAATGATATCATTATAGGTAGAGGAATTAAGAAACATGGAGTCTATGTCATTAAAATCGGTAATGAACCTCAATACAAACTTTTTCTTACTTCTATGGATGATACTTCGACCTTATGGCATCGAATATTGGGTCATGCCAACATGCTTCTTTCAGTCGCTATCATCCAAAGATCTAGTAAGAGATCTACCAAAATTAAAATAGGAACATCACTTTTGTGATGCTTGTAATGTAGGAAAACAAGTCCATGCTAGTCACAAAGCTAAAAATATGGTCTCTGTTAGGTCACCATTCTATCACATCAATATGTATTTCTAGAGAGAGAAAGTTTTAGAGAGAGAAAGTGGAAGGATCTAATGAAGTATTAATGAAAATGATAATTGCAATTAGAACCAACACCCTCTCCCTTCAAGGGAGGGGGTATTTATAGTGTTTACATAAGTAGGGGTGTTTCCCTTGGTTCTAGAAGACCTTCTATCACGTCATGGGCTTACTACATGAGCGGTGAAACTAATTACAAACATTTATAAACCATAATTATTAACGACCTATTACAAATGAACTGACCTACACTTGATAATAAAACATGTTCCTAACAATCTCCCCTTAAGGGTTGGTCATCATTTGTTGTCTTGCTTAGGTCGTTTGACGTCTTGAACTTCTTTGGCGTTCATAGCGAAAGTCTTTGATTCTTTGCATCTTTGTTCTTTTCTTCTTGTTGTGGATCCGGTTGTGAAATCGCTTTTATCAACATCTTTGTTTCTTGCTTTTACGTCTTTTTCCAACATGCTCATACTTTCTGTGAAGTTTGTGATCCATACATGTGAAGTTTACATTCTTTATCTCTAATCTTTGACTTATGACTTTTCTCGATTGATTGACTTTGAAGTGAAATTTTTGCTGAACTTTTCTTTGCTTAGATCTTTGATGAGAATGTCTTTCTGATGTATGTGTGAGCATGTGGAAATGAGCTGTTGATAGTAATGATGGTGGTTATGGTCTGTGACACGTACCTGCAATAAAACAGTTAGCAATAAATTTTCCGACGTAAGAATTTGGATATTTTGTACAAGTACATCCCATTTCGCTGGCACAATCTTGACGAATCTCGCCGATCGGATACTTGCTAGAACTTCCCTGTACTCAATATCTTCACTTTGTCGTTGTGGACCGAGTATACCGAGGGTATCACTCCACATGTGACCGTTTGAGACCACCACGAACACTAAGCGTAACCCACAAGGGATTACCGAAGTGACCTGCTGTCAGGGTTGTTTGATGTTGACCCTGGCAGAAATTTCCATTCAATCACTGAGGATCACAATTGTGAATCCCCTCATAAATGTTCTGGCAGATTGCTAACATCTGCCTAGGACTCTAGAATATGTCACTTGTGTCCTTATTGTTTGAACAACAAGTGATGAAATATTTAAGTGTTCCTAAGAGATCTTTTGATGAATCTCATGGCTCTACACTCGATTAGTGCGCTTTGATTTTCCTAAGCGGAGACTAGGGAGAGGGTCTCCTTCTTCAATACCAACAACCTCTAAGAGAGAGTCGATAGATTACGTAGGGTTCCCTGTGAGAATGAAACAAGCTCTTTTGAGAGAACTTGAGTGGCTTAGAAGGTTTAGTGCATTGCGTCACTGGGTCCATTACGACTTCGTCTTCAATACCGGTGTCATCTTGTGACAATCAGTAGCATATGAATTGAACCCTTCTGTCCCTAAGTTGAATAATTTTGAGGGCTATTTCTTTTCACCCTTTTCTTTAACTTTTTCTTTTTAATTCTTCAACTCCTTCTTTCTACGATTCTAATTTTCTCCTTTTTCAATCATACCTAAGGACTTCTAAATACTAACTATTTGTGGTGTCCTTGGGTAGATCCCTCCGCTCGGCGGATCATAGGACGTGTATTCCTAAACTTAGTCACCTTTTAACTCCATGACTATCCTATGTTGCCACAAAACCTTTTCTTGAAAATCTCTCAAGATGTTTATGATGAAAAACATGTTTTGCTAACACCTTGAGAGTTTTTGGTTTTTTTCAAAAATACTCCCCCTCCACATGTGCTTATGAGTTTTGGACTGAAATTCTGCACAGAGAGGGTAGAGCTCGCTTACTTTTGAATTGATCGACTCTTGATAGACAACCTTACCCCGCATGAGACACGTTATTTGTTGTATAGTTAAAGAGTTCCATTATCAGCTTTTAGGTAACAACTAGCTCTAATAACTATCTTGAAGATGTAAACTCTCATTGAAAAGGAGGTTAGACCCGTCAAAGTTCATGTCTATCAAGAGTGTCTCGGATTGGTACCTTCTACTAGGACAAGTTTTCCTTGAAACAAGTCTTTTCGATTACTGACATTTCAAAGTTCGTCAATTCATTGGTGATATCTGAGTCGAGCACGTGATGAGATTCCATAACTTCCTGATCAATAATTTTAATCACATTTCTCCCCTTCAAAAATAGAATATGAATGTTGTTTTCGAAAACATGTTGATTAAAATATGCTTTTTGAGGTGTTTTAAATTCCTTTGGGAAGAAACGGATTTCAAGAACATTTGATTTTGAACAAAGATTTTGTGTTGCAAACAGTTAAGAAGCTTTCGCTCCTTTAATTAGGATTGAGGCACTGAAGCGTACCACAGGGTCCTTTCGTGGAAAATCGAGATTTGTTGCGAATCACAGTGCCTTTAGCGTCTATTTTGTTTTTCAAATTCATTTCAGCTTTATAACATAGACCCAATCAAGTTTCTCAACAAATTCCCTGACATCAAGACTTTTAAACTGATTCATCCTGAGAAACCATAAGAGTTTCTCAACAATCTTCCTAATCCGCACTGCATGTCTTTAGCAGCTTCTCCATACACTTCCTTTTGGTGAAGTTTGGTCACTTCCTCCCAAACTGACACCCATCTTCATCAGATTCAACAATTTGATGTAGTTAACATGTCTTCTAACTTTTTACAGTTTTAAATGCACATCAAAATTTGTAGATGAACAGTAAACCACACCAAGCAAATCTGAATTGTCACGTAATCACAGTTGCGCATAATGCGGAAAATTCGTTCGGGGGTAACATGCAAGAAATCAACAAGATCTTCTCACGTATGAAGACGCTTCACACCAAACAAACCTTGAGAGATGAAATAATACTACTTCCCCCTGATTGTTGCGGTATATCGAATAATAATCGATTGTGTATATGCGAATGCTCGATAAAATGATCGTGCGAGGCATCATAATACTGTTAAAGCATCATATGTAGGTAACTTCACACAAAATAACTTGATGAAAGTTGAAACGATAACACCAAAGTAAGACGTTTGAACCACATATCGTCTCATTTCTTCCCCTAATTGCGAAACTCGTG
This sequence comes from Chrysanthemum makinoi, assembly GCA_910596185.1. Lineage (NCBI taxonomy): Eukaryota > Viridiplantae > Streptophyta > Magnoliopsida > Asterales > Asteraceae > Chrysanthemum > Chrysanthemum makinoi. The sequence continues at coordinate 45,316,052 of OU343218.1, read as the reverse complement.
AAGGAAAAGAGTTTTCACAACGAACGCAAAGAAAGCACATGACATATACTCTCTCTTCCCCCCGATGTTTTCGATGAATCGAAACATACACCACGTATGTTGATGATGAAATCGAGGACACAGCGTAACCGTAACGTTCAATTAATCAACGAGGTATGAAGTACCATAAATATCTTGTAGGAATCAATTGCTGATAAAACTTCTGAACTTGTTCATTATGTTGATCATCAGTTGTGTCATTGTTGTTGGAAACAATTTGATCTACTGTTATCAGAGATTCGATTGAAGGTGCATCTCCAGCAACGGTTGTTGTTGTAGATTCAGGGTGCATCTAGAATTAGAATATGATCAGGTTGTGCAGCGGAAACATTAGATACATCTGAAGCACGGCTTTCTAAAGAATATCCAAACAGTGGAGCAAACAAAATTTCCAATTCTTGACGATTGAGTACAATGGTGATGCAGCTGATGGATCATTATGTTTTAGACAGTGAGAAACGGGTCCTAAGCTGTTGTACTTAGAAGCCATAGCTGAAGTGCGGGTCCGAAACTGAATTATTCCGAAGCCATTGTTGTTGTACCTGTATAGAAAGTAGGACGGGAGAGATAGAGACAGACATGGATCCCCAAGTGTAACTGGGTTCCAGATGTTAGAAGCATAAAGTTGTAGTGTCAATTATCTTCTTGACACCTGAACACACTGTTTTGTTGCAAATGTTTAATGTCTTTCCTGTAGGAATCCACCTAAGACCAACGAGTTTTAAAATTCTACCTGTGGGTATCCACCTAAGATTAGATCTAGGAAATGCTGAAACTTCTTTTGGAAAGAGTCTTTGTCCTATATTGATCCACCTATTAGGTTTCGAAGTTTGTTTCAGTTCAACGGGTCTATTTCTAATTTTCTGTTGACTACACTTAGGTCTGTTCTGCAATACACTAGAAGGCATCACACGAGGTCATGAACCTAAGATTCCATCCTTTTGGAGTAGTGCCCTCTTCCTAGCCTTTTCTAGATCATAGTTCTTGTATGCTGCGTCATTTGAATCATATGAATCTTTAATTTTAATGCTCGGTTTAGACACGTGTTGAACTAATCCTAGACGGGCCAGGTGCAACTACTTGTTGAGGTTCAACAGAAACAGAAGCATTTTTCTCAGGCCAGGAATGTGGAGTGACTGGATTTGACAAATGATTATTCTCAACAACTTGGGAGGCAAACCATGGTTTTGAAGATTTTGATCGTTCAGATTTAATAGCAGTTGGTTGTCTAACTACGATTAGTTTTCGATTGGTTGTAGTGACGGTTTCCCCAAGATTGTTGGTTTTGTAAACTTAGTATCCACACTCTTGCCAGTTAATCTTCTCAATTTGTTTGGTAACGCAATATGCGCAAGCCCCTTTGCTTGAATTTGAGCCTTTAAACGCTCATTTTCTTTTACTAATGTATCCACACGATTACTTTGCATGTTAAGTTCAAGAGATTTGCAAAGTGCCTCTAGTTTTGAAAAATCTTTTTGAAATTGAGCAATGGTCTTTTTGAGAAGAATGTTTTCAGATTCAAGAATTTGGTTTGACGATTCAGTTGTATTGTTTGCAAGTAAGGGCTCGAGACATGAGAGCAGGTTTGGACATTGTGCAACACATGGTCAACCTCTCCTTCATTTCTGTCAGGTTGCTCGTTTGTTTCGCATTTGCAAGCAGAGTATGAACAATGATTGACCTCAACCATCTGTTCTTTGTCAAAGATAGGCTTTGTGTCATAGGTGGGAACGGTATCTTCCTCAACCATTTGTTCTTCATCAAAGTTGGGCTCGGTGTCATAGTTGGGTATGATATCTTCTCCAAATCTGCTGCTGTCATCCTGCTTTTCCAAGGTAGGCTATGTGTCATAGGTGGGAACGATATCTTCTTCAACCATTTGTTCTTCATCAAAGTTGGGCTTGGTGTCATAGTTGGGTATGATATCTTCCCCAAATCTGCTGCTGTCATCCTGCTTTTCCAATGCTACAACCTCATTGTTCAGACTGACATTTTCAGATATTCTCATCATTCATGACAAGCCTTTGAGCATTCCTTGCTTGTACATCAACTCTTTCACCTTGCATGACTGCTTAAATTGTGATGAAGTCTGACTCTTTGAATTCTTAAATTGTGAGATCATCTTAGTCAGTAACATCATTCCTTTGTTTAATTCCACAAATGCATTTGCATCTTCAGAATCATCAGTAGCAAGGTTTGGGTGAAGAAGGTTTTAAGCATTAGAGATGGAAGATGAGGAGATTTGTGAAAGCATTAGGGACATTGATATAGTGAATTTTAATTTTCCCTCCAAAAATAATTATGAAAACTTTTCTCCCCCAAAATTTGAAATTCACTATAAAATGCAATTTTAAGGTTAGAAGAAAATTTTGAGTTTTGAAAATTTTGACGCAAAATTTGACCGAAAAAATTTGAATTTTGGCCCAAAAATTTGAATTTTTTACCAAAATTTTCACAGTTAAGCCAAAATTTAAATTTCGCGTAAAAATGGAAAGTTTAGTCTCCCCCAGAAATTAAATTTTACTCAAATTTTCCCGCCAAAATTTTCACAGTTAAGCCAAAAAAAAATTATTTTTAAATGTGTAGATGTGTAATGGATCGTTAAGGATAATTAAGGTTGAAGTTGTTTAGGTTTAGATAGATTAGTGTCAGAAATCCAAACTTGCAGAAAACCAAACTCGCAGAGAAGAAACTTGCAGAGAAGAAACTCGCAGAAGAAACTCACAGAAGAAACTCGCAGAGAAGAAACTCGCAGAGAATTCAAGTCCAAACTCGCAGAACTTCAAAAACAAACTCGCAGCTTCAAAAATTTCCAAACTCAAAAAAAATTTAAATCCAAACTCAAGTAAATCAAAAGAAACTCGCGAGGAATTAAAAGAAACTCAAGTAGGAATTCAAGACAAACTCTAAAAAATTCAAGGAAACTCGCAGGAATTCAAGGAAACCCAGTGAGAATTCAAGAGAAAAACTCAGAAGTCTAGAAACTCGCAGAAATTCAAGTAAAAACTCGCAGAAAGTCTAGAAACTTGTAGAAATTCAAGTAAAAACTCGCAGAAAGTCTAGAAACTCGCAGAAATTCAAGTAAAACTCGCATGAATTCAAGGCTAACTCGCTAAACTCGCAGAAACACGTATTTCAGTCCAATAAATCCATAAATTTCAATCTAAAACACGTTTTTAAGTACGGATTTCTATTAGATCTAATCAATATTAACCTAAATTACCCCTTGGCTCTTGATACCACTTGTTAGGTCACCATTCTATCACATCAATATGTATTTCTAGAGAGAGAAATTTTTAGAGAGAGAAAGTGGAAGGAACTAATGAAGTGATTATGAAAATGATAATTGCAATTTGAACCAACACCCTCTCCCTTCAAGGGAGGGGGTATTTATAGTGTTTACATAAGTAGGGGTGTTTCCCCTTGGTTCTAGAAGAACCTTCTATCACAGCTCATGGGCTTACTACATGAGCTGAGAAACTAATTACAAACATTAATAAACCATAATTATTAACGACCTATTACAAATGAAATGACCTACACTTGATAATAAAACATGTTCCTAACAGTCTCTACAACTAAGTGTCTAGAATTACTACACATGGATTTATTTGGTCCATCCGCTATCCAAAGTTATGGAGGCAACTACTACACTTTGGTTATAGTGGACGATTACTCTAGGTACACATGGACTAAATTTTTAAAGAACAAAACTGAAACGTTTGATTATTTTGAAATATTAAGTAAGAAAATCTAAAGACAATTAGGAAGTCCCATATTGTCTATTAGAACGGATCATGGTAGGGAATTCGATAATGAAGTGCAATTTGGAACCTTTTTGTGACGCTAATGGTATTACTCACAACTTCTCGGCACCTCGCACTCCACAATCGAATGGGTAGTTGAAAGAAAGAATAGAACCCAACAAAAAATGAGTCGCACCATGCTAAATGAGCAATCCATACCTCAAAATTTTTGGTGCAATGCCGTTGATACATCAACGTACATACTTAACCGAGTCTTAATTAGACTATTTTTAGGAAAAACTCCATATGAGTTACTTAGAGGCAAAAAGTCTACGTTAAATCATTTTAGAGTCTTTAGTAGCAAATGTTTTCTACTTAACACTAAAGATTACCTTACAAAATTTGATCCTAAATCAACCGAAGGTATCTTTTTAGGTTACTCTCCTAATAGTAAAGCTTACGTCATATTAAATAAAGAAACAATGAAGGTTGAAGAGTCATTAAACGTAAATTTGATGAGAGTCCACCCAAACCTACTCTACCTCTTGTCGATGACGAGATTGTCGAGATTGAAGCTATTGAAATAAAGAAAAAGACAAACGAAGAAGAAGAACCTTTAAATAATGAAATCATCAATATTAAAGAGTCTAAAGATCACCCCGTAGATAAGGTCATAGGAAAATTAAACGAAAGAACCTTAAGGTCTCAAGTCCAAAACCATAGTAGCTTATTTTGTTTTGTCTCAACCATAGAACCTAAGAATACACAAGAAGCCATAAAAGATGAAAGTTGGGTAATGGCTATGCAAGAAGAGTTAAATCAATTTGTTTCTAACGATGTTTAGACACTCGTCCCTCCACCTAGTAATCAAACCATAATAGGAACCAAATGGGTATATAAAAACAAGTTAGATGCAAATGGTGTAGTGTCTAGAAACAAAGCTAAACTCGTTGCCCAAGGGTATAATCAACAAGAAGGAATAGACTTTGATGAAACCTATGCCCCCATGGCTAGATTAGAGTCTATAAGAATACTTATTGCTTATGCTTGTGCTAATGATCTTAAGCTTTATCAAATGGATGTCAAAAGTGCTTTTCTAAATGGTTTTATTAATGAAGAAGTATATGTAGCTCAACCTCCGGGCTTCATCGATTTTGAAAAACCTAAACATGTTTATAAGTTAAAGAAAGCTCTTTACGGTCTTAAACAAGCTCCAAAAGCTTGGTATGATAGACTCAAGTCATTCTTAATCAAAAACAACTACACCATGGGGTTAGTTGATAAAACACTTTTTACTAAGAAAAGAGAGTCACATATAATCATTGTTCAAATATATGTAGATGATATTATATTCAGATCTACTTGTCAAGACATGTGTGATGATTTCTCTAAAATCATGCATGACGAGTTCAAGATGAGTATGATGGGAGAACTTAGTGTCTTTCTTGGTCTAAAAATCAAACAAGTAGAAGATGGTATCTTCTTTAATCAATCTAAATACATAAAGGAGATGTTAAAGAAATTTGGTTTAGAAGAGTCAAAACCCATAAGAACACCAATGTCATCCGACACTAAACTCACAAAAGATGAAGACGGCGAATCCGTTGAAAACACAAAATATCGTGGCATGATTGGTAGTCTTCTCTACCTTACGGCTAGTCGGCCGGATATCATGTTTAGTGTTTGTCTATGTGCTAGGTTTCAAGAAGATCCTAAACCATCACATCTAGAAGCGGTCAAAAGAATATTTAGATATATTAAGGGTACAACTCAATTAGGATTGTGGTATCCTAAGGGTACGGGGGTAGAAACAATTGTATATGCAGATTCTGACCATGCAGGTGATTATGTTGACCGAAAAAGTACAAGTGGGTTATGTACTTTCATGGGATGTTGTTTAACATCTTGGTTCTCAAAGAAGCAAACGGTATTGGCCATATCAACAACCGAAGCCGAATATGTCTCCGCCGGCAAAGCATGCCAACAAGCACTATGGATGAAACAAGTGTTAGTTGACTACGACATTTATCTAAGTGACATAGCCATTCTATGTGACAACAAAGATGCCATTGACTTAAGCAAGAATCCAGTATTGCAATCTCGCACCAAGCATATAGAGATTCATCATCACTTCTTAAGAGACAATGTTCAAAAGGGGAACATATCTATTGAGAAGGTAGCATCCGAAGACAACATAGCCGACGTCCTCACCAAACCGTTGAAGCGGGAACAATTCAACCTACTTCGTCTTGGTCTTGGTCTCATGGAACAATTGTCGTAATTAGTTTTGTAAACTCTACAAGGTATGTAAACACTAGCCTTCTTCTTTCTGAGTCTAGGATCTCTATTTCACACACAACTCACAAGCAATACGGGAATTTTCAAAACCCAAGATAGGTTTTACTTATAACTCATACTTTCATAGTTTTCTCTTATTTTTCAAGGCAAGTACCTTTTGCAAACACGTAATTGCATACCTATTTGTTTTCTCAAGGATAAACGTTTTATTCACACAAAGAAATCTCTTTTCAAAATGTTTTCTAAAAGGACACCTCCTCCCGTATCACTTTCATAAAAGCCATTTCTCACGTCTACGACAACCCGCTTTTTCATTATTAATACAAAGTAAAAACCCGTTTTCATTGCATCTCATGTCTTTTGAATGGTAAAGAGGACACATAACTAATATATGTTTTCGGTTACATTCATTTAAAGCAACAATGAATTAGGAGCACTCAGGTTATCTCACATAATAATGTGCCTTTTCACTTCTAGTTTATTTTTCTTTTCTTTTTAGGAGTCGAGATAACCGCAACTCCAAATGGTTTGCATATAGGCACACACTAGGCACAAATGTTTCCAAAAGGAAAATTTTGAGCTGCCTGAGTCACCACCACGGATCCCAAATTTAATGCCGGACGGTTCCTCAAGGGAAGGATCCGTGGGATCCGTGAGACAGAAGCTAAAATTATCTTCTATTTTTCTCACTTTGGACGAAAACTTCTATATTTTCATCATTATTTTATTTTATTTTTTGGAGTATGTTACTTAATGCTTTTGTTCTCATGATCACATGCCTTAAATTCATATCTAATCATTAGATTTTAATCCACATTTTGGGTCAAGCATTCATTACAATGCATAATTTTTCTATAAATAGGATTCCCAAAATGCTTGCATATTCATCACTCTCAACCTCACAAACAAACATCATCATGTCATCCAAAAGATCTTCCAACATAGATGAATCACCTAGTGCAAACAATCATTTTCAAGAAATCCAAAAATTTTTCCTACCACCTTCCATAGTACCACCACCCAAATCTAGAAAAACAGCACGGATTAGCATCCGGCCTTGTTGCTTAGCAAAACCATCATCAAATGGTTCATCACCAACCACTCATTTACCACAAAATGCTTCCATTGTAGCACCTCCTTCATCTCCAACAAGCACACCAACATCATCACCCATCAAATCTCCACCTAAAGTCACTCTTTTAGAACTCCTTAAGACTCCAACAAGATCCCAACAAACCAACCAAAAAGAACTAGTCTTTTTAACACCTCCCACATCTCCAAACACAATCTTCAAAGACCTTGAAACCTCACCACCTTTAGCTCCCATTGTGTTACAAGAACATCTAGGTTCTTTTCCACCACCACTTCCAAACATTCCAGACTTTGATCCGTATTTTCCAACTTTTCCACCACAACTTCCGCAACTCACAAAACAAACTAACCCGGAAAACTTCCGCACACATTACCCACATCACTTACATTGTGAACATTGCCAATCCACTAGGGATCTTGCATAGAAATTAGGGAAGAAATGCAAGTCATACTTAACCTCATCCTTGATCGCATCAACATCATTACTCACCAAAACTTCTATCCATAACCTTATGCAAGCATGGAAGGAATCATTTTATTATTTTTAGTAGTTTTCTTTTGAGTCATTTTTAGAACAAATCTTGTTCTTAGTTTGACATGCTTGTATGTGGCAGAAATACCACTACACTTTGTTATTTTATTACAAGGCTTTGTTTACATACCTTTGCTCTCAATCTTGATTCTCGTCAATCATAAGATTATTTATGCATGTTACTACTAACCTTTTCTTTGTAGGTATTTTTATTTTCTCACTTGACGCCCCATTCTAGGGGGAGCTACCGTCAAGGGGAGTTAGAGTTTCGTGGACTATTTTTCCACATTTTTATTTCTTCATTAGGGTCACATTTTGTTTTGACAAAAAGGGGGAGAAGAAGTAAAACTTATGCTTTCAAAACATACATCTAATCTCAAGTTTTATTCATCATAATATTATGTTTTGTCATCAACAAAAAGGGGGAGATTGTTAATACAAATAAACCGTAAAAACGTTTATTAATATTTAGCGATCTCTTTGTGTTTTGTTGATAACAAATATAATGTTATCATAAGTAAAACTATAAGGATACATGTTATTTTTGTAAAACATCTACATATAGTCATTTAATACAAATTGTTGTAATAAATCATTTGTTGTAATAGTTTATTAGGATGGGTAAACACCACAACCCATGATCCATACCCATGGAGCATATCCATAACCCATGGAGTTAACCCATACCCATTGACTAGATGCATTGCATCTATTAGATACATTGTATCTACTTAGATACCCATGGTTCAAACCATAACCCATGACCCATGACCCATAACCCAAAAACCCATGGGCAAAGAGGAGCGTCTCACGGATCCCTGGAGTTACACTAGACGGATCTCTCAAGCAAGGGATCCGTGGGATCCGTGCAACAGTGGCAAGAATTTGCCTATAAATAGAGAGTCATTTCTTCATTTTTACTCACACCTCTTCTTACAAACTCTCTCATATATTCTTACACTCTTCTAACAAAAGATCACTTGATCTAGAGAGTCGTTCTTCTTTCTTCTATTGTGATTCTCATATAGGTCCTTCTCTAAGGCGAGATCACGAGCATTTTACAAGTCATCCAAGCAAGGGGTCCATGATTGATTTGTTCCTCCACAATATTTCTGTAGCAAATATCTTGTATTTCATATTTCACATATTTGTTGTGTTATAGTAGTGTTGGTTTGGTCCTCCTTGTTACGGACTCGGTATTTAGCTTTGTACCGGAAAAAGGTGTAAGCAACGCTGTGAAGGCTTCTCCGCCAAGTTGAAGGAGTTTGTTGACATAGTGCTTGAACTCTAGTAGGTGACTCGGGAGTAGAAAGAGGGCAAAGAAGGTGTCCTTGTAGCCGAACCACTATAAATAGGTTGTGTCATTTCTATCCTTTATGTTAATACAAATAAGCCGTAAAAACGTTTATTTATATTTTACGATCTTCCAATGTTTTGTCGATAACAAACGTAAAATCATTTTAAACGAAACAAATAAAATACGTAAATAGTTTGATTCAATAGTTTTCTAACACACTAATCGCTTTTCACATAAAACATTGAAACAAGTATAAGTGATTTTATGATTTAGATACATATGTACAACAACTAGTGTTTACATATTGGCTTAAACATATACTTAAACTAAGTATACACTAAAATGGGTAAAAACAAGTTTATACTAAAATTGGTAAAAACAAGTATATACTAAATGGGTAAAACTAGCAAATGGTATTGACCCATAACCCATGGTTTTATATAAACCACTTAACCAAGTTCATTGTATCCTTGAGATACATTGTATCTAGAAAGAAACCCATGGATCAACCCATAACCCATGACCCATAACCAAAAAACCCATGGGTAAAGAGGCCCCACGGATCCCTAGCTTTGTGCTAAAAGACGGATCCCTTGGTGTGGAAGGGATCCCTGGATCCGGGAAAGAGAATTTTTCCTCTATAAAAAGTGAGCCATTTCTTCCTTTTTGCTCACCACTCACACACATACTTCCTCCAAGTATTGTACCTCGTAACCTCGATCCAAGAGATCTATGTAGTTTGTCTTTTGTTTTTTGTGTGATCTTCTAGGTTCCTCTTAAAGGCGAGATCACCACCTCTTGAAGTCGAGCAAGCTCAAGTCCATGAGTTGCCATGCTTCATCATCATCAAGATAACTGAGGTTCTCTTGTTGATTGTTCTTTCTTCCACCGTAGATGTTGTGTTGAAGGCATTAGTGAAGGATGCCGAAAGAGTCAAGACGAAGGCATTAGTGAAAGGTGCTTAACGTCCGTGTCAAAATCATTAAGAAGAATGCTAAAGGTGTCAAGACGAAGGCATTAGTGAAAGGTGCCAAGCTAGCTGTAAGGCATTAGTGAAGGATGCGTAGAATCAAATCAAGTGGCATTTGAGAAGAATGCCTAGGTCGTATAATCGATGAGGTGCATCGTTATACATATAAGTATTTGTTAATTTCCAAGGATGGTGATATCCTTGATGGTGTTGTAATAAGGAGTGGATCTCCTTAAGTTTAGGTGTTGTGTTGTGACGGGTAGTAGTTCCTCCATAGTAATGGAACTAGGTGCTTAGCCTAGTACCTTATAAAGGGTAGGCGACGTTGTGATAGGACTAGTTCTCCTTGGTGTGAAAGAACTCGGTGGTTAGCCTAGCACGGTATAAAGGGTAGGCGACGTTGTGTTAGGTGTGGTTCGCCTTGGTGTGAAAGAACTCGGTATTTAGCTTTGTACCGGAAAAAGGTGTAAGCGACGTTATGAAGGCTTCTCCGCCATAAGGAGATTGGTGTGGTGTTTACGAACTCTCGAGTAGGTGACTTGGGGAGTGGAGTAGGGCAAGGAAGGTTTCCTTGTAGCCGAACCACTATAAATACTTGTGTCTTGGTGATGTGCTTCTTACTCTTTATCTTTCATTACACGTTTATATATCTATCTATCAACGTCCAACATAAACAACCAAATAGATTGACATAAGTCGATCTAAATATTTAAAAGGGAGTTTTTAATTGGCAAAACTATTCAACCCCCCTTTCTAGTTTTCCACAATTGGCATCAGAGCTTCTTTCCAAGTTTCTTAAAGTATGTTGTACTTTAAAAACTTGATACGATCCGTGTATGTTTGAAAACTACAAAGAAGGATTTTTCAAAGTCATGTTTTCTTTTAAATCTTTTTGTCGGACATTGATAGATCATTCTAACAATTTTTGTTTCAAGAAATCTTCATGCTAGGATCTCTCAAAACCTTCATTTCTATTCAAAGAATAATGAAGTCAACATTCAAGGAAGAATCTAAAAGTAAATACAACTTACTTACACCAAGTACAAAGAATTACTTTAAAAGCTCATGAAGTATTTTTTGGTATTATACCAAACCAAGAAGCATAGAGGTATGTTTTACTTTTCATTAGATAGCTTACATGAGTTTATTCATATCATAGTTATTTTTTAGTAATTGCTAGCATCTTTAAAAGTCTCTTTCGTCACTTTTCCGTCTTATTCATCATCGGGAATGGTATTCCTTTTGATTCGTCAAACTAACGCCGTCATCACATATGAACCCTCGATATGTTATTCATCAAAACCCGTCATCCAAAAACAATCTTTCATCTAATACCTCCAAACTATTTTTTAGTAAGCTAGTTTATAAGCCTACCACAAAAATAATGCCAAACAATCCTTTTTCTGTCCACGTGATCCGGATCCCCTAGTTGCACTAGCCGGGATCCCAAATACAAGGGATCCGGGAACCGTGGAACGAACTCCGCTATACTAGCTTTCAAAAACACCACTGATCTTTTTCCCTCTACTCACATAACACAAAAACGACTAAACCACTGATTCCATCTTCATTGGATTCCATACTCTCAAGTATTCCTCTCTAGAACATCATTGTAAGTAATTACACTAACTTGTTCTAATCTTCATCATCCTCATCCTAGGGTTTATGGTTTCATAAATCTCTAATTAATTACTTTAATTAGGGTTTTCAAAATTAATCATGAAAAGGACCTTTTAACATAATTAAGATCACATCGTGTTCACAACATTGTTAATACAAATCAAAACCATAAACCCATCTCAACTAATTTTACCTAATTGGAAAATTTATGTTTCTAGGACCAACAATGCCTAAAGCCACTCAACAAGATCATCATGATACCGTCCATTACCTTACTCATTACTATCGAAATGAGGAACTCTCAAAAACCGACCGCAAGGTCTTCAAAAAGCTCGGAAAACAACTTATCCACGAAGGTCGTGTAATCAAGGAATGTTTCCTTGAGGATACCGACATTCGTCAAGTCTTCTCGGCAATCAATTTTGATTGTCTTCTTTACATTGATGAACAAATTTGTCCGGTTTCATCTTTGAGTTTTATAAAAGCATTAGGATCATTTGAAACGCCGATGATTTCATTTCAATCGCTTTCATCATCAATAAACGAAACTTCACTCTCACCCTCAACACCTTTGCTCAAATTCTTCGCATTCCTTGTGAAGGAATTTGTATGTACTCTCAAGATTGGGCTATTAACACCCAAAACCTTGCACTTGATTCTAAACCAATGTACCATACTCCTCTTGATGAACCCGAAACCATCCGAGACACCATTTTCAAAATAAGAGCCGACCAATCCCGTTTCAACCGAAACAAGAAGCTCATTCACCGTAATCCTTTTCAAATGGAACTTTTCGAAATCCATCTCATGTTTAGAAAATGGGAAGAAATCCTTAGGGAAAACGTCATTAGTTGTAAACTGTATGCTGTAAGCTGTAAGCAAGTCTATCTTACAATATAAAATTCACAAATACTAAGGTATGTTTGGCAAAACTAGTTGTAAAGCTGTAAAATGTAAAAGTCAGCCAACCGCAAAGTAACATGAGCTATAAGTCAGATCTTTTTTAATAAAAGTGTTTGGTAAATTAGCTGTTAAATGTAATTATAAGATATAAAATGACATAAAAGGACAAATATATAATTGTAAATAAATGTTTGGAGGGTATATTAGTAATTTAAAGTTTTAACAGCTCATAGATATTTAAAAAGCTTCATGAATCAGCTTTTCATTTTGGAGCTATTTGTTTGAAATAAAAGCTCGTAGCTAATGCATCCAAACGAAGCTACTTAGTTTGTAGGAGATTATTTTGTAACAAAAAGCTAATAGCTCCTCCAAAAAGCTCCTGCCAAACAGGCCCTAAATCTCCCTGTTAGTTCATGACAAAATTAATATTAGATTCGTAATATGATAATTACTCATATACTTCCAAGTTCCAAACAAGATACCAAGAATTTTACTGGTGAGTTTCATTTCTGTATCAACATAAAAGCTTTTTTCGAGCAATACAATTTTTTACCCACAAGAATTTTTAGAGGATTCATGTCATTTAACTACTCCCGATCTTTAACAACCTAGAAATAAATCTATCTATTCAAAATTTAATAATCTATCTATTCTACTAGAGTTTAGGAGGCGTTTGGTTTGTTGTCATGAATCACAATGACTATAGGTATATGTATAAGGTGGAATAGAAATGGATTCGATTACTCTAAAATTGTTGTTTGGTCCAATATAAGAGAAATAGAAATTGCTATCAAATATAATATAATAATATAAATGGACCCCAATATAAACAGTTGGATGTGACTGTTTATAAAAGAAGTAACATAAGAGAAAGATCAAATATAATATAATAATATAGAGGGCCTCAATTTTTATGAATTTCGATACAATCT
>OU343218.1:45205744-45302523 GCA_910596185.1 Chrysanthemum makinoi | reverse complement strand
TTTCACATACACATCAAACCATAACACAAAGTAGTACAAGAGGTTTTTAGAGAGAAAGTTAGAGGTTTGGGAACTTTAGTGAGAGAAGAAAAATCTTATTATGAGCTCCAACTCTCTACCTTGGAAGGTAGAGAGCATTTATAATCTTACAATAAGCATACAGCGACAGGTGCATGGTCGGGAATTAGATTAGGTAAAGACGTCCAGTCCTCCACGGTGTTACAAAACTAAATACTACTTAACATAAAATAACTACGACTACGAGCTTTCTAACGATTACATATACTTGAGGTGACCGACTCTTTAATACATGGAATTTCTAATTCCTAACAATCTCCCCCTAAGGGAGGTCACCCCAAATACACATTAAACTTACATTGAATACAAACAGATATTACATTATAATTTGTTCTTGCATTCTTGATGTATTACTGCTGCGAACCTCGTAGTCATTGATTCTTCACATTGCATGTTTGGATAATCCAAGTGGAGGTCTTTTTCTGATCCACGTTATAATGAGTTTTGAGCCGACTTTGAGATTATCGGCCACAATAAATCTCGACTCTTCCTTTGTGGTGTTGACATTATGTGATGTTGTGACATTTGGACTGACATGCTCACATTCTGGATCATGATTTCTTCTTATCGAGTAGCGGAAGCTTTTGTTGATTCATGATATTGGCGGCGTAGCGAGAAGCATGGAGTAAAATATCGAGTCATTGATGCACCAATCATGATTTCTTTAGATATGAATGTGTTGTGTGAGCATGCGGCTATGTATTGACCGCTCTATTACGTGATTACCAAGCGTCGGGTGTACACGCATAAGCGATTAGCAATAAAGCGCCGCGAAAGTGTCTTTGATCACTTTCGATGAATTGAGGTACACGGCCCACGGTTCCCGTTGATCGATACAAATCGCACCCGATGAGTATAATTCAAAGAATTTCCTTGTGAGGTTTTAATTTGCTCTAGGCGTTCTCAAACGATCTCAAAGACAACACGAAGTGAGTGAATCAGCGAATAGAATTCGATTGATGAAAAGAGATTTGAAAAACAATCGTGTATCGCTCAATAGAAATTGTTTTTGCAATACAGCGAAGGTTTTAATGAAAATCAATTATCAATCATAAGACACCTTTTGATTTGAAAGGTAGTACACGATCGATGTGCTAATGAAAAGAGTTTTTAAGCACAATGACGGTTTTCAAAGGTATCCGTCAATCCATAACCTGAACGGGATTGATTCAAAGATTGATAAGCCCCATTGTTTTACGTTGAGTTATCACATGGTTGATCTATTGAATAGATCTCACATGCCACCCACGGGAGCTTGTTTGATGATGGCTCGACTTTCCATCTTCATTGTGAATATGTTAGCATATCACTCAGATGTTCTGGTAATACCACAAGGATAATCGCGTGACCTCAAGATATTATCTCTCTTTCCACATTGTGTGAAGCAGAGAGTCTTCATTGAAAGTGTCCTAATGAGATTTATTGATGATCTCGTGGCTCTAGACTCAATTTGTGCATATTTGGTTCCTATGCGGGAGACTAGGGAGAGGGTCTCCTTCTTCAATATCAACAATCTCTAAGAGAAAGTCGATAGATTATGTAGGTTCCCGTGAGAATGAAACAAGTCCTTTTAAGAGGAACTTGAGTGGTTTGAGAAGTTTGAAGTGCAGTCGTCATTGGGGTCCATGGCGTCTTGTCTTCAATACCGATGTTACCTTGGTAACCACAGTGCTATGTTGAACCGGTTTGCGCCCTAAGGTTGAATAATTGGAGGGCTATTTGTTTTCACCCTTTTCTCATTCCATTCTTTTTCATTCTTCAACCCCGATTGCTTACGAGACTTCATAACTAGAACCTTGTTGGGTTTATTCGAGTACTAGCTCATCTCGGTCAAGCACTCTTCCCATATCTCACTTTTCTCCTTTTTTCAAAATACCTAAGGACTCTACACTATCTAGTGGATTGTCCTTGGGTAGATCCCTCCGGTTCCGGCGGATCATGGGAACAAATACCTAACCTTATCATCCTTATATCACCATACATAAAGTAAAGTTGGTCGGTCTATTTGGTATTGTTCATCTGCCATTGGAACCAATTGTAAACCATTTGAAAATAATTCAGGATACTTATGATATATTATCAAAGCATTTTGTACCTGAATTGTTTTGATATATTTATATATTATATATATATATATATATATATATATATGAACAAGAGCTCCCCTCAACATGTGCATCAAGTATTTGAAATCATTTTGTATACGGAGGCAAGAGAAAGAATTAACTTCTTTGATTACCATTTTCTAAAAGATATCAACATCACTTCCTGATCAAATCGGTAGATAAAGCATTTTTAGGAAGGATAAGGTTTTCACAAGCTTCCTCCCCCTCAATATGTGCCTTGAGGTTTGAAAGAGTTTTGCACATACAAGAGGGAACCTGCACATTGATCACGTTTCAAATCTTTGTGGTTTAAGATAGATGCTCCCCCTTAACATGTGCATGGAAAATTTGAAATCGTTTGACACTTGCGGCACATGCGGGAAGGCAAACATGCTAAACACTTATGAAACTATTTATCGAACTATCAGTTTAAATCCAATTTAAATCACAAATTCTCCCCCGATCACACTTATCAAATCATTTGAGATTTGTGATCTCTGTTGATTTAAATTGATTTTGAAAGCTTTTAAAGGAGAATGACTTGATTATGGCGTTTTAAGCGATAAGGATCGGATTTTAGACTTTAAACTCCATTGATTAAACATGCATGATTATCTTTTGAAAACAATTGTATGACAAATAAACTTTTGATTTAATTGAAATCATTCTCCCCCTCAATCAATGACATAGGTTGTTGATTGAGATAGATATTTTGACAAATAAGTCCGGATGATTTTCAAAACTTGAGTCGAGATTATTTTGTACAAAGCAATGGTTTTCAATGAGATAAATGTTTATAGAATCGAGCATGGATTTGAAAACAAGATAAAGCATGGCTGTTCTTTCTATGGCGGGTTCACTTTGAAATGACAATAAACCATTGTTTCTCTTTCTCAATTTTTTTTTTTTAACATTCGAATAACATCTAAAGTCCCGTATCATTCTTTGAAAGACAGCATTAAGACCGTAGATGTTATCGAATCGAAAAAAACATGACAAAAATGACAATATTTTTGAGGATTTTTTGAATTTTTCACATTTTTATGGATTTTGAAAGTTTTATAATTTTCTATTTGATTTTGGAATAAATATATACAAGAGATAGATGAAGAAGACCTTTACTCCTCGTCTTCCTCTGAAGGCGTTTGAGTGTTCGGTTGAAGGCTTTTCAAGCCAGTCGTGGAAGAATAAACTCAAAGCGTTCTCTTGGAAGAGCTTTGGTGAAGATGTACGCTAAGCGGTATTCGATCCTCACAAAATAGAGTTCCACCACACCTTTTTCCATTTGTTCCACGATGAAATGATGTCGAATGTCGATATGCTTTGCTCTTGAGTGTTGAACGTTATTGCAACATAGAGCAATAGCACTTTTTTATCATCGATGCAGGAGGATTTTGTTGAATACAAAGCCATAGTCAATTAATTGAGATCTCATCCATAGGATTTGAGCACAACAAGATGACATGGCTATGTATTCGCCTTCTATGAAAATAGAAGTACTCATTTGCTTCTTTGACGACCGCTCACAAGCTTATCACCCAAAAGCGAGCACCTCGGGCGTGCCGGCGAGTATCTTGACACCACGCATGATCGCATGCATATGCTGTTAGTGACATACCGGTGTCCTTCGGGTACCAAAGTCCCATGTTGATGGTTCCTTGGAGTACCGAAGACCGTTTAACGCTTCAAGGTGCTTTTGGTAGGCTTAGCCACGGTATCTAGCACACATGCATCAAATGACAAGAATATCGGGTCTCTGGCTGTGAGGTACATGAGGATCCAATCATACTGATATTTACGTTTGGTCTACCATGATCCACGAGTGGTCCTCATCTAGTTTAGTACGCTCAATCATGGGAGTGTCAACAGAGTCACTAGAATCAAATCCAAATTTCTTTAGAATCTCATTTGCATATTTAGATTGATTTATAAAAATGCCTCAGGACTTTGTGAAATTTGTAATCCCAAGAAAAATGACATTTGTCCCATCATTGACATTTGAAATTTAGAACCCATTTCATTTGAAAAATGGTCACACTCATTGGGGTCACTCGAGGCAAAGATGATATCATCAACATAAATTTGAACGTGAATTAAGTGTTTGCACGACTTCACGGTGAACAATGTTGGATCAACTGCTCCTTTCTTTGGCCGGAGCGAAGAAACTTTGATAGTATCATACCATGCCCTTGGAGCTTGCTTTAAACCATAAAGAGCCTTCTTCAAATGATAAACGTGAGTAGGATGCTATGGATTCACAAAGCCTTGGGTTGGGCGGTAGGCGACTTCTTTAAGATCTCCGTTCAGAAATGCCGTCTTTACATCCATTTGATAGACTACCATATTCTTACTTGCAGCATTAGCCAAAAAGATTCTGATTGCCTCGATTAGAGCCCGCGAGCAAATGATTCTTCAAAGTCTATACCCTCCTCTTGACGGTATCCTTTTGCAACCAATCGAGCCTTGTTCTTTAACACATCACCATGCTCATCAAGTTTCACTTTGAAGATCCATTTTAGAGCAATGATCATATCATAATCTGAGGCGGTACTAATTCCATACATCAAGTCGATCAAACTCATGAATTTCTTCTTGCATGGCATTGAACCAACTATCTTCATTCATGGCGGTTTTAACATCTTTTGGTTCGACCTTAGAGAGTACGAGTTGAAGAAGCACCATAAGGCATCGGTTGCAAGTTGTTTCCGTGTGGATCTTGGGCGAGAGGATTTCCAATGATGTTGTCTAATGGATGATCGTGAGTCCATTTTATGAGGTGTTCATGTGGTAGTTGTTGAGGGACTGAAGTAGCATAGTCGATGTCTCCGAAGAAGATGGTTACGATGATCGAGAGCAAATATGTTTTCAAATGGAGCATCTTGAGGGTAGCAAAGGGATTAACTTCATCATGATGCGAGAAAGCATTTCCATGATGTACATTGAAGATTGATGATTTGTTGATGAGGCAGTGATCGTGATGGCTTCTTGACTTAATGATATTGAGTGAAGGATTGACTTCATTCCGCGAGGATATGGCGACCTCTTTGATGTAGGAATCACATATCATTAGTACTTGGCTCATAATGTTCATCAAACATAGGATCAAACAATTTCTTTAAATCATCTTCAGATGGAGGTACATATGGAGTTGCTTGAAAAGAGTTTGGTACAAGGGATGAACCAATGGGACTGTTTTGAAGTCGGGTCAGGCTGGATTGTCGGGAGCCATTTGACCGTCACTCATCAAACGTGGCGTGAATTGTTTCCATGATATTTCGGGTTCTCTTGTTGTAGATTCGGTATCCTTTTCTATTTGGTGCATATCCTACAAATACTCCAATGTCAGCTTTAGCTTTAAGTTTGCCTAAATCTTGGCCCTCATTAGTTGGATAACACAATGCACAGAACACACGAAGGAATGAAAGATTAGGTTTTCTGTTGTGGACAAGTTCATATGGAGTTTTTCCATGAGCGGTGTGAATCAGGGATCGATTTTTGTGTAGCATGCAATGGCGATGGCTTCACCCCGGAGAAACATTGGAACCTTTGAGTAAATGGCATAGTCCTTGCGGCTTCCACAAGAGTTCGATTTCGTCTTTCAACTACACCGTTCATTGAGGAGTTAGAGGAACACTTCTTTGATGACTGATTCCAATACTTTCATAAAACTCTCTAAGTTGTTTGTTAACAAACTTCGGTTCCATTGTCATTCGAATGATTACGACGTTTTGTTAAGTCGAACCTGCAGATTGTTTGATGAGTTTGATGATGATATCCGGAGTTTCATCCTTTGTCTTTAAGAACTTTACCCAGGTGAATCTAGAGAAATCATCAACCACAACTAACACGTATTTCTTCCCAAAGATATTCCACACTCTCATGGGTCCACATAAGTCCATGTGGATTGTATGAAGAACTTGTGGTGAGTTTGTAGGTTTGGGTTTATGGGCATACTTCTTGCTTTTTCCCAATTGCCATCTTTGAACAAAGATGATCCTTTTCATACTTAAGTCTAGGTAGACCTACAACTAAGTCCTTTCGGGAGAGATCATTGATGGTGCCGAAGTTCAAGTTATTGAGACGACGATGCCATAACCATGACTTTGTTTTAGAAGCCTTTGACAACAAGCAAATTGGAGAAGACTTCATCATATCTTCGATAGAGATGGTGTATAGATTTGAACCACATGAACCTCTTAAAAGTTCCTTACCATCAAGTTCTCTAACAAAACAAGTATGTTTTCTGAAGGCTACTTCTAGATCGAGAATCTGAAATTGACCAGCGAGAAGGTTATGACCAAGACCTTCCACATAATATACCACGGAAATAACACTTTTACCAACAACATAATCTCCATAACCCATAATTGCACGAAATGATCATTCGAATCTAACTATCGATGAATTTGCTCACGAAGTTCATGAGCATGACGGTCTCGATCATATGCTTGGCGGCTGAGTCAGTGCCACATAGCGATTTGAACGATCTGCGGTTGAACACGAACAAGAATGGATAAGCTGGATAATTGGGATCCCCATGCAAGAATGGGTTCCACTTGGTTAGTGCTGATAATGGAACACCCACATCGAGAAATAGAAACATCCATATCTCGAGTAGAAGCAATGGAATCATTGGGAATAGATGCAATCTTTGTTATGCATTTTGACCTATTCAAAGTATGTTCACTTCTTAAGGGAATAGTTCTACCAGTAGGCATCCATTTTCTAGTGGGCATAGTCTTATCAGTTTGAGGGCAAACCATTATTCTTATGGCCAAAAGGTATCCAATAATAACCTATCTTTATAAATGTTCTTTCTGTGGGTTTCCACTGTTTTCTAACAATCTTTCGTCTTTGCCTTTTAGCCTTCTTTGCACGATTATTAGCATTAACAATTTTAACGGGCATTTGACAGCATTAGACAAAGCATTCACACCACATTCATGATTAGCAACGGAATTCAAGCAGACATCATTACAAGGTTTGCAAATAGTATCGAAATTGAATTAATTATGATGCGCTATGGCTAATACTAGAATCAACACGATTCGTTTTATTCAACTCAAACTTAAAGTTCCTAGATTGGTCTTCTACTCTCTTCCAATGCACATTCTTAGCTTGCAAGGTTCTATAATTCCTTGTATTGTCACAGAGACTTTGACATGCTTGCTTTAATGTCACGGATTACTCTGTAGGGAATTATGAACATTAGTTGGTTGATCTACTTTTGCATTCCCGAACTTGATGTGCAAGGATCTGTATTACTAGAAGGCACATTGATGTTCACTTTCTTAAGCGGGCTTAGAATGCTTGGCACTAGGGATAGAACAAGGCATCACCGCTTTTGCCTTTTGCACCTAAGGATTTAGGACATGTTGCAATTACACATTCTAGCAGCTCTTGAGATCGTTTGGCTGGAGGCAAGCAAACCTAATTTCTCTATCAAGAGGTTTATTAATGAAATCCTCTTTAACAATCTCACGGAGACATTCTAGACTATCCTTAAGGTGAGCACAATAGTCATGAAATGCATGTTCATTATTCCTAAGATAAGGAGGAATATATTTAACGATCCGCAGTGTATTTGGAGTCTAAGGGTGACTTTGAGACAACATTCTTATTGAAAACAAGTGGCGGTTTCCCATTTCCACGACTTCTCGATTCTCAATTTCCTTTTGTAAAGACGTTATTTTTTAGTTGTTTTGGTCACGAGTGACTTTCATTGAATCATATAACTCTTTAAAGTGTTGTTTAACTTTTCATTTTCTTCTAGAAAACTCTCGTTTTCCTTTTGTAAGGCATTAACTAAGTTTTGAAGTTGAAAAGTTTGAGAGTCTTGAGAATCTAAGGAGGAAGCATTTGGGATCCATCACATTGTTCTTTCACCCTTCAATTGAGAGATTTGGGCTTTCAACTTTTTTATCGTGTTACAATGAGCTCGAATCATTCAACACGTTTCTTAATTTCAAAAACTGCATCAAATTGGGAGCATCAAGGATGTCTTGATATTTGAGGTTTTAACATTTTCTTTTAGATGTTGATATTTTAGTTGTAAATCAAAATGTTCAACTTCTAGTTTAGAAAAGATGCTTTACCAAATTATCGTGATCATCCCGATCAATTTTCTCATTAAGTTTTGAATTAATCTTTTCAAGCTCAATGACACGATCATGGGAGACTTTTAGAGCAATAGATAATTCATGAAATTGAGAAGCATTAATGGAACAATTTGTAGCAGTGAAAATCACATCTTGAGCAATACATTGAAATGATTCTCATTCAAGGTATGCAAGTTCTTCCTCTCAATCTCATTATATTTTAATGCTCGCTCATAGTCACTAACCTCAACTATCATTGCATCAAATTCCTTTTCCATTTCTTTAATATCTGAATTCATTCCTTTTTAAGACTCTCAAATTGATCTTTTAATTGTTTAAAGAAAGGCATGACCTCAGTTAAATAACATTCTTTAGTTTGTTCAAAACCCTTTTCCCTTAGTTATCCCGATTGGGTGTGATCCTTTTCTTACAAGTTTTCTCAAAATCAACAAATAGTTGAAAGAATAACATATTGGCTGATTAAGGTCTTGCTTTTAGTGGCAATAGTTCTAAGAACTAAATGCATTGGTGTATTGGGAGGATACACGTTCTTGCGAGCATTTTCCTAAGGGGAGGTTTGTTTCAACAAGATTTTGGCTTTTGCTTATCTAAATCCTTTTTCAGAAACTTGTTCAGGGTGTTAACAACGTTTGAGGCTTAAACTTGTTAAATGCAATCCAATTTTTCTTTAGAATATTGGGTGATTTAAAGTATTTTTTCTCTATGCAGAAGGGCTCTTAAGTTTTCATCAATTTCCTTAGTGACTTCATCTAATTCTTATCTTCCTGATTGCTCGGTAGCAACTAGGTTTTTGTCTAGGCTTAAGGATTTCATTGCCATCATAAATTACCTTATGAGCTTCTTTAGCTTTTTAACATACTTCGGATTGGTTCCTCAACAAGGGGACACTATGCTTATCGCTTAAAACTCTATGCTTAGTGATCATGTGGCAATCTGAATGGTGTTACCTTGTGCATACAACTTATTTTCAAGCTTGTTTTTCAAAGTTTTCTGATTAGAAAAATCTTTCAAAAGTTTTGATTCCTTAGCATTAAATTCTTGCTTAAGCATTTTCACATTTTCTTGAAGTTCTTGTTTTTGCTTAGCGGTTTTAGAAAGCTTTTCTTGTAAGGAATTTAACTCTTGTTTTAATACTTCTTCTCTAAAATTACTTTTTCTAATGATTGTGCGCATTTGGTCATCCATTTCCGCTCCGCAGTGATTAACTCAAACTTATACGTTGTTCATAAATAGCAACTCGTTCTTTATAGGCATTAAGTTGGAATACTTGAATCATCGGGGCACAAGGTGTATTCATCACAAACATAATCATCATTGATGCAGGAAGATACATCACTTGATACAATCTCACTTTCACTTTGTTTCACATATTGATCATATGGGACAACATTGATATTACTCATATTTTCAATATCTGACTCAAAGATTTCAGTTGATTGTATTTCATTATGTATCTTTTGCACATCAACAATCATATATAGTTTTAATACCTCTGAGATGATTATGTCTTTGGATGGTCCAGATTGTGGTGAAGATGAGACCTTAGGAGAGACCATTGGAGAAATGCTAGCCATGAAAATTGTTTGTGCGATGGGTCCATCATCAACATCAGTCGTATGCATCACGATCCGGCTACTTGAAAGGCATTAGATGATTGTGACCTATCTCTGAATAGGCGCTCATCACAAATCATAGGTCTTGGCATTGCCCTCGTGAGAAACAACAACTCCTCTTCATCCAAATCAACACCATTGTCTGAGCTTGCACTAGCAACATCTTATCCACTGAAGTACTCTGCATGTGGGCGTTTGGAGATGTGAGTTCCTAGCAATGTGTCCCTCACCACCACAGTTGTAACATTTGATAGCTTTGCTTGACCTTGATTTCCATTCCTTCCCGATTCGATTTCCTCCATAGCCTCCACCTTCCACCCCTTCTCTGATCATCTTGCCTTTCTTGAGCTGGCACCATAACCTTCCCATCTCGACAGGAGTGGCTTGATTGTGTGGATTGGATGTTGTTCTGAGGTTGTTGTTGGTGTGTGGGAGGGTGTTCATGTTTTGATGATCATGAGCTAGTTGATTAATGAAGTTTCCAACGGATGCATCGGCATCGACTTGTTTGAACATAGGATCGGGAATGAGTTTGTGATTTCCATTTCCCATGGGTATAACTTGAAAAGCTTTGGTGGTAATCCCAACATTTATGTAAGCGGTTGAGTCATTTGATGAACTTGTTTCTCACGATTGGTTTTGAATGTTCAAGAATCCTTTTTCAAACATAGCATGTCTTTCATTCGGAGAAGGAAGGCATAAAATTGCTCATAGTTTGTGTTCTTCAATCCTTTAGTGAGCTTCACAGATGTGACAAACTTGTGCCATTCGGGATTCATGTTGTTTACAAACTTTGAGTTCTGCTGAATGTTAGGCATGGTCATTCTGATGTTCCTCATGTCATTCACAAGCGTATGGAATCTCACATAGTACTCATAGACACTCTCATCTGGTTTCATCTTGAAGTGTTCAAATTCATCATAGTTTGTGATTCTCTCATCTTCAATAGTCAATTCGAGAACCTGAGAGAAGCATCTTGACATTATCCCATCTGACCTTTGCCGGTGTTGTGATTGATAAGCTTGTAGATGTCTTTTGGAAGACCTTGTAATATGATGTTAGAAGCCCCGATATCCGCATCGAATCTCTTCTTCTCCTTATCATTGAGCTCATCATACGTCTTTGGTATGTCTATTCCATAGATCATTGTTCCATCTTCAGTTGTATCAATTATGTCTCTAGTAGTCTCAACTAGATATGGTCCTTCATCAATCGATTTGAGAATGTTGACTCCATTTTCCTTTCCAAGACAATACAATCTGATTCTTTAAGCCCAAGAGTCGTAGTCGATTCGTCAAGCATGGGTGGACGATGCTCTGAACGGTACTTGAACATCCCGACGCGATGGAGATGATTGTAGGAGCGTTGGTAGACATGTTGTGATTACGAGATTTTATAACTCTATGATTAAACGAAATAGATTCTTTCACGGGATTTTAAAAATCAAGAAAAACGTATACAATGAGAGTCAAACTAAGTAAGCTAAGAAAAACTTAACCAAGTCGCTAAGCACCAAGTCGCTAGAACACTCAAGTCGCTAAATAACAACTTCGCTAAGCACCAAGTCGCTAGCAAAATTTTGACAAAGTAAGCTAAGCACCAAGTCGCTAAGTTGTCAAGTAGCTAAAGAGCAACTCGCTAAGCACCAAATCGCTAAGTTGTCATTAAGCTAAAAAGCTTACTTAAAGCACCATCGCTAACACCAAATTAAGCTAACAAACTTAAGTACAAGTCGCTAACTTTCACCCAAGTAAGCTACGTAGTGGAGAATCCACTAAGTGCTTGTTTATCGGCTTGTCTCAATAGACAAGTCAGCTAGGCTCAACTCGCTAAGAACTTCAACTACAACTGCTAAAAACTTACAAAGCAAGTAAGCTAGTTAGAGAAAAACAATCCAGTGGCTTAAGTACGCTAGAAAAAAACACATAAACACCCACTTTTCAATCCAAAAACAACCCAACCACGATGATTCAAGCCTTCAAAATCAAAACCTAAACACTTGTGATGATTCTAAACACAAAAGTACTATCAAAATTCAAACTTTAACACTAGAAATCAACCAAATGATGCAAAAACCACTAAACTTTTTCAAACTCAAAAACCACCTAAAAACCACTAGAAATCCAAAGATATGTAAGAGATGATCTAACCATGGCTCTTGATACCAATTGTAACATATTGGATTTCACATACACATCACACCATAACACAAAGTAAGTAAGAGGTTTTTAGAGAGAGAGAAAGTTAGAGGTTTAGGGAACTTAGTGAGAGAAAGTGAAAGATATTATTATGAGCTCCAACTCTCTACCTTGGGAGGTAGAGAGTATTTATAGTCTTACATAAAACGCCACACAACGTGCTGTGGATCAGGCATACGATGGGTAAAGACGTCCAGTCCTCCATTTACAAAACTAAATACTACTTAACATAAAATAACTACGACTCTGAGCTTTCTAACGATTACATATACTTGAGGTGACCGACTCTTTAATACATGGAATTTCTAATTCCTAACAAAAACTCCACCGGCGTGGCTTGAGCACCAAAGCTAAAACATCTAAAGAGGACTTTTGACCTAGATTTATAATGTTAAGGCTTGGGGTTAAGGGTATGGATAAGGCATGAGAATGTTAATGAAATGGTGTTAAAATAAAATAAATTAGTCTAATACCGAGTTGCTAGCTACCCAAACAATCCGTAAACGGTAAATGATTATAGCTTCATTTTCTTTTCTTCGGATTTCCACAACTCTTGGCTTTGATTTGCCATGATAATTTTTCTTCGAACATAGCACATTAGCTAATACATTCATACTTTCAACACTTTTTTTTTTTATAAACTCATCCTTGATAAGCTCACTCAACTAACAAGGTGCGTAACTCATAATCATTTGAACAATTTCTCTTTCGGGTGACTAGCAACCAACCGTTTAGACATTGACAAAGGTTAGGTCTAAGGTTTAAAGTGTAAAAATCTTTTTGTATTTTCTAGACTTATCAAAAGCGAAAGGATGGCTCGAGAGGGTGTAACTAGGGGTATCTAGTGCTAAAGATGAGCGCTACAAATGGGTCGATGTAGGTGGTTAACTAACCGATGTGGTTAGCTAATATATATAATATGAAAAATGGAAGGCCATTTTAGGGTTAAATCCTAAGGTGCCTCTTTATGCATAATTTAATTATATACTTGCAATCACGATCTCACCTTTACTTGATGCATTAATGATTTACAACACAAGTTATAGAATAAATAAAATCACCCGGCACACTCATAGCTAGATTCAAGCATAAAAGATGTATGTTTTTATATGAAACTTGAGGCTCAAATCCTCACAATTTAGTGGTAAGGGCTATAATTTGTGCTAGCAAATGTTTATCGATCCCGGAATGGATTGCAATATTAATCGGAACACATCTCAAAGTTTCAAATATTACCAGTTTTACCAGTGGTTTGATCAAGTTATTCTAATATAATATCCTACAAGCGTGAAAATAACTACTTAGGTTCTATGGTTGAGACAAACAAAATAAGCTACTTTGGTTTTGGACTTGAGAACTTAAGGTTCTTTCGTTTAATTTTCCTATGACCTTATTTATGGGGTGATCTTTAGAATCTTTGATATTATTGTTCCTTATTTAAAGGTTCTTCTTCTTAGTCCGTGTTTTCTTTATTTCAATGGCCTCTCGACAATCCTGCGTCATCAACAAAGAGGTAGAGTAGGTTTTGGTGGACTCTCATCAATTTTTACTTTTTATGACTCTTCAACCTTCATTGTTTCTTTATTTATGTTAGGAATTAGAAATTTTCGGTATTAAAGAGTCGGTCACCTCAAGTATATGTAATCGTTAGAATGCTGCATTAGTAAGTAGTTCTTTTTATGTTAAGTAGTATTTAGTTAAAGTAACTTACCGTGGAGACGGTGGTCTTTACCTTGTATGCGATCCACGACCCATTGTGTGGCGTTTTATTGTAAGACTATAAATACTCTCTACCTCCCAAGGTAGAGTTGGAGCTATAATAAGATTTTTCTTTCTCTCACTAAGTTCCCTAAACCTCTAACTTTCTCTCTCTAAAAACCTTCTTATGCGCCTCTTATGATTATGGTTTAGTGTGTATGTGAAATCCAATATGTTACAATTGGTATCAAGAGCCATGGTTAGATCATCTCTTGCATATCCTTGGATTTCTAGTGGTTTTAGGAGGTTTGAGTTTAAGAAAAAGTTTAGTGGTTTTTGCATCATTGGTTGATTTCTAGTGTTAAAAAGTTTGGATTTTGATTTTATTTTTTGTGTTTAGAATCATCACAAGTGTTTATGTTTTTACGGATTTAAGCTTGAATCATCATTGGTTGGATTGTTTTTGGATTGAAAGTGGTTTTTATGTGTTTTTTCATGCTAGCGACTTGAGCCCGCGGAAAAGTTTTCTTGGTAGCGACTTGCTTTGCAATTTGGTAGCAGTTATTGTTAAAACAAATTACTTGGATTGGGTTAGCGACTTGTCTAGTGGAACAAAGCTTACGACAAAAATGCACGTGATGGATTCTCCACTACACGTGGCGACTTAATTAATAAGTTAGCGACTTGTACTTTATTTTGTTAGCGACTTGATGTTAAGCGAGTTGGTACTGGCGAGTTGCTATTTAGCGACTTGACAAATCACTGACTTGGTGCTGAATTAACATCAAAATTTTGCGCTGACTTGGATTGTATGAGTTGTTTTATAGCGACTTGGGACTATAGCGACTTGGCACTTAGCGACTTGGTTCAAAGTTTCCTAGCGACTTGGGACTATATCGACTTGGCACTTAGCAACTTGATTCAAAGTTTCCTAGCGACTTGGGTGATATCCTTTGAATACGGTTTTCTCTCGATTTAGTAAAATCAGGTGAAAAGAATCTATTTCCGGCTTAATCATAGAGTTATAAAATCATTTTAATCGATCATCATGTCTCTGAGCAGCTCCTACAATCATCTCCCTTTATTTGCCGAGGATGTTCAAGCTTGGATTCGGATACTAGATCCACTTAGATGCTTGGCAGAGCAGTCTGACTCTTGGGCTCAAAGTCGTTATGCTTGTCTTGGGGGAAAGGAAAATGGTCAACATTCTCAAATGCGATTGATGAAGGACCATATAAGTTGAGACTACTAGAGACATAATTGTCTGGTTAAGATGGTACGTGATTCTGAATGGAGCCGGACCAAAGATGTATGATGAGCTCAATGATAAGGAAAGAAAATTCGATGCAGTATCGGGGCTAACATCATATTGCAAGGTCTTCCAAAGACATATACAAAAGCTTATCAACCACAACAGAAGCAAAGAACGTATGGGATAATGTTAAGATGCTTCTCTGGGTTCCGAATTAACTATGGAAGACATAGAATCACAACTCTATGATGAATTTCAGCACTTCAAGATGAAACAGGATGAGAGAGTCTATGAGTACTATGTGAAAGATTCCATAAAATTTGGTGAATGACATGAGGAACATCGAAATGACCATGCCTAACATTAGGTAGACTCAAAGTTTGTTAACAACATGAATCTGAATGGCACAAGTTTGTCATACGTGAAGCTCACTAAAGGATTGAAGAACACAAACTATGAGCAACTCTATGCCTTCCTTCAACGCCGGGGAATGAGAGAACATGCCATGTTTGAAAGAGGATTCTTGAACAATTCAAAAGAAACAAATCCGGGGAGAGACAAATAAAATCAAATGATTCAACTTCCACCTTCTACTCAAACATTGGGATTACCACTAAAGCTTCACAAGTTATACCCATGGGTGATGGTAATCACAAACTCATTCACGATCAAGATTGAACAAGTTGAAGCTAATAGGCTGGTGGGACACTTCATTACTCAATGGCCCTTATGGTTAAACAAAACTTGACTCTAAATTACATACCAGCCGTCTTCACACCAACAATGAAATCGGTTGCTTCCAATCTTCACAATCATGCCGAGGAGATGGGAAAGTCATGATCACGGCCGGTTCAAGAAAAGCGATGCGAACAAGAAGAAGAGGTGGAGTAGAGAATATGTGCAATCGAATAGGGAAGAAATGGAAATCAAGGACAAGTTAATACGATCAAGTGTTACAACCGTGGAGGAGAGGGACACATTGCTAGAAAGTGCACATCGCCATACTCAAAATGCTCAATACTTGAGGATAAAGATGTTTTGCTTATTTCCAAGCCTGGGATAATGGTGTAGCTTTGAATGAAGAAGAGTTGTTATTTCTTGTTGAAATGCCAAGGCGTATGATCACGAGATGTGGATAGCAGCCTATATTAGGGAATAGGTCACAAATCATCGGAATGCTTTTCAATGGTAGTGTGATGCATCACGACTCTAATGTTGATGATGGACCTCTTGCTCAAACAACTTTCATGGCTACATTTCTCAAATGGTCTCTCTAGGTCTCATCTTCACCACAAAGGCTGGTCCATCCAAAGACAAACTTCGTTTTACGGTACTAAAACTATCTTTGATGATCTTCCTTCAAAAGGATGCATGACAAAGTACAATCAACTAAAACTATTGAGTCAAATATTGAAGATATGGGTAATATCAATGTTGTCCCATATGATCAATATGTGAAACAAAGTGAAAGTGAAGTTGAACCAAGTGATGCATCTTAGCAATCAACAATATAAGACTCTCGTTTCCACTCAATGTGGAAGAGATTATATCTTGAGTCCTCGCTTACATCCTTGTGGTATTGCGGAACATCAGTGATATGTGAACATATGCGTGAAGATGGAAACATCGGAGCCAACATCAAACAAACTTAGGTGGCATGAGATATTATATAGATCAACCATGAGCAAGCTGAGCGAAACAATGGGGCGATTCAATCTCTTGAATCAATCACGTTTGAGTTATGGATTGACGGATACCTTTGAAAAACCGGTCTTTGTCGCGTAAAACTCTTTTCTTTGGCACATCGACCGTACTAATTTTTCAAATCAAAAGGTGT
The DNA here is from genome assembly GCA_910596185.1 of Chrysanthemum makinoi. Taxonomy (NCBI): domain Eukaryota; kingdom Viridiplantae; phylum Streptophyta; class Magnoliopsida; order Asterales; family Asteraceae; genus Chrysanthemum; species Chrysanthemum makinoi. The sequence continues at coordinate 45,285,623 of OU343218.1, read as the reverse complement.
TTTTATGATTGATAATTGATTTTCAATAAAACCTTCGTTGTATTGCAACAACAATTTCTATTGAAATGATGACGATTGTTTTCAAATCTCTTTATCAATTCAGGTGATTTAAATTAGTTCCCTCCTCGTGTTGTCTTCTGAGACATTTCGGTTTGAGAAGCAAGTCCCAAGAGCGATTCTAGCGAAACCACTGTCAAAGTGCCGAATTATACACGATCACAGGCGTGCATATCTTGATCAGCGTGAGAACGTGGAACGTACTTTCAATTCAGCGAAAGTGATCAAAGACACTTTAGTAAACTCTTTAATTAGCGTTATATCTTGATCGCCCGACATTTGGTAGTGGGAATGTCACGGTCAATCCTTAGCGCATGCTCACACCACTCATTCATCTCGAAAAGAAATCATGATAAGTGCATCAATGACTCGATATTTTCACTCCATGCTACCTCGCTAACTTTGCCAATATCATGAATTAAGAAGCTTCCGCTACTCTGATGAGAATATCATCATGATCCAAAATGTGAGCATGTCGCCGGTCGAAAGTCACAACATCACAAATTCCAATACCACAATATGGATGTCTGGGAGATTTTGATAGGTGATCTCAAAGCTGGCTCAAAATTTTATCGTGGATCGATAAAAGACCTCCACTTGGATTAACCAAGCATGCAATGTGAAGAATCAATGACTACGAACTTTGAGCAAATACTACATCAAGAGTGCAAGAACAATTTATAATGTAATATCTGTTTGTATTCTATGTAAGTTTAAATGTGTTTGAGTTGACCTCCTTAGAGGGATATTGTTAGAATTAGAAATTGCGGAGTATTAAAAGGTGGTCACCTCAAGTATATGTAATCGGTTGGCTGTAGTCGTGGTTCTTTTTATGTTAAGTAGTATTTAGTTAAGTAACTTACCGTGGAGGGCTGGACGGGTCTTTACCCACAGTATGCGATCCACAGCCTGTTGTGTGGCGTTTTATTGTAAGACTATAAATACTCTCTACCTCCCAAGGTAGAGTTGGAGCTCATAATAAGATTTTTCTTTCTCTCACTAAGTTCCTAAACCTCTAACTCTTTCTCTCTCTAAAACCTTCTTATGTACTCTTGTGATTATGGTTTAGTGTGTAATAGCAATCAAATATGTTTACAATTGGTAAGCTTTGCTATTAGGGGAGTAACCTAAAAAGATACCTTCGGTTGATTTAGGATCAAATTTTGTAAGGTAATCTTTGGTGTTAAGTAGAAAACATTTGCTACCAAAAACTCTAAAATGATCTAACGTGAGCTTTTGCCTCGAAGTAACTTCGTGTATGGAGTTTACCTAAAATGGTCTAATTGAGACTCGATTAAGTATGTAAACGTTGATGTATCAACGACATTGCATAAAACTTTTGAGGAATGGATTGCTCATTTAACATGGTGCGACTCATTTCTTGTAGGGTTCGTTCTTTCTTGCTACCCCATTGATTTTGGAGTGCGAGGCAGTTGTGAGTAATACCATTAGCGTCTAAGGCTCAATTGCACTTCATTATCAATTCCCTACCATGATCGTTCTAATAGACATATAGGACTTCCTAATTGTCTTTGGATTTTCTTACTTAGTATTTCAAAGTGTCGAACATTTCAGTTTTGTTCTTTAAAAATTTAGTCCATGTGTACCTAGAGTAATCAACCACTATAACCAAAGTATAGTAGTTTCCTCCATAACTTTGGATAGCGGATGGACCAAATAAATCCATATTTAGTAATTCTAGACATAGTTGTAGAGATGTATTTTTTAGCTTTGTGACTAGAATGGACTTGTTTTCCCTACATTACAAGCATCACAAAAGTGATGTTCATATTTTAACTTAGGTAGATCTCTTACTAGATCTTTTGGATGAATCTCGATTGAAGAAATTAAGCATATTGGCATTACCCAATCTTGATGCCATAAGGTCAAGTATCATCCATAGAAGGAAGATAAAGTTTGTCTTTAGGTTCATTACCGATTTTAATGACATAAACTTCATGTTTCCTAATTCCTCTACCTATAGTGATACCGTTTTTCAATATCTTACTACCGGTTTGGTTAAAAAGTGCGTTGCACTTCTTATCACATATTTTTCCTATACTTAAGAGGTTAAAGTTTAGGTTTTTCTCGTGACACATGGATTAATGGTTAGAGATTTGTTATGCAATCGTAACTTTACGATGATTTTGCTTTTGCTATTTCCAAATACCACATTTCCTCCATTGAAGGATTCATATGTGGCGAATAAATCTTTATTTCCGTATGCCGTGCACCAGCTATCCTTGATCCACTCATGGGATCTGGGTGACCTTTAAGCACACCTAAGAAAACAATTAACTCAAAGTTTGGTCCCCATTTGTTCATGGGTCCATTAGTGTTAAACATTCCATTCATGTTAGGCATATATGGAAAAGGTGAGTATGAGCTCCATGGTGCAAAGTTTTGAAATTGAAAACCGTTTTTGCATATTTGGATTCCATCCCATTTGATGGTTACTTCTCGGATAGACATTATTAGGTCTCCTAGATGTGTTCGGTTTTGAAAATGATGGACCTTTGTTTCTTGTGAAACTTTGATTTTGACTTGGAGGTGGTTGTCTAATAGTAACATGGGTTGGTTTCTTCTTATTAACAATAACAAAATTGGTTCTAGATGAGGAAGCTATATTATTTCTCTTTGTTTTAGCCAGTGAGACCCACGGATCCTGGTTATACACTAGTGGTTCCCTTTTGTGGGATCCATTGACTCTGAGTGGATTTTGTTTTTATTGCTTTTCACAATTGTGTTTCTTTTGTTTTCACTAATTAGATCCGAATCAAGTTCTTTGAAAACCTAAACCTTTTGGTTGTTTCACGTTTAACACTATCTAATATCATATCTAGAGTATTAGTATTCATTCTAGCAATCTTAGAGTCTAGATGATCAACAAGTGTTTTGAATTTGAGCATAAAGTTCACATTCCCCACTTGCTATCTTCCCTTTTCTAGACGTTTTAATTTTCCTTTCAACTCAGTACTTCCACTTCTAGCGTTGATTTTGGTTTAAAAACTTGTTTTGTTGATTACTTTTAAACAAATTTTGCAAAGTTTATCATATTTGTACACCTTCAAATTACCTTTCTGTGAAGATGGAATACAGGCGTGGACCGCCATAGCATCGGTAGGTTATATTGAACGACCTAAAGTGTAATTTTAAAAATACATCGTTTGATTAAGTAAAATGTCGAGTTTACAAAGTATAGGTCCCAAAAGATTTCCAAAGTACCAAAATGAATTTGTTACAATCAAACGATATTTAAGTGCATAAAATATGTGAGGCCAGCGTCATTTCGACCTCCATGCAAGCCATGATGATATACTAATACTTGAGATAAAACATGCTTAAAACAGTCAACCCAAAGGTTGAGTGAAATCCATAGGTTTAATTAAATCGTTTGAACACAATATTCCGGTGAGATTCGTTGTTTCACACTCATCGTTGAAAACAAAGCAACATTTATTTCACTAAGTTCATGACAACCAAAGCGTAAACCTGCAGTATAATAGAAATTGGTAAAATCGTTTCATCATGACCCTAGAAGGTAAACTTGCCATTTTACCTTATTGATTCGAATATAGATGCGTTCGATTTCCTAAGTGGGTCAATAAAACGGGTGTGCTAATTCAATAGGCCTATTCACAATATTTAAACCACTTCGCAAGTGACTAATGGTGCATGATGTAGGGACTTCAAACATGGCAATAGAATACTTAGTGACAATAAAGAATTTGGATATAACGTCTGATTCAAAGCATTTGTGTTCGTTAAAAATACATGTATCTCAAGAGTTTGTAAAACAATTAAGTAATAGAAAGTGGGGCTATGAACTCTTTTTGATGCAATGATTATGATGACAAAAGTGGATACATTGAAATGAGGTGCAATCTCTATCTGCAACCTAATATGAATGATATGTTCTAATATAAGTCTTGATATAATGTTGTGCATGCAAACTCATATGATATCCATACCACTTGTGCATTTGAAAATAACGTCTATCGTTAGAAAAAATAAGTTTATGACATCTCGTCAAGTTATAAAATACTTTCTGTATTTATATTTGAAACAATATACTACGATAATCGTTTAGTGATAAATTAAAATTATAGTTTTAGTCCTAAAATAATATACTTTAACAGACTCATGAAAAATGACTAAAGTAGCCTCGTAAATCTAGTAAGTAACTTCGGTGAATATTGAATATTAGAAAACAAACTCAACGGTTTTAGGAAGCTTGTAGCGATATCTAAAAGTGTTAGCTTTTAACTTTTGATCATAGAAGTCTCGATCATAGAGAAAATATAGATGAAGTAGGGTAGTTGGACTAAAATATAGTTTAAGGTTAGATTTACGGCAAAGTTTGAGTGATCGTATGATCCAATGCTTACAACCGTTTGACGAACGGTTGAACATTTTGGAAAATAGGCCGTAAACTCACTTTTTACTAGAGAAGACATCGTTTTTTCAAAAGTACTTTATCGATGAAGCGGCTCCAAACATGGTCACTTGCGATAACCATTTTGGACTAATACAAAATATGTAAGTGTTAATACTTGTGAAAAAATATAATTACGATGCCATATTTCAAGCGCTTAACTTAGTGTTCGTTTAGTTCCGTTTTCTATGTTCTATATATTCTCTCGATCGTCATAGTATGTATTAATATATTTTTATAAGTCAACTCTTCTAGTTTCACGCTTAAAACTTCGGTTTTGCCCATTGAAAATCCTTGACAGCTTGTATTATTCGAAAATTAGTTTTCAGATGCGTTAAACTTAAAATTAACGTATCTTTTTAGATTTATAAACCGCTTTTAACCCGTTCAAGTGGCCATGGTTTCGTTTATAAGTCTAGTTTCTGAAAATATAAGCCGAAATATCTCACAACCTACTGAAATTTCCAGATTTTACAAAATGACAGCCCTTAATTATATGTTGTAAATAATTTTTCTAGTTCAAAGCTTGTATTTTCAACCCTTCCAATCAACACCAAAAGTATTCTAAACCTACCATACACCTTCTTAGGGTGTCATGGATTCCTAAACTTCACCAAAATTGATAGGTTCAATTAAATCACTAGTTATTAAATCTTAGGTCCAAATAATTAGAAAATCTCATATAAAGTGGTATGAAACATATGTATTACTTGCATGCTTGTTTCTAAAAATTAAAATAGAGCAAGTATGGATATTGAAAGAGTAGGAAAAATTATTTAGAACTTACTTAAGTGATGAAGGGATTGTTGCAAATATATAATCAACCTAGAGGTTTATATTTCAAAACCTAAGATACAACACTAATAGAGCTTGTATAAAACTTGAACTTGGAATTTTGATGGATTCTTCTTTCTTGTTCTTGAGTTGGTCGAACCACAAGGACCATGGAAGTATTTTTTTCTTTCTTTGGCTAGTTTTCTTGAAAGATACTAGTATGTATTTATGTTTATGTTAATATGTATATAAAGTCAAGTATCATTACATTAGGACATTAATGTAATTAATTGGTCAAGTGAAAGTATTGAATGGTGACAAGGGGCATTGGCATTTTGGGAGATGGTGAATGAGGTGGTGAATTTCATTCATTAGCTTTGTACATATGTGTTATTTGGATAGGATTTAGTTGGGATATTTTGTTTTTTAGGTATAGAGTTAGCTAGAAATCAATTTTAATGGAACAAAATAAAATATATCGAAGTCATAAAAATTATAAAAAAATACATTTCTCCATGAGTTTTGAGGAATAAATAATTATCGAGTTGAATTTACGAAACAAATCAGTAAATTATTCATAATAAATGATCGTCGCGATAAGCGTTTATTTAATAGAAAAATATCGTTAATTTAATACAAACTCATGTATGAACTAATATGATGATGATGTTACTTTGATATGTACACTAACTCTAGTCTATATGGAATGTTCTCAAGGATGTTTCATGAATACGCAGCTAAACCCTTACTGATTCACGCTAATTTGATACTAAAGTAAACCTAGTTTACGAAAAATGATGAATAGTTAATGTGACGGTGATTTTTCTCGAGGAATGAATAGTGTTTCATGAATAGTAAAATTTTGAAATAACCTTTCAAAATATCAAATCGACTTCAAAAACAATGAATAGTAAAATAATGAATAGTAACCGATGGAATAGTAAAATTCTAGAGATGAATAGTAAAATTTTAAAGTTTATAAATGACACGAAATTACGATTTGTCACAATATTTATTATGCAATGAGTCATCATCTAATGATGAGCTACTATAGTATTCGTGACATACCTCGTCATTTGCCATGAGACAAATTTCTTAGTTCTCCTCCAAGCTCATTCCCATGAACCGCTTACGAATGCATTTGTTTATCACGCTTGGGACACACTAATAAAGTGGTTTAGGTCCCCACATTTAAAGCAAGTGCGATCATCCCGTGCCTTCTCGTCATCTTTGCTTTTTTGGAACCCTTTCTGTGAAGTCATATGGTTTGCTTGGCGATCTTCCCTTTCTTCAAAGAACTTATTGAAGTCCCTTACGCTTGCATGGATACTCCTGGTCATCACTATCCAGAAGAGAATTTTCTTCATAAGCTTGAGACCTTCTTGGGTTTAAGGAGCGAGAGGTTTGTGCTTCTCTTTCACTTTTGAGGCTTGAGGTCTTTTGTGAGGACAAGCTCATAGACTTTTAAATTGCCTATGAGTTCATCAAGGGTGAGGATTGACAAGTCTTTTGATTCTTCGATTGCCGTCACCTTAGATCTCCACTTGGATGGAAGTGCCCTTAGATATCTCCTAACATGATTAAGACTAGAGAAAGATTCATCAAGTGCTTGTAAGGATGTAATTATAGTATTAAAGTTAGCAAAAGAATGATCTATAGTATCCTCATCCGATATTGAAAATTGTTCATATTGTTGAACAAATAAATCTATCTTATTATTTTTAACTTGTTGATTACCTTGATGAGTTACAACTAAAGAATTCCAAATTTCTTTTGAGGTTTTAAGCATGGAAATTCTTTCGAATTCCTTTTTGGGTAAAGCATTATATAAAACCATTTTAGCTTCACTATTTTGGAAAGCTTTTTCTTAATATCATCGGTGAGTTTATCATGAGGTATGTTAACTAAATTTCCATTTTCATCTTTTGCAATGGCTTCAAAATCGCCTTCAACAATGATGTACCAAAGATCAATATCTTTTGACTTCACATACGTTTCGAATCTATTTTCCAATATATAAAACCATTAGTTTCAAGTAGTGAAGGTCGATTTATTGGATTACTTGCTTGTAATTTTAAGGCCCGATCAATAAAAGTTTTAAAATACGTTTACTTTAAAACTTTTATAAACTTAGCTCTTGATGCCAATTGTGGAAAACTAGAAGGGGGTTGAATAGTTTGGCCGATTTTAAGTTAATTTCAAAAACTTTAGATTCGATGTTATGTGAAATCGTATGGATGAAGACAAAATGCAGTCTAAGAGTAATGCAAGTAAAGTAAGGAAGTAAAAGTAAGGATAGAAATAACTGTGATTTATAGTGGTTGCTTTACAAGGACACCTTCCTTGCCCTACTCCACTCCCGAGTCACCTACTCGAGAGTTCAAGCACTATGTCAACAAAATCCTTCAACTTGGCGAGAGAAGCCTTTTTCAGCGTTACTTACACCTTTTCAGGTACAAAGCTAAATACGAGATTAGTAACCACGGGAGGACCAAACCAACACTACTATAAAACAAAATATGTGAAATATGAATTACAAGATCTTTTCTGAAATCTTGTGGAGGAACAAATCAATCAAGGACCCCTTGCTTGGATGACTTCTAGAATACTGTGATCTACGCCTTAGAGAAGGACCTATATGGGAATCCTGAAAATAGAAGAAAGAACAACAGATCAAGTGATCTTTTGTTAGAAGAGTGTAAGAATATATGAGAGTTTGTAAGAAGAGGGTTAAGTAAAAATGAAGAAATGGCTCTCTATTTATAGGCAAATTCACCCTTTGTTGCGCGGATCCTCACCCGAGGATCCGTCGATGTTCAAAGGGATCCATGGGCTCCTCTTTGCCCATGGGTTTTTGGGTTATGTGTCATGGGTCATGGGTCCTAGATTATGATCCATGGGTATCTAAATAGATACAATGTATCTAATAGATGCAATACATCTAGACAATGGGCAGGTTAACTCCATGGGTTATGGATATGATCCATGGGTATAGGTCATAGGTTGTGGTTTTTACCCCATCCTAATAAACTATTACAACAAATGAATTATTACAACAATTTGTATTAAATGACTATATGCAGATGCTTTACAAAAATAACATGTATCCTTATAATTTTACTTATGATAATATTATATTTTTTATCAACAAAACACAAAGAGATCGCTAAATATTAATAAACGTTTTTACGGTTTATTTGTATTATATGATATACGTTATCAAAATTGAAACGAACCAAAAGACAAACTTTTGTCTTACACTCTATGGATGATACTTACGACCTTTTTGGCATAGAAGATTGGGTCACACCAATATGCAACTTCTTCAATCGCTATCATCCAAAAAACTTGTAAGAAACCTACCTAAACTAAAATAAATGTATCAATTTGTGATGCTTGTAACAGAAAACAAGTCCAAAATGCTAGTCATAAAGCTAAAAATATGGTTTCTACAAAAAGTGTCTACAATTACTACATATGGATTTATTTGGTCCATCGCTATCCAAGAGTTACTGAGGTAACTTCTATACCTTGTTATAGTGGATGATTACTTTAGAACACATGGACTAAATTTTTAATGAATAAAATCAAACATTTGATTACTTTGAAATCTTAAGTAAGAATATCCAAAGACAACTAGGAAGTCCTATTATGTCAATCCAACAGTTATGGTGGGGAATTTGATAATGAAGTTCAATTCAAAGCTTTTGTGATGCTAATGGTATTACCTGAATTTCTGACTCCTCGCTTCACAATCAAATGGATTAGATGAAAGGAAAATACAACCCAATAAGAAATGAGTCGCACCATGATAAATGAGCAATCTATTCCTCAAAAATTTTTGTTGCAATGTAAATAGACACATCAGCCTATATAGTAAATCGAGTCTTGATTAGACAATTCTTAGGAAAAAACTCATACGAAGTTGTTACGGGGCAAAAGAGCCTTCATTAGAGAACACTTTGAGTCTTTGGTAGTAAATGTTTCATACTTAACACTTAAAGACTATTTAAGCTAAATTCGATCCAAAATCAGCTTGAAGGTATCTTCTTAGAATATTCTCCTAATAGTAAAAGCATCCTAATACTTGATAAAGAAACCATGAAAGTTGAAGATTCTTTAAATGTCAAATTTCATGAGAGTCCTTCTAAAACTACCTTACCTCTTATGCGATGACGAGTTAATCGAGTGAAGTCTTGAAATAAAAAAATGTAAACAAGGAAGATGAACCATTAAACAATGAAATCATCAATGTTAGAGAGTCTAAAGATCATCCCGTAGAAAAGGTTATTGAAGAAAAGTTAAATGAAAGAACTCTAGGTCTCAAGTCCAAAACCAAAGTAGTCTATTTTGTTTATGTTGTCAACCATAGAACCTAAAAACACTCAAAGCTATAACAGATGAAAGTTGTTGGGTTATATTTTATGCAAAGTGGAATTAAATAAATTTATTTCTAACATAGTTTGGACACTTGTCCCTCCACCTAAAAACCAAACCATAATTGGAACAAAATGGGTATATAAAAACAAATTAGATTTAAACGGTTTAGGTGTCTAGAAATAAAAAGCTATACTTGTTGCTCAAAGGATATAACCAACAGAATGCATAGAATTTGATGATACCTATGCTCCGTAGCTAGATTAGTCTATAAGAATCCTTCTTGCTTATGCTTGTGCTCATGATCTTAAGCTCTTTCAAATGGATGTTAAAAGTGCTTTTGTAAATGGTTTTATAAATGAAAAAGTTTATGCATCTCAACCTTGAAGGCTTTATTAGGTTTCAAAAGAGCTAATCAATGTACAAACTAAAGAAAGCTCTATGGTCTTAACCAAGCCCCAAAAGGCTTGGTATGATAGACTCAAAGCATTTTTAATCAAAAACAACTATACCATGGGGTTAGTTGACAATACACTTTTTACAAAGAAAAAGGAATCACAAATAATTATTGTTCAAATATATGTGGACGATATTATATTCGGATAAACTTGTCAAGACATGTGTGATGATTTCTCAAGAATCATGCATGATGAGTTTGAAATGAGTATGATGGAATAATTAAGTTTCTTTCTTGGTCTACAAATCAAACAACTAGAAGATGGTATCTTCTTTAATCAATCCAAATACATAAAATAAATGTTAAAGAAATTGAATTAGAAAACTAATAAGAACACTAATGTCATCCGATACCAAACTCACCAAAGATGAAGACGGCGAATCCGTTGATAACAACAAATACCGTGGCATGATTGGTATTCTTCTCTACCTCATGGCTAGTCGGCCGGATATCATGTTTAGTGTAGGTCTTTGTGCTAGGTTTCAAGAAGACCCTAAAACTTCACATCTAGAAGCCATCAAAAGAATATTTAGATATATTAAGGGTACAACTCAATTGGGATAATGGTTTCCTAAGGGGATGGGGGTAGAAACTATTGTATATGCAGATTCGGACCATGCAAGTGATTATGTTGACCGAAAAAGTACAAGAGGTGTTTGCACTTTCATGGGGTGTTGTTTAACATCTTGGTTCTCAAAACAGCATTAGTCATCTCAACAACGAAACCGAATATGTCTCGCCGGCAAAAGCATGCCAACAAGCACTATAGATGAAACAAGCGTTAGTTGGCTACGACATCCATCTAAGTGACATTTCTATGCGACAACAAAGGTGCTATAGATCTTAGCAAAAATTCGGTGTTGCATTCTCGTACCAATCATATAGAGATCCGTCATCACTTCTTAAGAGACAATTTTCAAAAAGGGAACATTTCAATTGAGAAAGTATCATCCGAACACAACATAGCCGACGTCCTCACCAAACCATTGAAGCGGGAGCAATTCAATTTACTTCGTCTATGTCTTTGTCTTATGGAATGTCGTCTTGAAATACTTTTTCTCTACAAGGTCGCGTAAATTTTGCTTTACCTCTTCTTCTGAGTCTAGGATCTCTATTTCACACGACTCATAAACAATATGGGGATTTATTTTAAAAACTAAAGATATTTTCTCTACAAGAAACTCTTCTAAATATTTTCTAAAGGATAATTCTCCCCGTATTATGTTGTCATAAAATCACTCTCACGTCTAGGAAAAACACTCTTTTACTCATCATTAATACAAAGTAAAAACCTTTTTAATTGCATCTCATATGTCTTTTGAATGCTAAAGGGAATACATAACTAATATGTATTTCCAGGTACATTCAATCAAGAAAAAATGAATTAAGGAGTCTTTGGGTATCTCACGTATACATATACATACATATTTTTTCATTTCTATGTTTATTTTTCTTTCTTTAAGGAGTCTAGATAACCACAACTCCATATGGTTTCCATATAGGCACAAACTAGGCACTATTGTTTCCAAAAACAATATTTTTCTTCTGCCTGAGAACACTAGTTTCCCCGGATCCCACCATTTACACTGGACAAATACCTGAAGGATCGGATCCGTGGGAACCGTGTCACACTATCCTCTTTTATCAAATCTTTCTCTTATTTTGGCTTGAAATTTTCAAATTTTCAACATTTTATCTTTATCACTAATGAATATTTTCCTTAATGCTTGTGCTCTCATGATCACTTGCTTTAAAGTCGTATCTAATCATTAGATTATATTCCATATTTTGGTTTTAGCATTCATTGCAATGCATTATTTGTTCTATAAATAAGGTTCCAAAATGCTTGCATATCCATCACTTTCAACTTCACAAACAACCATCATCATGTCTCCCAAAAGATCCTCAAAAAATGATGAACTATCTAGTGAAAACAACCCTTTTCAAGAAATCCAAAACTTTATCCTACCACCTTCCATAATACCACCACCACCCAAAACTAGGAAAACCGCCGGATTAGCAATCGAGTCTCAACTTGACACTCAAATCACTCTAGCGGAACTCCTTAAGACTCCAAAAACCACTCCGCTACCCTTGTCTAGCTCACCACCCACTCCATCCCAACCATCAAAATCTACCCAACTAGCCTCAAATATAAACCCAAAAGAGCTAGTATTTTTAACACCTCCAACATCTCCAAATACCTTCTTCAAAGAGCTTGAAAACTCACTACCTCTACCACCCATCACCTTACAAGAACATCTAGGTTCTTTCCCACCACCAATCACCAACATCATGGACTTTCATCTACACTTACTGACATTTCCACCACCTAATCCGCACTCCAAAAATCAAACTTGGTTGGAGACCATCCACCCACACCTCCCTCACTATCTCTTTTGCGAACATTGCCAATCCACTAGGGATCTCGCAATGGAAATAAGGGACGAAATGCGGTTCATTCTCAACCATATCCTTGATCGCATCAACATTATCACTCACCAAAACTTCCATCATTAGACCCTATGCAAGCATGGAAGGAATGATAATAATTTTTTTTTTCTTTTGGGTCTTTCTAAAGAACAAACCCTTGTTCTTAGTTTTACAATTGTATGTGGCATATATACCACTACATTTCGATGTTTTATTACAAGGATTTGTTTATGTATCATGGCTTTCTCTCTTGTTTCTCGTCTTCTACAAGATTATATTACATGTTATCACTAACATCTTTTTTGTAGGTATTATTTTTTCTCACTTGACGCCCTATTCTAGGGGGAGCTACCGTCTAGGGGGAGTTAGTGCTTTGTGGATCATTTTTTTCACCATTTATTTTTTACTCGACTCACTTTTTGTTTCTACAAAAAGGGGGAGAAGAGAGTAAAACTCACATATACACTTTCAAAACGTACATCTAATCTTATGTTTTACTCACCATAACTTTATATTTTGTCATCAACAAAAAGGGGGAGATTGTTAAATACAAATAAACCGTAAAAACGTTTGTTTATATTTAGCGATCTCGTTATGTTTTGTTGATAACAAATATAAAGTTATGATAAGTAAAATTATAGGAATACATGTTGTTTTGCAAAGTATATACATTTGGTCATTTACATATATGCTGTAATAATAAATTGGTGTAATATAATATGTAATAGGTTGGGTAATATCCAATACCCATGACCCATACCCATGGAGCTAATCCATAAGCCATGACCCATTGCATGACATCATGCATGAAATCATGTTGGGTATTATCCAAGAACCATGACCCAATGTCCATGATCCATGACCCAAGACCCATGACCCATTGTCTATATACATTGTATCATGTTTGGTACCCATGACCCAAAGTCCATGAACCATGGCTCATAACCCATAACCCGTAACCCGATTTGCAACCCAAAATCCGGATTATTCTAACCGAGACTGTCGGATCCCTGGAAATGCACTACCCGGATCCATTGGGTGAGGGATCCACCGGAACCGTGGGACAGAAGGCTTTTTTGCCTATAAATAGTGAGTCATTTCTTCATTGTATCTCACCCTTCTTTTAACAACTCTCTAATATATTATCTCACTCTCCTAACCTCTGATCATTTGATCATTCTAGTATTTCTTCTATCTTTTGTTGTGATTCTCATATAGGTCCTTCAATGAGATCACGCTATTCTATAGGTCATCCAAGCAAAGGGTCCTTGATTGATTTGTCCATCCATAAGATTTCTGTAGCATCTCTTGTAATTCATATTTCACATAGTTGTTTTGTAATAGTGGTGTAAAGGTTTAGTTCTACCTCGTGGTAGACATCGGTATTTAGCTTTGTACCAGAAAAAGTGTAAGCGACGTTGTGAGGCTTCTCCGCCAAGTTGAAGGAGCTTGTTGACATAGTGCTTGAATTCTCGAGTGGGGTACTCGGGGAGTGGAGTAGGGCATGGAAGGTGTCCTTGTAGCCGATCCACGATAAATCACTTGTGTCACTACTTTCTATCCTTTTACTTTACTTGCTTTCATTACTTACTTTACTTATTGCTTCGTACTATTTATCCATCCATACGAATTCACATAAGATCAAATCTAAATCTTTGAAACTTAAAATCGATAAAACTATTCAACCCCCCTTCTAGTTTTCCACAAAGTAATTTAGAAGCCCTGTCATTTGAGCCAAGAGTTGGCCTTGACATTTGAGATGCACCAGAGATCAAAAGATCTCTTGACATACGTGGTCACCAACTTGTTGGCTTCTTGAAAAACAACGTATATTATACAACCAAATTGTGTATTACATGGGATTTATCATAAAATTTTTCTTATTTTTTTGAGTGCGATACATTAGGGAAGTAGCCTAATTACCCGATATAGTTTTATCGACATGATACTAGAACGCATACTTGTCGGCAAGTCTGATATCGAGGAGTTTGAACACTTGACACTACATTTCAGTAGGAACCGTGATGATCGAGGACTTCTATCATTTTGACCCTTACTGTTTCTACACAATGATATTGCCGGTTTCAAAATGAATGAGTGTTCTTCACTTCTCCTGTCACAGTATGTGTAACAACTCAAAATTTTCACGTTAATATTTATTCAAAACATAAACATTTTATCCAAAAGCGTGTACAATTTTGAATTTTATTCCGCGCGTAACGAAAACCGACTCTGAATATTTTAATCACATTAACTTAATATTTAGTTCACTTATAATCATTATATGTAATTTTAAAATTTAATTTAAAATTTAAAATTTAACGAGTATAAACTTGCGTTTTAAAAAATTTTACTTATATGCAAACTTGGCCTATACGTTCACCACATTTTCTAAAATGTTTAAAAACTTTTATATTTTTGAAAAAGTCAACACATTTCCCTCCTCCATTGACCATAAAATCATCCCTTGATTTTATAAGCTAAACAATATCAAACTACACAATATTTACACTAAATTAACTAATTTGTAAACAAATAAACTGTAAAAACGTTTATTAATATTTAGCGATCTCTTTGTGTTTTGTTGATAACAAATATAATGTTTTCATAAGTAAAACTATAAGGATACATGTTGTTTTTGTAAAGCATCTACATATAGTCATTTAATACAAATTGTTGTAATAGTTTATTAGGATGGGTAAAAACCACAACCCATGATCCATACCCATGGAGCATATCCATACATGGGAGTTAACCCATACCCATTGACTAGATGCATTGCATCTATTAGATACATTGTATCTACTTAGATACCCATGGTTTAAACCATAACCCATGACCCATGGCCCATAACCCAAAAACCCATGGGCAAAGAGGAGTCTCATCACGGATCTCTCGGAGTTACACTAGACGGATCCCTCAAGCAAGGGATCCGTGGGATCTGTGCAACAGTGGCAAGAATTTGCCTATAAATAGAGAGCCATTTCTTCATTTTTACTCACCCCTCTTTTTAGAAACTCTCTCATATATTCTTACACTCTTCTCACAAAAGATCACTTGATCTAGAGAGTTGTTCTTCTTTCTTCTATTGTGATTCTCATATAGGTCCTTCTCTAAGGCGAGATCACGAGCATTCTACAAGTCATCCATGCAAGGGGTCCTTGATTGATTTGTTCCTCCACAAGATTTCTGTAGCAAAGATCTTGTCATATTTCACATATTTGTTGTGTTATAGTAGTGTTGGTTTGGTCCTCCGTGTTACGGACTCGATATTTAGCTTTGTACCGGAAAAAGGTGTAAGCAACGTTGTGAAGGCTTCTCCGCCAAGTTGAAGGAGTTTGTTGACATAGTGCTTGAACTCTCGAGTAGGTGACTCGAGGAGTGGAGTAGGGCAAGGAAGGTTTCCTTGTAGCCGAACCATTATAAATCGGTTATGTCATTTCTATCCTTAACTTTACTTACTTTACTTGCATTACTCTTAGATCTATACTATCTCTTCATTCATACGATTTCACATAACATCGAATCTAAAAGTTTTTGAAACTAACTTAAAATCGGCAAAACTATTTAACCCCCCCCCCCTCTAGTTTTCCACAATTGTGCATCAAGAGCTAAGTTTATAAAAGTTTTAAAGTAAACCGTATTTTAAAAACTTTTCGATCACTATGGGTTCTGAAAATTACAAGTAAGGGCAATCCATGCAGACTTTGGGGATGGAAAAATGGGCGTAAGTGAAGTCTAAAGATATTGATCTTTGGTACATCATTGTTGAAGGCGATTTTGAAGCCACTGCAAAAGATGAAAATGGAAATTTAGTTAACATACCTCATGATAAACTCACCGATGATATTAAGAAAAAAATTTCAAAAAATAGTGAAGCTAAAATGGTTTTATATAATCTCTTACCCAAAAAGGAATAATTTCCATGCTTAAAACTTCTAAAGAAATTTGGAATTCTTTAGTTGTAACTCATCAAGGTAATCAACAAGTTAAAGACAGTAAAATAGATTTATTTGTTCAACAATATGAACAATTTTCAATATCGGATGAGGAGACTATAGATCATTCTTTTGCTAACTTTAATACTATAATTACATCTTTACAAGCACTTGATGAATCTTTCTCTAGCCGTAATCATGTTAGGAGATATCTAAGGGCACTTCCATCCAAGTGGAGATCTAAGGTGACGGCAATCGAAGAATCAAAAGACTTGTCAATCGTCACCCTTGATGAAGTCATAGGCAATTTAAAAGTCTACGAGCTTGTCCTCGCTAAAGATTCTGAAGCCTCAAAAGTGAAAGAGAAGCACAAATCTGTTGCCCTTAAAGCCAAGAAGGTCTCAAGCGATGAAGAGAACTCCTCTTTGGGATAGTGATGGCGAGGAGTATGCCATGGCGGTAAGGGACTTCAAGAAGTTCTTTAAAAGAAAGGGAAGATACGTCAAGCAACCATATGGCGACAAGAAAGGATTCGGAAAAGCAAAGAGGGCGAAGAAGGCAAGGGATGATTGCGCTTGCTTTAAATGTGGGGACCCAAACCACTTTATTAGTAAGTGTCCCAAACGTGATGAACAAAAAGCATTCGTGAGCGGTGCGTGGGGAATGAGCGAGGAGGAAGACGAAGAAATTTGTCTCATGGCAAATGACGAGGTATGTCACGAATACTATAGTAGTTCATCATTAGATGATGACTCATTGCATAATGAATATGACAAACTTTGCAAAATTAGTTTAAAAGTAATCAACAAAAAAAAGTTTTTGAAAAACCAAAATCAACGTTTAGAAAAGGAAGTCATTGAGTTAAAAGCAAAATTAAAACGTCTAGAAAAGGGGAAGATAGCAAGTGGGGAATGTGAACTTTGCGTTCAACTTCAAACACTTGTTGATCATCTAGACTCTAATAGATATGATATTAGATAGTGTTAAAACAGGAAACAACCAAAAAGGTTTAGGTTTTCAGCAACTTGATGCGTCAACTAGTGAAAACAAAGAAACACAATTCGTAAAAGCAATAGAAAAACAAACCACTGTGGTCACGGATCCCACGGTGGGTCTGCTGAAGCAAACAGTAGTAATAATATAGCTTCCTCATCTAGAACCGATTTTGTTATTGTTAATAAGAAGAAACCAACCCATGTTACCTTTAGACAACCACCTCCTAGACAAATTCAAAGTTTTACAAGAAACAAAGGTCCATCATTTTCAAAACCGAACACATCTAGGAGACCTAATAATGTCTATCCGAGAAGTAACCATCAAATGGGATGGAATCCAAATATGCAAAACGGTTTTCAATTTCAAAACTTTGCACCATGGAACGCATACTCTCCTTTTCTATATATGCCTAACATGAATGGAACGTTTAACACTAATGGACCCATGGACAAATGGGGACCAAACTTTTGAGTTAATTGTTTTCTTAGGTGTGCTTAAAGGTCGACCTAGATCCGGATGAGTGGATCAAGAATAGCGGGTGCACAAGGCACATGACCCAAAAATAGATTTATTTTCCACATATGAATCCTTCGATGGAGGAAATGTGGTATTTGGAAATAGCAAAAGCAAAATCATCGGTAAAGGTACGATTTCTAACAAATCTCTAACCATTAACGATGTGTGTCATGTAGAAAACCTAAACTTTAACCTCTTAAGTATAGGACAAATCTGTGATTAAAAGTGCAACGTACTTTTTAACGAAACCGGTAGTAAGATATTGAAAAATGATATCACTATAGGTAGAGGAATTAAGAAACATGGAGTCTATGTCATTAAAATCGGCAATGAACCTCAAGACAAACTTTGTCTTACTTCTATGGATGATACTTCGACCTTATGGCATCGAATATTAGGTCATGCCAATATGCGACTCCTTCAATCGCTATCATCTAAAGATCTAGTAAGAGATCTACCAAAATTAAAATATGAACATCACTTTTGTGATGCTTGTAATGTAGGAAAACAAGTCCATGCTAGTCACAAAACTAAAAATATGGTCTCTCTGACTAAGTGTCTAGAATTACTACATATGGATTTATTTGGTCCATCCGCTATCCAAAGTTATGGAGGAAACTACTACACTTTGGTTATAGTGGATGATTACTCTAGGTACATATGGACTAAATTTTTAAAGAACAAAACTGAAACGTTTGATTATTTTGACATATTAAGTAAGAAAATCCAAAGACAATTAGGAAGTCCCATATTGTCTATTAGAACGGATCATGGTAGGGAATTCGATAATGAAGTGCAATTTGGAGCCTTATAGTGGATCATTTGTTGTAATAGTTTATTAGGATGGGTAAAAACCACAACCCATGACCCATACCCATGGAGCATATCCATAATCCATGGAGTTAACCCATACCCATTGACTAGATGCATTGCATCTATTAGATACATTGTATCTACTTAGATACCCATGGTTCAAACCATAACCCATGACCCATGACCCATAACCCAAAAACCGATGGGCAAGAGGGCGTCTCACGGATCCACTGGAGTTACACTAGACGGATCCCTCAAGCAGGGATCCGTGGTATCCGATACTGCAAGATGGCAAGAATTTGCCTATAAATAGAGAGCAATTTCTTCATTTTTACTCACCCCTCTTCTTACAAACTCTCTCATATATTCTTAAACTCTTCTAACAAAAGATCACTTGATCTAGAGAGTCGTTCTTCTTTCTTCTATTGTGATTCTCATATAGGTCCTTCTCTAAGGTGAGATCGAGCATTCTACAAGTCATCCAAGCAAGGGGTCCTTGATTGATTTGTTCCTCCACAATATTTTTGTAGCTAAGATCTTGTATTTCATATTTCACATATTTGTTGTGTTATAGTAGTGTTGGTTTGGTCCTCCGTGTTACGGACTCGGTATTTAGCTTTGTACCGAAAAAAGGTGTAAGCACCGTTGTGAAGGCTTCTCCGCCAAGTTGAAGGAGTTTGTTGACGTAGTGCTTGAACTCTCGAGTAGGTGACTCGGGGAGTGGAGTAGGGCATGGAATGTGTCCTTGTAGCCGAACCACTATAAATAGGTTGTGTCATTTCTATCCTTTATGTTAATACAAATAAGCCGTAAAAACGTTTATTTATATTTTACGATCTTCTAATGTTTTGTCGATAACAAACATAAAATCATTTTAACGAAACAAATAAAATGCGTAAATAGTTTGATTCAATAGTTTTCTAACACACTAACGTTTTCACATAAAACACTAAAACAAGTATAAGTGATTTTATGATTTAGATACATATGTACAACAACTAGTGTTTAGATATTGGGCTAACATATACTTAAACTAAGTATACACTAAAATGGGAAAAAACAAGTTTATACTAAAATGGGTAAAAATAAGTATACACTAAATG
Organism: Chrysanthemum makinoi; assembly: GCA_910596185.1. NCBI lineage: Eukaryota > Viridiplantae > Streptophyta > Magnoliopsida > Asterales > Asteraceae > Chrysanthemum > Chrysanthemum makinoi. Next base: position 45,265,724 of record OU343218.1, on the reverse strand, counting down.
GGTAAAAACTAGCAAATGGTATTGACCCATAACCCATGGTTTTATATAAACCACTTAACCAAGTTCATTGTATCCTTGAGATACATTGTATCTAGAAAGAAACCCATGGATCAACCCATAACCCATGACCCATGACCCATAACCAAAAATACCCATGGGCAAAGAGGAGCGTCCCACGGATCCCTAGATTTGTGCTAGACGGATCCCTTGTGGAAGGGATCCGCGGGATCCGGGGAACAGTAGAATTTATCCTCTATAAATAATGAGCCGTTTATTCCTTTTTGCTAACCACTCACACACATACTTCCTCCAAGCATTGTACCTCTCTAACCTCAGATCCAAGAGATCTATGTAGTTTGTCTTTTGTTTTTGTGTGATCTTCTAAGTTCCTCTTAAAGGCGAGATCACCACTTCTTGAAGTCGAGCAAGCTCAAGTCCATGAGTTGCCATGCTTCGTCATCATCAAGACAACTAAGGTTCTCTTGTTGATTGTTCTTTCTTCCTCCGTAGATGTTGTGTTGAAGGCATTAGTGAAGGATGCCGAAAGAGTCAAGACGAAAGCATTAGTGAAAGGTGCTTAACGTCCATGTCAAAAGCATTAGTGAAGAATGCTAAAGGTGTCAAGACGAAGGCATTAATGAAAGGTGCCAAGTGTTGTGTCGAAGACATTAGTGAAGGATGCCTAAGAATCAAATCAAGTGGCATTATAGAAGAATGCCTAGGTCGTATAATCGATGAGGTGCATCGTTATACATATAAGTATTTGTTTATTTCCACGGATGGTGATATCCTTGATGGTGTTGTAATAAGGAGTGGATCTCCTTAAGTTTAGGTGTTGTGTTGTGACGGGTAGTAGTTCCTCCATAGTAATGGAACTAGGTGCTTAGCCTAGTACCTAATAAAGGGTAGGCGACGTTGTGATAGGACTAGTTCTCCTTGGTGTGAAAGAACTCGGTGGTTAGCCTAGCACCGTATAAAGGGTAGGCAACGTTGTGTTAGGTGTGGTTCGCCTTGGTGTGAAAGAACTTGGTATTTAGCTTTGTACCGGAAAAAGGTGTAAGCGACGTTGTGAAGGCTTCTCCGCCATAAGGAGATTGGTGTAGTGTTTACGAACTCTTGAGTAGGTGACTCGGGGAGTGGAGTAGGGCAAGGAAGGTTTCCTTGTAGCCGAACCACTATATATACTTGTGTCGTGGTGATGTGCTTCTTACTCTTTATCTTTCATTACACGTTTATATATCTATCTATCAACGTCCAACATAAACAACCAAATTGATTGACATAAGTCGATCTAAATATTTAAAAGGAAGTTTTTAGTTGGCAAAACTATTCAACCCCCTTCTAGTTTTCCACAATTGGCATCAGAGCTTCGTTACCAAGTTTCTTAAAGTATGTTGTACTTTAAAAACTTGATACGATCCGTGTATGTTTGAAAACTACAAAGAAGGATTTTTCAAATTCATGTTTTCTTTTAAATCTTTTTGTTGGACATTGATAGATCATTCTAACAATTTTTGTTTTAAGAAATCTTCATGTTAGGATCTCTCCAAAACCTTCATTTCTATTCAAAGAATAATGAAGTCAACATTCAAGAAAGAATCTAAAAGTAAATACAACTTACTTACACCAAGTACAAAGGATTACTTTAAAAGCTCATGAAGCATTTTTTGGTATTATACCAAACCAAGAAGCATAGAGGTATGTTTTACTTTTCATTAGATAGCTTACATGAGTTTATTCATATCATAGTTATTTTTTAATATTTGCTAGCATCTTTAAAAGTCTCTTTCGTCACTTTTCCGTCTTATTCATCATTGGGAATAGTATTCCTTTTGATTCATCAAACTAACGTCGTCATCACATATGAACCCTCGATATGTTATTCATCAAAACCCGTCGTCCAAAAACAATCTTTCATCTAATACCTCCAAACTATTTTTTAGTAAGCTAGTTTATATGCCTACCACAAAAATAATGCCAGACAATCCTTTTTCTGTCCACATTATCCGGATCCCCCTAGTTGCACTAGCCGGATCCCAAATACAAGGGATCCGGGGGAACCGTGGAACAGAAACTCACTATACGCTTTCAAAAACACCACGGTCTTTTTCCCTATACTCACATAACACAAAACGACTAAACCACTGATTCCATCTTCATTGGATTCCATACTCTCAAGTATTCTTCTCTAGAACATCATTAATTACACTAACTTCTAATCTTCATCATCATCCTAGGGTTTATGGTTTCACAAATCTCTAATAAATTACTTTAATTAGGGTTTTCAAAATTAATCATGAAAAGGAGCTTTTAACATAATTAAGATCACATCGTGTTCACATCATTGTTAATACAAATCAAAACCATAAACCCATCTCAAGTAATTTGACCTAATTGGAAAATTTGTGTTTCTAGGACCAACCATGCCTAAAGCCACTCAACAAGATCATCATGATACTGTCCATTACCTTACTCATTACTATCGAAATGAGGAACTCTCAAAAAGCGACCGCAAGGTCTTCAAAAAGCTCGGAAAACGACTTATCCACGAAGGTCGTGTAATCAAGGAATGTTTCCTTGAGGATACCGACATTCGTCAAGTCTTTTCGGCAATCAATTTTGATTGTCTTCTTGACATTGATGAACAAATTTGTCCGGTTTTCATCTTTGAGTTTTATAAAAGCATTAGGATCATTCGAAACGCCGATGATAGCATTTCAATCTCTTTCGTCATCAATAAACGAAACTTCACTCTCACCCTCAACACCTTTGCTCAAATTCTTCGCATTCCTTGTGAAGGAATTTGTATGTACTCTCAAGATTGGGCTATTAACATCCAAAACCTTGCACTTGATTCTAAACCAATGTACCATACTCCTCTGAACCGAAACCATCCGAGACACCATTTTCAAAATAAGAGTCGACCAATCCCGTTTCAACCGAAACAAGAAGCTCATTCACCGTAATCCTTTTCAAATGGAACTTTTCGAAACCCATCCCATGCTTAGAAAATGGGAAGAAATCCTTAGGTATAACGTCATTAGCCTAGTTGGTAACAAAGATCATCCAAATGCATGCCTTGTGCAAAAGATCTATTGTCTTACCCACCAAAAGCCATTTAACCTCGCCTATTACATGGTAAGGAGAATGGCCGGGGTATTCAAAGCTTCCAACATGGTACTTCCGTATGGTATGCTCCTAACACGACTTTGTAAGTATGTTAGTGCATTACAATCATCTCCTATCAACAATGATCATTTCTTTGCCGATCATGTAATGGTACCTCTTACCAAAATACCCTCTAAACGCTTCATGGTCAATGGAAATAAACCTAAAGCTCTCGGGACTCCTCGGAAGGAGAAGAAGAAGAAAACGAGGAATAAGAAGATGTCGACCCCATAGCCAACCTTGAATTGGAACCCTTCGATTACTACGAACAACTTCCAACCATTCCAAACGAAACTGAGGAATTCAAACAATTGAGGGGCATGATTCAAAATCTTGCTTACAACCTCACAAAGTCGTCAAAAAGGAAAAGAAAGAATTGACGAAAGATACAATAGGAAAATGCTTATTTTTAACTTAACTTATGTGTGGATGTTTATGTTTTAGCACTTTGGTTTGTGGTAATTTGAATATTGTTACCTCTTTCATTATTAATGAGTGTTACTTTATGATGATATGCTTGTTCATGTTGTTTAGTTTAACGGTTAATTAGTGTGAAAAATCTGCACAGTATTCTGTGGGGATTCTGATCTGCAGATACCGGATCCCGAGGATTAGCCTAGCGGATCCCTCAAAGAGGAACCGCGGGATCCGTGACATCATATCAGCAATACAGCATCCCTTACATCAAGATAGCTTACTAGATAACATCACATTAGCTAGACATAAGATATTAGAACCCAACTAAGTCCACTTCAAGGATGAGAAAGGCTTAGACTCACTTATAGCTTACATAAGATCTTAGTCAAAATGTATCTTGATTTATCAACACATCAAAACTCACCATATTTCCGCTTCAATACTCACAACTTATTTCTCATCTTTCAAAACACTTAGGTGGACATATTGAACAATTTTAGGAAATTGCTTCTAGTCATCTTTATCTCAAAATAAGTCAAAAATTGGTTTTTCAATTCTTTTGATTTTTAAGGATTTTTCAAATTCCATCTCAAGCTAAAATCTGATCACTATGATCATTTATTATGACTTGACACCACCAAAACTCTTAGTGTTATCCTTGAACAACCATTGGTAGTCATTTAGTCCCATTTTCCTTCCATAAAAAGCAATCATTTGCTATGTCATTCATTACTCCTGTTCATTCAAGAACACCCTCATCTTAGATGCTCAGGAGAACTGACAATACTTAAGATGATATAGGCTTTAGCTCTTAGAAACTTCAATTCTAAAACTCTCATAACTGCTGAGAGCCGGATCCCTAGGATTAGCCTAGCCGGATACCTCAAAGGAGGGAACCGCGGGATCCGATTAACAGATTAAGTCAAACTCTAGCTAAAACAATCATTTCAAGCTCATCTTGCTCACTCAAACACTCCATCTCATCTTAAATGAGTTCCTAGATCAGTGAAACCCTGAACTTCAACCTTGTGCATGTTAATCATCACATCTCTAAGAATCTTAGTGGCTTAAGTCTTAAATGCACTTGCCAAATTCTTCCCTTTATAAGCCATATTGCTGGAACACTTTAGTCATCAAACACAAACACAATTATCAGCAATTACAACCATCTTCCTTAATCATTTCATCATGAGAAAGGCTCCTAGTGCTCACTCATCCACCCAAGAACCACCCAAGAAACTTGCTAGGTTCATACACGAAGTTTCCTCAACCGAATCATCTCCGGTTAAGTCCACAAATGCTAGGATTTCCCCTACACCAAAGAAACCAATCAAACTAAAGAGGATTGTTCCCACAAGGATATTATCACCAAACTCTACTAAACCAAACATACCCTCATCAACTCAACCAACATCATTAGTGCCTAGAGCCACCTCACAATCATCTCCACATTCTCACAATTTAGAAGACTTGCCTCCTTGGCCATCTCACCTTCCACCACTACCAACAAATTCACTTGAAAAGGTTGGGCAACAAAATCAAAGTGTTTAATCAACACTTGCTCCAATATCAACCTCTCTTATTCCCCCCAATAGTCCATTTTGGATTATGAGAAGACATCAAAGTCAACCACCAGACCACATGGAAGTTGATGCTTCTTTACCTCCACCCTCAAACATTGTAGAGCTATCACTTAATGAGCCTCCACCAATTCCTCCTTCATTTGAAGACCCTCAACCCACTTCACTTGAACCTCCACTTCAAGAAGTTCAAAACCATGACAAGGATTGCTATCATTGTAAACATGTTGAAAGGTTGATACATGAACTACGTGAAGAGAAACGTTTCATGTTTTATCACCTCCTCGAACGTTTCGAAGAGGTCAACAAGCCTAAACAACAATGAGCATCTTAGTTACAAGCTCAAACTTAGAACGTTTAGAAACCCTATCTCATCCTTGATCATCATTAAGCTTTTAGTTGAATCTTGAGTTTGGGTAACTCATTAGCATTAGTAGTGCTTGTATGGCTAAGTTCATTCTCTTAGTTCTAGAGATTTGCTTGATTATCTCTTGTTTTTATTGAATGAATACTTACATGCCATGATTATTTTATGTGTTGTGCTTGTTATATCATATACATATTTCACTTCTTCATTAGCATTGTTTGGTATATCCTCATTGCTGAAGAAACTGTCTCCAGACAGCCGGATCCCTAGAAATGGCCTAGACGGATCCCTCCATAAAGGGAACCGTGGGATCCGTGATCCAGAAGCACAAATTACTACTAACTTGAGTTTTATTTGTAGGAAATTATGCACTATACTCTTGTTTTCTAACCTTTACTTTGTAGATTTTCAAAATACACATGAAGATTTTGACACCATAAAGCTAGGGGGAGCTTTGTGTCAAACGATATTGCAAAATCATTTGCAACCTAATCCGCTTTTGGATTATACTTCATGACACCCCATTGCAACTTTTCAATCTTCAAGGGGGAGCACGTTTTCGTCACTTAGACGAACCAATTGAAACATAATTGCATCACATTAGCCCACTTAATTTTATGTACTTGACGCCCTCTCAAAGGGATGGACTCGTCAAGGGGGAGTTAAGACGAGTACCATTCCCGTCACTTGCTCTCTTTACATTTTCTTTTACATAGTTCTTCCTAAAAATTGTGTTAGTTTCTTTTAACACTTTTTGTTTCGACAAAAAGGGGGAGAAGAAAGTAAAAACTACTAATTCAAATTTTCTACGAATTTTAGTTTTTCCTTAAAATAATTTTATGTTTTGTCATCAATAAAAAGGGGGAGATTGTTAATACAAATAAGCCGTAAAAATATTTATTTATATTTTACGATCTTCTAAAGTTTTGTCGATAACAAACGTAAAATCATTTTAACAAAACAAATAAGATACGTAAATAGTTTGATTCAATAGTTTTCTAACACACTAACGTTTTCACATAAAACACTAAAACAAGTATAAGTGATTTTATGATTTAGATACATATTTACAACAACTAGTGTTTACATATTGGGCTAACATATACTTAAACTAAGTATACACTAAAATGGGTAAAAACAAGTTTATACTAAAATGGGTAAAAACAAGTATATACTAAATGGGTAAAAACTAGCAAATGGTATTGACCCATAACCCATGGTTTTATATAAACCACTTAACCAAGTTCATTGTATCCTTGAGATACATGGTATCTAGAAAGAAACCCATGGATCAACCCATAACCCATGACCCATGACCCATAACCAAAAATACCCACGGGCAAAGAGGAGCGTCCCACGGATCCCTAGCTTTGTGCTAGACGGATTCCTTGTGGAAGGGATTCACGGGATCCGGGGAACAGTAGAATTTCTCCTCTATAAATAGTGAGCCATTTCTTCCTTTTTGCTCACCACTCACACACATACTTCCTCAAAGTATTGTATCTCTCTAACCTCAGATCCAAGAGATCTATGTAGTTTGTCTTTTGTTTTTGTGTGATCTTCTAGGTTCCTCTTAAAGGCGAGATCACCACCTCTTGAAGTCGAGCAAGCTCAAGTCCATGAGTTCCCATGCTTCGTCATCATCAAGACAACTGAGGTTCTCTTGTTGATTGTTCTTTCTTTTTCCGTAGATTTTGTGTTGAAGGCATTAGTGAAGGATACCGAAAGAGTCAAGACGAAAGCATCAGTGAAAGGTGCTTAATGCCCGTGTCAAAAGCATTAGTGAAGAATGCTAAAGGTGTCAAGACGAAGGCATTAGTGAAAGGTGCCAAGCGTTGTGTCGAAGGCATTAGTGAAGGATGCCTAAGAATCAAATCAAGTGGCATTAGGGAAGAATGCCTAGGTCGTATAATCGATGAGGTGCATCGTTATACATATAAGTATTTGTTTATTTCCAAGGATGGTGAGATCCTTGATGGTGTTATAATAAGGAGTGGATCTCCTTAAGTTTAAGTGTTGTGTTGTGGTGGGTAGTAGTTCCTCCATAGTAATAGAACTAGGTGCTTAGCCTAGTACCTAATAAAGGGTAGGCGATGTTGTGATAGGACTAGTTCTCCTTGGTGTGAAAGAACTCGGTGGTTAGCCTAGCACCGTATAAAGGGTAGGCGACGTTGTGTTAGGTGTGGTTCGCCTTGGTGTGAAGTAACTCGGTATTTAGCTTTCGGGAAAAGGTGTAGCGACGTTGTGAAGGCTTCTCCGCCATAAGGAGATTGGTGTAGTGTTTACGAACTCTCGAGTAGGTGACTCGGGGAGTGGAGTAGGGCAAGGAAGGTGTCCTTGTAGCCGAACCACTATAAATACTTTTGTCGTGGCGATGTGCTTCTTACTCTTTATCTTTCATTACACGTTTATATATCTATCTATCAACGTCCAACATAAACAACCAAATAGATTGACATAAGTCGATCTAAATATTTAAAAGGAAGTTTTTAATTGGCAAAACTATTCAACCCCCCCTTCTAGTTTTCCACACTTTACTTTACTTACTTTACTTGCATTACTCTTAGATCTATACTATCTGTCCATTCATACGATTTCACATAACATCGAATCTAAAAGTTTTTGAAACTAACTTAAAATCGGCAAAACTATTCAACCCCCCCTTCTAGTTTTCCACATAGTCATGAAAACTTCTTAACTAAGCTAAGTTATTTAGATATTTTCTAAAAACTTCGTAACCAAGTTTAACTAGATATTTAACATTTCCGGTTTTAGACTTAACGTACATTTAACACCAACCAACACTAGTCTAGGCCCAGTCTACACATTATAAGCCTTTTAAGTTCATAATAATCATATTAGAAAAATCACATTTTACTTTTTCCATTTTTGGTAAACTTCGTACATTTTATGTTTTACGTTTTACGTGTTTTTAACCTACGTTTTTAGGTTTTAACAACGTTTACACGCTCCGGTAAACTTATCACTCATTCAAAATACTTTTATATAGTATATTGATAAGTTTTAACATTCCTTACAAGTTTTATATTTTTAAGATACCCGGTTTTAAATTTTCGCATTTAAATACTTAACGATAGCGATTACCGGGACTAATCTAATTGCGTAAAACACTAGATAAATATCAAAAACTCACTAACCTCCTCATTGTACCCTATGTGGCGTTTTTGGTGACTAACTAAGGCACTTGGCTTGGTTAAATTACATCTTATATAGGATCATTACAAGTGTTATAACTTACTAGTTAAGTCTTACAAAATATCCTAACAACTAAACCTCCTCGTTCATCCTTGGCTTATAAAACTTCATTTTCTCTTCTTGTTTCATCTCATAATCGAACCAAACAAAAACCCTAAACAGATGATCCTTTAATTTCCATGTTTCAAGTTATACATCTTTGTTGAAGCCTTTGAAGTTCTCTACTTGAATCAAGTCTCATTCCTTCCATCCATTGGCTAATTTGCAAGCTACTCAAGTGATCAAATTATTATAAAATTCCTAGCATAAATTCAAGAGCTCACAAGTGGTGTTGAAGGATTCCAAGAGTGGAATTGTTTCCAGTTCTTTGTTCTTTGATTCTTAGTTCTCTTTTGATTAAGGCCAAAAGTTGTAAGATAAAATCATGATCATCATCCTCATTATATGATTTTATGCTTGTTATTTTGTACTATATATGTTAGTTATATTGATCATGTTGTATATAAACCTCAAAACAAGTAAACATGTATAGAAAGTTGCTTATAATTTTATGAGAAAAGTTATATTAGTAAACTAGTAAATCAAGTAAATTATGCTAGTTATTGTCACCAAATTTATGAATACAAGACCTTGATTAGATTTATAGTTTAAGAGAAACTCAAAACAAAAACCTAGCCTTTGGAATCATGTAAATTGAATTTTTAGATTAAAAGATATGGTTAGTTAAGACTTATAAAGAAAACTTGACATTTGGTAAAAATGTTTCAAATCAGATTTTAAACCACGATTTTGAACCCTTTCTGGTCCGAATTAGCAAAAGTATAAAACACGAAAGATGTCCGAAATAATGTTTTTACATAACACTCTCGAGAATGTTAGCCCAAAACCACAAAAAAGGGCAGTTTACTGCAAAGATTTATAAGGACCGATTTTGACGTAAAAGTTAGATTTTCACTAGTTAAGTAGTTATAAACCATGTTGTTTTTCAAGTCTAGTGACTTACAAAACTTAATATCTTTTATAAAAAGGTAACGTACCACATTAAAATATTATTTGACAATCAGAAAAGAGGATTTTACAATTAGCGAGAAATATGACCAAAACCAATTTCTAATATATTAATATGACTTGTAAATTTTATAACTTGTGTAACTCATGAAAATTATTTAAAATCCATCAAACAAGATGTAAAACAATTAAATTTTATAAACCATGTGATAACTTTATCACTTATGTTATATAATCAAATAAGCAAATTATATGTTTTACATATTAAGTACTACGATACCAGGGAACTTCATGTTATGGGGCCTCTTTAGGGTGAACGTATTGACGCGATGTTAGATTTACGATTTAAAGTGTCCTAGCTCCTCATACGTTTACTACATGACCTATAAGTTATGATGGCCCAAACATTAGTATGATATTTAATTAAAAACGTTTTATAAACTAGCAAGCCATTTTCATAATGACATACACTATTACTATAAGTTATAAGGTACAACATCATGATCAATATAATGACTTATATAGACTCATTTATATTTTCACATCGTTATTACAAAACCTAAGACACGATATCATATTTCTAGGTTGTACGTAGAGGTTTCCTGGTTTATCTATTGATTTTGATATACCCTTAAGATCATTTACTCCCGGTGAGTTTATAGCCCCACTTTTACTTGTTTTGACTGTTTTATAAACTCTTGGGGGAGATACATGCTACTACTTTTATTATAATCACAAATTTTTTGAAAACCATATTTTGTACTATATCAATAGCTTATGTACTATATCAATTGTTATTGATACCTTATGTGATATATCAATTGTTATTGATACCTTATGTGCTATATCAATTGGTATTGATACGTCAAGTTATGTGCTATATCAATTGTTATTGATACGCCGAGTTATGTAGTATTCTCATTGTTTTGATATTCTCAAATAACGATTTCTGTTGATACACTGTTAACATTTTTAGATTCATGAGCTAAGCGCAATAAAAACTATATTTACCGATAATTGTATTCATTACAATTATTACTAAAACTCTGAAATCTTGTTGTTTGTACTTTAAACTATAAACTTTATGAATTCATCAACCTTTGTGTTGACCGTTTTTAGCATGATTATCTCAGATCCATAATGCACGAGGATGACACAGAAAGGCATGGATACATCAAGAAGGCTATAAATTATTCGATCATTTGAAAAACTTATTTGATGTAATATGTAACCGTGAAACTACTGGGACCTCATTCTTGTAGACTCTGATATTTGAATAAATCGAATGATAATTCTTTTAAAACGACTCAATTTGAGTTCGTTTTCTATTGTTATAACTGTTATACCGTTGAGTAACAACCAGTTTGAATTTCGTTGCTATCACAAAATTGAGGGTGTTACGGTATGTCAAAACAACAATTCATTAAAAAGCAACATAAATGTTGAAATAACAATCTTATGAAAGTATAAGGGTTACTTTGGTAAATATTTTATATTAGTTTTCTTAACTCTTAATGTTTTTGCTAGTATTGTTTAGTTTATATTGTCTGAGGGTTCAAAGTGAAACATCTGAGGCTATAAAATGATCTTATCTCTCTAGGGTTTCATAACTTTTCTCACTTCTCTGGTTTTCATCTCTCTAGTCTCTCTGGCTATTATCATCTTGATATTGGTTTCTGGTTTATTGTTTCACTAGTTTGTAGTTATTAGTCTGGCTTTGTATTAAGATCCTCTTGATCTTGGTTAGTAGTTTGTTTCAGTTTTTGGGCTGTATTGGGTTCAGGTTTAGTGTGTGAGTTTTATAGACAGCACCTTATAGAGGGACTGTCATATTGTTTTAGTTGTATTGTTTGCTTGCATCCGTGTTGGAGAAAAGCTATCAGTGTTTATTGTTATAATAAAAGATAAATATCACCAAGGGGTAGTTGGTTGGGTGATTACACCTTGTGTTCTTGTTGTTTTGATACCATTTTAACATGGTATCAGAGCCCTAGGTTCTGATTACGGTTTGATTTGGGGATCTTGATTTGAATCAATCGATTCAAGTGTGTGATTCTTGGATTTGGTTACGGTTGTGGTTAATAGGAGTTCTTGAGGTTTAATTCAAGAATTAGGGTTTTCTCTTGAAACCCTAATATTTGGGGGTTTTGATTCTCGAGGTTAATTGGTGCAATTGCTGGTGATTTGTGGTATTTCTTGACACCAATTGTTGATTTCTTGGATCAATTGTTGGTTTTTTGGTTCGATTGGAAAAAAACCCTAATTGCTAATTTGGGGGTTTTTCTTGTACTGGGAATTGTGTGGTTCTTGGGCTAATTCTTGGTATTTTTTCCGCTGTTGGTTTCTTATAAGCACTGTAAGTATATTGTTTCTTCTCTTAGATATTTCTGAGTTAAGTGTAGTGGACGTAACGGACCGGTTAACATCTTGATGCCACCAAGAGTGGTATGAATACTGCTCGACCCGATCCACGTCCTACGAGCTTGACTTAGGAATCTCGGGTGTGAGTAGTGTTTAGTATAGCTGTTTTTGGTTTTATAGGTCGAAGGAGGATAGGTTTGGTTTGTTGGAAGTTGTGATTGGGATCTTAGTGCAGAGTTTAGGGTTTTGTTTGTTTTTCTTGTTTGTTGCTTTTGTTTAGTTTGTTGTTTTGCATCATGGCTATTATGATTAGTAGTTTGGATCAGAGTAATCCTTTGCATCTTCATCCTAATGACTCTAATTGTGCATCTATTGTTCTGTGAAATTGTCTCGGTGTTGAGAAGTATAGAGTTTGGTCTAGTGCTATTAAATTGGCTATGCAGATTAAAAATAAAATGGGATTTCTTGATGGTACTTGTGCTAGAAGCTGATTATCTTTGCTAGTCAATTGTTAGAGGCACAATGGGATAGATGTAATGTTGTTGTTTTGAATTGGTTGTTAAGTTCTTTATCTCAAGATGTGTATCTTGGGCATGTTTTTTCTGATTCTATGCATCTGGAAAGATTTAAAGGATACATATGATAGAATTGATGGTTCTGTGGTTTTTAACTTGATGCAAAAGATTAACTCCTTTAAACAAGGAGGTTTGCCTGTGTCTGAATATTTTCATAAATTGAACTCTTTGTGGAGAGAGTTTGATACTTTAACAAATCTTCCTGATTGTGTTTGTGATGCTAGAATAGAGTTAATTGATCATGCTAAACTGTTAAAACTTATGCAATTTCTGATGCGTTTGGATGATATCTACCAACCTATTAGAAGCTCTATTCTAACTAGGGAAATTTTGCCTGAAGTTAAAGATGCTTTTGTTATTGTTTCTAGAGAAGAATCCCTGGAGTTCCTTCTACTTCTGCTAAAACCTAAAACCTCAAATATCGCTTTTGTTTCTAGGCCTACAAGGTAACAGGAACAATTTTAATAATAACAGGTCTGGAAATAATAATGGTAATAGAGGGAATTATGACAATCTGTTGTGTAAAAATTGTGGTTTAAAAGGGCATACTATTGAAAGGTGTTTTGAGCTGATTGGTTATCCTCCTGGTTTTAAAAAGAATCCTAACTTGAAACCTTCAACTGGGTTTAATGTTGGTAAAACAAATAATTCTGAGGTTAAATGTATGCCTATTCTAAATGGTGATGTTAAGAATATAGGAACTGTTTCTTTCACTAATGAGCAGGTTATGAAGTTGATGAATCTTTTGAATGATAAAACCTGTTCTGCTGCTCATACTAGTATGGCAGGTAGTGGTTCTTGTTCTTTTTTAACTGCAATGTGTTTTTTAAACAACATTTTTATCAATTTTTCTGTGCTAAGATAAATGTTAAGGGTGTGACTTATCATTTGGGATGGATCATAGATTCAGGGGCTAATCAACATATGACTAATAATACTGATAATATGTTTGGCCTTCTTGATATATCTGATCTTAGTTTACGTGTTGGTCATCCTAATGGTACTCTTGCTAAAATTACACATGTTGGTAATCTAAGACTTAACAATAATGTTGTGCTATTTGATGTGTTGGTTGTTCCTAAGTATAGTGTTAGTCTCTTGTCTGTGCATAAACTAATTAAGGACAAGAAATTGACATTGGGTTTGATGAGACTAAATGTTATATTCAGGATTTGAAAAAGCAGAGTGTTCTAGGGACTGGTAGTGAGTTTGGTGGTTTATACCTGTTTGATAGAGATTATGATAAGTCCTCTGTGGTTAATCAAAGTGAGTTTTTTGCTTGTCATGTTTCTAAAGAAGTTTGGCATAATAGGCTAGGAGATCCTGCTAACCAGGTTTTGAAAATGCTTAATCAGTCTTTAAAATTAACTAATGTTGATCATGAAGGACCTTGTGAGGTTTGTCATAAGGCAAAACAAACAAGGGATTCTTTTCCATTAAGTGAAAAAAAATATGTGGTTTTTGGACAACTCATTCATCTTGATGTCTGGGTCCTTATAAAGTGGTTAGCAGAGAAGGTTTTAGATATTTTTTAACTATTGTGGATGACTATAGTAGGTCTGTTTGGGTGTATATGCTTAAAACTAAAGATGAAGTTTTTTCCATGTTTGTGAATTTTTATAATTTGGTGCATACTCAGTTTAATAAAAAAGTTAAAATGATAAGGTCTGATAATGGCACTGAGTTTTTGAATAATAGAATGTCAGATTTTTTAAATACTATGGGAATTATACATCAAACAACTTATGCATATACACCTCAGCAGAATGGTATAGCTGAGAGGAAACATAGACATCTGCTGAATGTTGCTAGAAGTCTTATGTTTCAGGGGGGAATTCTTCTTGTCTATTGGCCTGATTGTGTTCTCACTGGTACTTATTTGATTAACAGGCTTCCTTCCTCTGTTTTAAAGGGTAAGTCACCTTTTTCTCTGGTCTATAATAGGGAACCAAATTTGTCTCATCTTAGGAGTTTTGGATGTTTGTGTTTTGCTGCTCTTATAAAAGGGTTTGATAAGTTTTATGAAAAATCTGAAAAATGTGTTTTAATTGGATATGCTACAGGAAAGAAAGCTTATAAGCTTCTAAGTCTTGAAAACAGAAGTATTTTGTATTCTAGAGATGTCAAGTTCTATGAAACTATCTTTCCATATAAAATGAATCAGAATGTTGATATCATAGAAGACTTAGAAGTGTCAAACTTAAACTTTTTTAATTTTATTGATTCTGAGTATGTGTCAAAAACCAAAACTCCTGTCCCTACTCCCAATGATGATAATGTAGATAAGGAAGCAACATCTGTTGGTAGAGATGGTAGGATCCATCAACCAGATAATGTAGCAAACAATGATCAGAATGTAAATAATGAACAGATACATCATTCTGGTAGTTTGTTATCCTCTGAAGATGATGTGAATCCTGCAACTCCTTTAGATGATAATGTAAACTCTGAGGGAAATGTTGTTCCAAGTCTAGTAGATGAGAATAGTTTTTAAAATGTTTTGCAAAATCAAGTTGAGGAAGGGTCTGTTAGTTATAGAAGGTCTTCTAGATCTTCTAAGTTGCCTGCTAAATTGAATGATTATGTGTTAAATACCAGTGTTAAATATGGTTTGCATAAGTATGTTAATCATGTTGTTTTGAGTTTTGAGAATTGTTGTTTTGTGACTAATCTTAATAAGACTATTGAACCTAAGTGCTATAGTGAAGCTAGTAAAGATCCTAAGTGGGTTAATGCTATGAATGAGGAAATATATGTTTTACATGAAAATGATACTTGGGAAGAAACTGATTTACCTATAGATAGAAAACCTATAGGTAGTAAATGGGTTTGGAAGATCAAGTATAAGTCTAATGGTGAGGTGGAAACATATAAGGCTAGAGTTGTTGCTCTGGGTTATAGTTAGAAAGAAGGTATTGATTATGATGAAACTTTTAGTCCTGTTGTGAGAATGGGCACAGTTAGATGCTTATTGAGTATTGCTGTTAAGTATGGTTGGTGTATACATCAAATGAATGTTAATAATGTTTTTCTTTATGGTGATCTTAATGAGGAAGTATATATGCTTCCTCCTCCTGGTTATACTACTAAAGGTCACAATAAATTTTGTAGGTTGAAAAAATCTTTGTATGGGCTTAAGCAAGCTCCTAGACAATGGAACCATAAGTTGTCTGAAGCTTTGTTTGAAGCTAAATTTGTTCGATCTAAAATGATCACTCATTCTTTATTAAAAGAAATGGTAATACTGTTGTATTCCTTTTAGTCTATGTTGATGATTTGATTATTACTGGAAATAGTATTGAAGAAGTTGAAAAAGTGAAACAGTTTTTAAAGACTAAGTTTAAAATTAAAGATTTGGGTGAATTAAAGTTCTTTCTTGGAATAGAAGTTTTAGAGACTAAAACTAGTCTTTGTTTGAATCAAAGGAAGTATTGTCTTGAATTGTTAAGTGATTATGGATTACTTGCATGTAGACCTGTTATGACTCCTTTACCTGAGAATTATGTTCTGGCTCATATTGAAAGTGATTCTGATAAGTTGTTAAAGAATATTACTGGTTATCAAAAATTGGTAGGAAAGCTTATTTACTTGACTATGACCAGACCTGATATCTCTTATGCTGTTCAATGTTTGAGTCAATACATGCATGCTCCTCTGCAGTCACATACAAATATTGGTTTAAGGGTTTTAAAGTACTTAAAACTTGCTCCTAGTAATGGAATTGCTTTAAATAAATCTGAGAATAAGCTTGGTGTTGTTGCTTATTCTGATTCTAATTGGGCAAAATGTCCTATTACTAGAAGATCTATTTCTGGTTATTATGTTTTTGTAAATGGAAATCTGGTTTCTTAGAAAAGCAAGAAACAAGCTACTTTGTCTAGATCTTCTGCTGAAGCAGAGTATAGAAGTATGGCTTCAGTTACTTGTGAAGTTATGTGGGTTTTAAAGGTTTTAGAGGATTTGGGAGAAACTGGGTTGTTGCCAGTTGATCTATGTTGTGATAATAAATCTGCTATTCAAATTGCGGCTAATCACAGTATGCATGAAAAACTAAACATTTTGATATTGATGTTCATCTTGTTGAGAAAAGGTTGCTTCGGTTTGATAAAATCGTGCATGTTGACTCCAAAAGTCAAAGCTATGATATTTTAACTAAGAGTCTTGGTTCATGCAACATAGTTTTCTAAAAACTGGGAATGGTAAACTTATTTCTTTCATGAGATTGAGGAAGGGTGTTGAAATAACAATCTTATGAAAGTATAAGGGTTACTTTGGTAAATATTTTATATTAGTTTTCTTAACTCTTAATGTTTTTGCCAGTATTGTTTAGTTTATATTGTGCAGGGTTTAAAGTGAAACATCACGAGGCTATAAAAGGATCTTATCTCTCTAGGGTTTCATAACTTTGCTCACTTCTCTGGTTTTCATCTCTCTAGTCTCTCTGGTGATTATCATCTTGATATTGGTTTCTGGTTTATTGTTTCACTAGTTTGTAGTTATTAGTCTGGTTTTGTATTAAGATCCTCTTGATCTTGGTTAGTAGTTTGTTTCAGTTTCGGGCAATGTATTGGGTTCAGTTTAGTGTGTGAGTTTTGTAGACGGCACCTTATAGAGAATGCTCATATTGTTTCAGTTTTATTGTTTGCTTGCATCCGTGTTGGAGACAAGCTATCAGTGTTTATTGTTATAATAAAAGATAAATATCACCAAGGGGTGGTTGGTTGGGTGATTACACCTTGTGTTCTTGTTGTTTTGATACCATTTTAACGATAAAGCAAGTCTATCTTACAATATAAAATTCACAAATACTAAATCTCCCTGTTAGTTCATGACAAAATTAATATTAGATTCGAAATATGATAATTACTCATATACTTCCAAGTTCCAAACAAGATACCAAGAATTTTACTGGTGAGTTTCATTTCTGTATCAACATAAAAGCTTTTTTCATGCAATACAATTTTTTACCCACAAGAATTTTTAGAGGATTCATGTCATTTAACTACTCCCGATCTTTAACAACCTAGAAATAAATCTATCTATTCAGCCGACGAATCTATCTATTCTACTAGAGTTTAGGAGCCGTTTTGTTTGTTGTCATGAATCACAATGACTATAGGTATATGTATAAGGTGGAATAGAAATGGATTCGATTACTCTAAAATTGTTGTTTGATCCAATATAAGAGAAATAGAAATTGCTATCAAATATAATATAATAATATAAATGGACCCTAATATAAACAGTTGGATGTGACTGTTTATAAAAGAAGTAACATAAGAGAAAGATCAAATATAATATAATAATATAGAGGGCCTCAATTTTTATGAATTTCGATACAATCTGGAATGGGTATTCTAATACCACTCATATTAGTGAGATATGAGCAAACCTCCCTTTATGGGTATTCTCAAACCAATAAATACAAAACAAACATAATATATGATTTTCAAAGTCAAACCTTTATGGAAATAAGGCTCTACCAAATGCCAACTAAGAAACAATATAGCATACATTTTTCATCATAATCACGTAAGCATATGAGAGTAAATAACTCTTGCTGTGGTGGATTAGACCCTATACATACCCATCTGTCCCCATAACTATAAAGCCTCAAAGTCCAGTAATCCACAGATTATTACAGTATGTACCATTACTAACCTTCTATTATTATGAAACAAAAAAGCCTGATGATGAGTTTCATAAATAGGAATGATATTCTAATATTTTTCAAACAGAATAAGTCCATAAATGAAAGTTCTTGTGATAATGTGAACGTAATAGATCTACATTGAACATAACGTAATAGCTAAAACTGGCATGACACAAATAAAAAACATAGTAACATAAAGTGGTGGTGGTTGGTGACGGTAGTGTGTGATAAGGGTAGGTGGCGGTGGAGGCGGTAGTGAGTAGTGGTGGTGGTGAGTGGTGGTGGTAGCGAGTGGTGGTGCTGGGATTAGAAGCAACTGTTAGTATAAAAGACTAACATTGCAAACAATCATTGGCTAAATAGACAAATATTAACACATGATGCCGTTAAAGACTAACGGTGTAAATGAATTTAACGACTAACTGGATTATTAAAAGGTCAAAAGACCGGTCAACCTAATAAGGACAACCACAAAAACTATTGGCGTAATTTTTTGCATTTCAAAGACAAAAGATGCAATTTTACTATAAAAGATATACTTATAAAATTGTTAGCGAGGAGGGAGTGGGCACGGGTAAGCTCATCGAGTAGAGCTACCCGAGCGGGTACACCGCCCCGTGCTCATCGGGTACATGAATCGGGTAAGAAAATCTAGTTGTGAGCCCGAGCTTGTTTGGTGATTAAATTTGAAAAAAAGAGCCGTTTGGGGACGTTGGGGGAGTAGCCAACGGCTACTTTGCCATTAATAATTAAAAAAAAAAAAAAAAGTTTTCTATTTAAAACCAAACCATTCATACTCATTTTAGGATTTAGCCAATTTTATTCTCAACCATCCCCGAATCAATTTTACGTTCCACAACCCCCATCTCCACATCAATTTTACCAATATAATATGGGTCCTCCTCAAATGAATCCACAACACTACAACATCACTACTACAAGCGAGTTCTCCCCATTCGAAAACATTGATGAAGACGTAGAGTACGTACCTGAAACACAACCACTACCAAACAAAGAAGACGAAGATGAGGAAGTTCAAGAAGTCGATCCGAGAGGGAAAGGCCCCGTGAAGTTTGGTCGCCGACACAAGAGGAGGCTTTGGCGAAAGCATGGATTCAAATCTCCGAATGTGGTGTTGTCGGTAATGAACAAAAGTCCGATGGTTTTTGGAAACGGATTTCGAGCATTCGAGGCAACTTTGGGTTCGAGTTCACGAACTTTTCATGCGTTGAATACCAAGTGGAGAGCAATGAACACTACCATGGGTATTTCAACGGCTACTACCTCCAAGCGGTACAATTACATAATCTATACTTTATTATTTACAATTACATTATTTTGTTTAAGCTATACTTTTTATTTTACATAATCTATACTTTATTATTTACAATTACATTATTTTGTTTAAGCTATACTTTTTATTTACAATTACATTATTTTGTATATAATGTAGAAACGTGCTAAAAGGCTAATGGGTGCAACGACTTGGGCGTGGTGAAGCAAGTGAGTCGGATTACTATACAAACAAAAAAGACAAATTACTCATACCTTGGCGTGGGAGGTTGTCGAGAGGTCATGACAAATGGGCCGAGCAAGAATGTTTTCAAGATATTGGCGGTGCGACAAGCAATTCTTCAAAAAGGAAGTCGCGGGAGTATGAATCGGCAAGCAACACCATTTCCGACATGAATGAAGACCCCACCCCTCCACTTGAATCAAGAAAGATGAAAAAGAAGCAAGGCGCATCCTCCTCGTCGATCTCAAGTATTGCGGATGAAATCAACGCCTACACACAAAAAGAAGACACAATATTTGGAAGAAAAACGCGAGATGGCGAAACAATTGTTGGCTACACAACTCGAGGGGCGAAGTTCAAGAATACACAACGGAGATGAAGTTTTCTTTGGGCCGCATGATCACATTCATGTGATCCCGCTATGTTGGAATTAGTTCTTACCCAAAAGCGTGAACTTGTGACCAACACGGATGGGCTGCAATTTTAAATTGTAGTTTCAATTTTTTTTTTAATTTCAACTTATGTAATGTTTTTTTTTTAAGTTGTAGTTTCAATTTTTAAGTTGTAGTTTTTTTAAGTATTATGTAATGTTTTTATTTTTAATGAAATGGTATGTTTTTATTTTAAATATTGTAAAAAAATGGTACTAAGATTACCACTCCCTCCAAATCGGGTAGTGTTAGGATAGAATTGGATATTTTTGAGTTGGAGGGTTTTTATTAGATAGAAGTGATATGGCAGCTAAAGCATTAGGGTACAACTCCCTCCTCCCTTATCTCTCTCTTTTTTTTTTCCTTTCTCAACTCGAAAACATAAAAGAGTTTTCTTCTCAACTCCTACCCTCCTCTTTCCACACCCTTCCTTTTCTACATTTCGCCTCTCTCTCACATGAGTCTGTCTAAACCAAAAGGCAAAACGAATCTTAATAGCGCATTAGCGCTAAAAAAAAACAAGTTTAAGAAATATTTTAATTGCAACTCTATTCATCATCATCAGCAATTTTGTAACACTTTTCCTCAAGAAAGTATCAACACAAACATCAAATATAGATTATACATGAACCCAAAAGTATCTGCTGATTAATTCATTCGACTCCAGTGACCATGTTTGGAAACTCCCACTTGTAGATCTACACACTAAATCAAAAGTCAGCCTTCCTCAACACTATACATGGTATGTTGTCACAATGACGAGCAAAAAACCGACTCACTGCCTTGCATTTACCACCTTCACCTCAACTGCACCAAGACACCATACATGGTATTCAGATATCTTCCTTCTTAGGTGTTTCCCGTGGTTTAATGCATTCTTAGTTGACGGCAGTGGAAGTGGCTCTTTAGTCTGGTGAGCTCCTTTCGCCTCTTCCTCGCTTCGGTTGCAGCAGCCATGTCTCCTATTCGTTTACCTAAGCACATATTTTGCTCACTATCACCAACTGTAGAAGCCTTAAGATGTTCTGTTAGGAAAGCATTAGTATCATCATGTTCACTCACAGATGCACTCATAGCGAATGTAGGATTGCCACCTCCATCTGGAGGGAAACCGTTGCTTGTAGGGGTCTCTGGCTTCACCTTTTCCGGAAAAAATTGCTGACATTCAGGAGTGTCTTTTGGATTGTCGTTTAGGTTGAAAGAATGAGGACGGTGTTCGTTACTATTTTGAGGTAGAGTAACCAAGCATGGGTATGGAAGTAAATATAACGGAGTTCCGGCACCGTTGATTGTCATTGAACTTCCCTCTTCACATGAAGAAGAATTTTGGGACGGGAAAACTATCCCTGCTGGTGGACCACACTGTAACTGGACTGAATTTGGCCACACAAATGGCAGAAAGGGTGGCTGATTGTATATAATAAAAGGAGAGTTTGTGGATGACGCGGAAATGGTTGGTTCATTTGTGGTGATGGACTCTTCTCTGGTTTCCTCTGTTTCGATATTCATTATCTTGGTCATCTACACGAATAGTTTGAAATCAGTGTTGGATTTCTTCTATAAACATTGTGCAACTAGTGAATATAATTATCTTCTCACCTGTGTTTTTAAGCCTTCGTTCTTTGTTCTTAGAGAATCGTAATGTTTTGAAGCTATGTCCTTCTCCTGATCCAAGAAATAGTGAAATGATCAGTTTCACAAAACTCGAGTATCACACACAACTCCCATATCTACATGTATTGAAGAACCAACAAAATACTAGAGGCATCAACATCGAACCATTTCCTTTTGGCCTCTCTGGGTTACGTTTTACCTCTAAAAATCAAATGTAGAATATCAAATTTTTTCTAGATGAGAAGTCGTCCGGAATGTTGTTTGGGATGCTTTAAAACCCATAAATAATTTTATTTCCAAAATTTTACTACTATTAAGATTAGGTTCATCTTTTTATTCAGATTTGACCCAATAATTGGTGCAAAAACCTCTGAAATATCAAGAAAAAAAAAGGTGTTACGACTCGACCAACCTGACCCATTTCAACTTGTACCAAGACATTGCTCGCATTTCTACAAACAATGACATATTTAAGTAATGATACCAAGAAGGAAAGCACAAACCCTTTTCAAATTCTCATTCTCCCATGCTAGATCAACAGCCTTTTTGGTTAGCTCTTCAAAAATAGCCTTCAATGTCACCAAAAGAAAACGTCATCAACAATGATTGTATTCTATAAAACCATACCACCTTGCAAGTATATAGTCTCCTAGTTATTCAATAAAAAAGTCATTGTACCCGGCCTAATAGAGTAAACTCGACAAAAAATTACACATATTTACTCAACATCAATTGTGAAACCATTGTTGGTTGCCAGCCTAATGATATTAATAAAAGACACGGCAACAAATGCGAGGCAAATTTCATACTAGTCAAAGAGCCCTATGAGTGGCTCAATGCATCTAAAAGGCCGATTATGGCAAGTTGAGACTCGTGTATGTGGAGAAAAAGAAATACCTGTCTCCTACGAATTGTTTGTCTAGCTGACTCTCTGTTAGCTAGCACCCTGCGTATTTTACGTGCTTCCATTTCAGCCTGGATCACGAAAGCTTTAGAACCAGGAGCACATATGCAGAATCAAAATACAAATTAGAGCTAGGGAGAATGCACATCTTCCATACCTCTGTCAGATTTTGTCTAGATTTCCTCCCACTTGAGGCACAGTTTGTGGGATAAGTAGGAATAAGTCTAAGTTCAGTGCTATGTTCATCTTTCGATGACTTTGCAGTCGAAATGCCCGATTTCTCGGACTTCTTCAGAAGTACGTTAGTTGCATCCTGCTTATTATATATTAAGAAAACCGTAAATTTAACAAACAAAGATGTCCAAGAAAACTAAAAGAACCAGAAAGTAATAGAATAAAGATGTCTTGATCAATATAACTATGGTACTTTCCAATTCTTCTGACCCATAGAGTAACAATATAACAATGTTCATAGTCAAACGGCTCATTCTCCGTGAAATAGCAATGAGCGAGAAGCTAGCGAGATTAGAGTCAAGAGTTGTTGGAATTTTATGCTATGTCTAGGGGTTAGGATCCGGATTTTTTCCCCCTGATTATAGGTTGGTTCAGGGGTCTTTCGTGCTTTTTGTTCTATTTTCATTCTTATGATGCGTAAATCTGTGTTAGTATCGTTGTAGATTTGACGAACCTCTTGGATCAAGTTTTTTCGCGTTGTCCTTGTTCGGAAAAAGAGAAGGAATCAATTTTTAGAGCATCATAATATGAGGAACCTATTGGTTAATAAATCAGGGTAAAGAGGTAAAGAGACCTATCAATAACGTTTTTATAAATATAATAGATCTAAACAAGATATACGTAGTATAACTATATATACAAGTGCACACATTTTACACCCTTAAGTATTCTTTTTGTTGTAGCTTGTTAATTACTACTACTAGTATTAAATATTAAACTTGCGTATATTCATAATCAAATATCTAGTTTCGGGTAAATACTCTAAAGCCGATAAAACAATGGATTATATTGCAAGATCTACATAACGTGACGAGATTACAACAACGGATATAATGACATGCTGCGTACACAAGTAACCTATTAATTAATCAGAAAAAAGACACATGATAAAACTAACAAACCAACCTCAAAATTTGGAAAAGTATCAAACGAGGAGTTAGACTCATCTTTAACTGGTTCAGCTTGATCACTAGCATGAGACTCCGATACATGATTTGGCGAAAAATGAGCTAGTCCGGCTAAAGCTTCAGCCGCTTCTAGCTCAATCTTCACCATTGGATCACACTCCATAATTGTGTGTACCTTTTCTTCTCTATTCTCTTGTTCTTTTTTTCCTAATACAAACGCAAGTTGATATTACTTGTTAGAAAGAGAGAGAGATATATATAGATAATAATAAAAGGTGGTGAAGGTAGGGCGGCATAATAATAAGCAAAATGTATGTGTAGGATGTGTAGCATGAATGTTGTAGGAGAAAAAGACACATGTCCTGCCAATGGCGACTCATGACGGTTGATGTATAAATAAGAGACACGTATCGATGTTGTACAGGCCACGTTAGCAATGGTTGTTTACGATTGGGTAACGATGGTAACAAAGGCACGTGGGCATTCGTCATTTACAAGTGGCTCAAACCAACATAAACCCACCTCCCTTAACTCCTTTCTTACACCAATCGTTCATCTATATTTCCTTATTTTATCTACTCCTTTTCAGTTTTTTGAGATTGTAACCATATGGCAGACCACTATATCCACCGTCTACTATATATTACTAGTAACTTGTTAAATAGTAAATCTTTTTTTATACGTATGCCTAACTGAACAAAATATCCTGCCTTCTTGGGATTTGAGATTAAAATATATAGCGTTAGCTGTTGATTAATCGAATAATTCTAGACTCTAGTTATAATCATCATTAGTGTATTATTAATGTATCACAAAACAGTTAAAGAGTTGCCAAACGGTTGAGTTGTACATGGGAATGAAGTTTGAGCGGTTTTGGATCAAAACAGGTATTTTAGGCTGTCGAGAATGAGGTGTTTCGTTGAACCGTATGAAATGAAAAAAATAAAATTAAACAATTTGATGGATTAATGATGAAATACGGAAATTGATGCTGTAAGACTGATTAGAATTTCCTATTCTGTTACGAAAGGGCTTTGACCCTCCAGCGATATGTAAGAGGACTGGTTCAAGTCTATGACAATAAACATAATTACAAATATAGTAATGTGACTAAAGAACTTGCTTTTCTCGATGGAGATGAGGTAATATGATGTCCTAATTATAGAATTCCAAATATTATGTTTTTCATATACGAGAAATCTACTCAATATTATTATGGGCAAATAACCTATTAGAGCATCATCTTTGTCACAAATGTCAGTTCGACGTAGCGAATAAAAAAAATAGCCCATTTGCCCACTTATCTTGTCTATTTTGTCTCTATGATACATTATTACCCCAACTGGTATATAGTACACCTTAGCGGTTAATACTCCAAATCACCCTCAACCATTTTTTTTTCTCACCTCTTACCAAACATCTTTCTCTTTCACCCTCCCATTTTCTTTTCCTTCTTCTCCTTCACACATCTCGTACTCTGAAAATATCCTTTTTCAACGTGTGGAACTTATGTGACATTAAACCAACATTAAAATTCATGTACTCCGTATCATATACTTCAACGCTCTATCTCAACAAAAGCAAGTCTTGATAAACATATACTAGTATCATATACTTTAACCAAAAGTCAACATTGCAACCTCAACCAACCTTATGCCGCACCTCCGCCACCATACGGTACGCGGCTACCACCACCAACCACCATAACTCTCTTTTTATGGTAGTTAAAAAGCGTGTTGTTGCTTTTACAATCGCACCACCATCACCATCGCAACATTGTCGGATCAAGCGGGATGCGGATCTTACCACTATCGTTATCCATCATTACCACCACCACTTGCTACCACGTTGATTCTTATTCTGCGTGTTTCTTGTGTATTTGAGCTCGATTTGGCTCAGTTTTGGAGTTTGATCTTGTAAGTGTTGGCATTTAAAATGCTCAAATAGTGGCCAAGAGTAGTAGAAACAATATAGGTATGATGTGGGTAGGTATGATGTGGGGAAGAAGAAAGTGGGGAAGAAGAAAGTGCACGTGGGTAGTGGTATGATGTGTACTTCCAAGGATAATATTACATTTTGAACTATACACGAGGGTGATGTGGAGTATTAACCGGATACCGGTTGTACAAGTTACTAAATGTATCATAGAGCCAAAATAGACAAGATAAGTGGGCAAAAGGGCTATTTTTTTTGTTCGTTACGTCAAACTGACATTTGTGACAAGTATGATGCTCTAATAGGTTATTTGCCCTATTATTATTGTTCAAGATAGAAGGAGGAAACAACATTCATGATGTAGTTGAGGAGAAGCATGCACAATTTGACGGTCAGGGTAACGAATCAATACTCAGTATTATTATTGTTCAAAAACGTTTTTGTGTAATTTTACTTTCATTTCAACGTAACGAATCAATATGACAAGTTCTATGTGAAATCATTTTCATTGTAATGCAAATAAAAATTACGTAACATCTATAATACATAAAGCTTATCCCCCTTAATTTAATGTGCAAGGGGGGTTGTGCACAACCAAAAGTACGGTACATACATGTCTATGCATACTCTTTGAAGGTTACAACATTCATGTATGATCATTAATCGAAGGTATATAAAGAGACATGAAGTTACTTGCATTTAGTTGTTGCAACACTTCGTTTTCATGCAAATACAAACCACCATGGAGTTATAGTTACGTCTCTTTAGCTTCCATAAGTTACAACTTATAAACATATAATAGAATGTCAATATAAAAGGAGTGTTAGCCTTAATAGTTTTTATTAGAAGTGATGGTCATTCATATTTAGGAACTTTGTAATGTGTGTTAGATATCGTGATAGAATAGTCAACGGGCTCGTGGATTGGGCTAAGCTAATTGGGCATTAGTTATGTTAAGCTAGCCTTGTCTAGGTCGTGAAACCCAAGCCCAATCCAAGTCCATCTCAAGGCCCATGGCCAAGCCTTAGGGCATCTTCTTCTTGTACTATAAATACCCCTCAAGTATGTCATTTGAGGGGTGTGCTTGAGTGTGTGTGTGTGTGTGTTTTCCTTTGAAGCAATATACAACTTATTGTTTCATCTTTCTTCTCTCTATCTCTCTAACATACACGAATATACATCAAGTCACCACCTTTCTTCTCTTAATCTTTCTCTACGCCTACTGCTTGTATAACGTGGGTGTTTGTGTGTGGTAAAGGTTGCTATTGTGATAAGGTATACGTGATAAAGGGGTATAACAATTGGTATCAATAGCCTAACAATGGTTTAGGAGTGTTTGTGTTTGGTTTGAAGGTGTTACGCGTAAAGGCTCTCGTTATATACGGTTTTGTCAAGCTTAAAGCTTTAAATTTTGCACTTTAAAATTCAAGATTCTTGTGGTTTAAGGTTTATTTGGTGCCAAAAGTTTCAGTTTTTAAAAGTTAGAGTGAGCTTTACGTGTTTTTCTTCATTTTAAGCTCATTATTTGGTTTTGGTCATTTCTACTCGTAACTTTTCTAGCAACTTTGGGTGAAAAAGGTCAACATTTTTGGGTTATTCGAGTGTTTTTAAGGCTATCTGGGTAAAAGAAATCATTTGAATCGTTGGAAATTTCTTATGAGTAGAAGTCAAAATGTCAAAACCCTAGTTTTCTACTCGTAAACTTTTGGTGAAGAATCTTCGTGCTATAAGCTGTTACTCGGTGCTTCCTCACTTGGATAAGTGTGTGGAACACTTCGACTTGTGGACATCCCGTGACAGTGTAAAGGATTTTTGGTTCTTAACCATAGTTTACGCATAAGCTAATAGCTTACGAGTAACTCTATATAACTTCAAAATTACGCCGTATGTTTTAGGTTCACGAGTAACTTTTGTCTCACATAAGCTTAAGGTTAACGCTTAAGGTTCCTACGGCTTAAGGTTACGCTTAGGTTTAAGGTTCCTACGCTTAAGGTTTCTACAAGGTTTCTACATAAGGTTTCCACGCATAAGCTTCCTACGCATAAGATCCTCACGCATAAGCACGGATCCTATTTAAGCCTCGTCTACTACGTAACCGTGTTTCTCGCCTAAGCTCTTCATTAAAAAAAAAAAAAAAATTTAAATTTTTTTGGCGGAAAACTTGAGTAAAATTTAAATTTTGAGGAGACTAAGCGTTCAATTTTTCACGAGATTCAAATTTTGGTTTAACTGTGAAAATTTTGGTCAAAAATTCAAATTTTTGGCCTAAATTCAAATTTTTCGGGTCAAATTTTGCGTCAAAATTGTCATAACTCAAATTTTTCATACGTCCTTAGAATTGATTTTTATAGTGAATTTCAAATTTTGGGCGAAATTTTTTTAAGGTCCAAGGTTACGAGTAACGACTTTCGGATACACCTCAATCGAGCTTAATCTTCATCAACCACAACTCCTTTATCGTTGAATCGATCCTACATCAACTTTATCGGATCATACCTTCATCAATGGCAACTCAACAAGACATTCATGCGGCGGTGCGAAAACCGACCTCCTATGTTGGCAAAAGGTGGTTATCTTCAATGGACAAGTCGTATGCTTCGTTACATCAAGACCAAACCTAATGGCAAACTCATGATTAAATCCATTCGGGATGGACCCTTCAAGCCTCGACAAGTTCATGTACACGGAAATCTGATGCAACACCTCCCATCCCACCATCCTCTCATCTTCAAACCTGAATCGAATACTGCGAAGGCGATCGAAACAAGTCGATGCGATGACATGGCAATTCATATTGTCCAACGGGTTTACCAATAGACATCTTTCTTTGCGGTAGAAGCGGTTGTGAAGCGCTTTGATATGTGGGAGCGTGTTAGGCGGCTATGTTATGGAGCGTTGGTAAACAAGACATGGAGAACAAGTACGCTAACCTGAATGGGAGAAGTTTACATCTACACCTGGAGAATCCATTGAATCATACTATGGAAGGTTTTGCACTTTGATGAATGAGCTTATCAGAAATAAGTTGGCACCCAGAACAATCGTTCAAAACATCAAATTCTGAATAATCTTCCGAAAGAATGGGGACGATATGTCACTATTGTCAACCAAACAAAAGACTTACATCTGGTGAACTTTGATCAACTGAATGATTTTCTGAAACAAAACCAATTTGAAGCGAATGAAGTCGGCAAGAAAGATTAGCAAAGAATCATGATCCATTGGCACTCATTGCAAAGACTCAAACTACCGTGAATACACAACAACAAGCTTCATCATCTTCCACTAACAACAACTTGCAGCAATACATTCCACAACCACAACAACAATTCTATCCGGATCAACAATACCGGGAACAAGGAATCATCGATCCACGAACCGACCCGAAGCGACCTTGCAACAGATATTTTCTTTATTGATAAAGCTTTTAAATGCGATCGGTAATCGGGCGGTTCCGTGTCGGGGTAATCGGTTAGGTCGAATGTTGGAAATCGATAGACGGAGAATGTTGGGAATAGAGCGATGGGTAATCGAGAATGGGTATGTAGCAGCCCGGTCGTTGGGAATCATGGAAATGTGAATCGGTGGTAATCAGATTAAGTGTTATAACTGTCAAGGAGGGTCACATGGCAAGAAAGCGTCCCACTAAGCCGCACAAAAGAATGGTGATTTTCGGAAGCTCGCTTTGTTAGCGATAAGCAAGAAGCGGGGATTACTGATTGAGTGCTTGAGGAACATGACTTTTTCGCTATTATGGATGATTTGGAAGACCGAGAGGACATCAATGCTAAGCTCGCGTCTTAATGGCAAATCTTCGAGGAGACTAAAGTACGACACCGACTCGGACGCACCTCCTCGTCTATGACGCAAATGCGATATCTAAGGTACCAATCATTGATCCATGTTATAACAATATCATATCTGATGTGTTTACTCATGACGAACGAATTACGTGACGCCAAGCACCCACTTATGATACATACCTGGACAATCCGAGTTGTAGCAATACTAACTCCGAAACTCCATATGTGGATCCAAGTGGAGGCAGGTGGCACAAAATCGAGACCGATGAGGAAACACGTGCTTATGTTGAATCATTAATCAATCAATGTGGCATTGAAGTTGAGAAAGTTAGAAGGTCAATCGCGAAGTTAAGGCCGCGAATGCTAAATTGACCGTTGAGCTTGAGAGTTACAAGGAGCACGCCAAAGCCTATGAATTTCATACAAACAAAATGTCCGAATTAGAAATTGGTTATCGAGATTCTGTTTTAAGAGGAAAAGAATTGCAAATCAAGTATAACACACTTGATGTGAATTCTCACTTGAAAATTAAATCTTTAAACAAGGAAATTTCAGATCTAAATGACCAACTTTCTAAACAAAAAGCACTGTTTTCTGATCTTGAAAAAGAGAAGAAAAAGTTGATTTCTGATTTTTCAAAACGAGAAGATTCTCTTCTTGATGAAATTCTGGATAAAAATGAGAAAATTAAAGCTTTGGACAATTTGCTTCTCACAACGGGTCATTCTGATAAAACAAACAAGATGCTTTCAAACCAAGTAAATCAGCGTTTTCATACTTCACATAAAATGTCACTTGGTAACGACCCCTTCCGTTCCTCAAGAAAGCTCGAAAAGAACGAATGTGTTGAACAATGGACAACCTTTGCATGAACCCATAATTGTTCGTGATTCTTTTGAAACGTTGGAACTAGGCGAGGAGAGTAGATCAAAAATGAAACAAAAGAATCCGGATCTTAAACCGATTGATTATAACAAATGGAACAAAATTAATGGGATTACTTTTGTTAATCAAAAAGAAACGTCAACGTTTTCCATCACACCAAGTGTTTCAAACAAAGAGTCAACACCCGTTTCAAAATCGGTTTCAAAACCGGTTGTAGTTTCCAAATCTCTTTCGAAAATCGAACAAATGTCTTCAAACAATCCTTTTAACACAAGTGATACTAGAAGCATTTTAGATGACGTTAAAACTAGAATTGGGTATCTTCAAGAGACTATTAAAACTAAAACCAATATTACAACAAACATCTGGTTTAATAGTTTTGATATTGAACAGAAAAAGTTTTTTGAAACTCTAATTGCCCCTTTGAATGCCATCGGTCGAGGGTAATTCATGTTGAACAAGCACTTTTGAAAGAAACAAGTGACTTTGTCAAGGACCATAAATCCCTGGTAAAGCAAGCTAATGAAAGTGTTGAACACATCAAACTTTTGGAAAATTTGAATGATTCTCTCTTCGAAGATGTTATGACTACCGATATCATGTCCATTATCTTACAAACATATTATGTTGAAGATCATGAAAGACTCGATCTGAGACCTCCGAAATTGTTTCAAAATATGAAAATGCTCTTGAAAAACTTGAAAAAGAAAACGTGTCCTATTTTAAACAACTTGATCGAAAAACAGAGGAATGCAAGTATGACAAATTGTCGTATGAGCGTGCCTACAAGGACATGAAAGAGCAAAATAATCTTTTGAGAGCTCAATTTGAAGTCTAAAAGGAAAGGCTGTGGATACTAAGTTTCCAAAACCATTGGATGAGGAGAAAACAAATGTTCCCAAACCGGTTTTCAAACCAAAATGTCTATTTCTCGGCCTCCTCCAATAGTCAATGAGAAAAATGATTTGTCAAAACAAGTCCTCCACAGACTTTGCCTATCAAAAAGAGAATTATCAAAGCTTTTGAAAAACCCGTTTTTGAGAAAGAAAAAGTGTTTACACCTGGCATCTCTAGGAATAGTAAACGGAATGTGACCATAAATCTAGTTAAAGAATCATTTGGTTCTAACGACATGGTCAACAATCACTATCTAGAAGAAGCTAGGAAAAAGGCATGACTTCGAAAAGACGCGAATTTTAGGTGCAACATCTAGGGTGATGAATTCTACAAGATTTCAAGGCACCGCTAGTAGTAGTAAACCATTACCTAGGAACACTCTACAAAAGACTAGGGATTGGCTTGCATCTAAGAGTAGTTTTGCAAAAGAAAATGCTATGCCCTTAGAAAACAACACTAGGAATTCTAAGTCTTTTTCGAACAAGAATCAATTTCCAAAAGACTGTAGTGACAAAGTTAAAGCTGCTGTTTTAAACAAGAATATTGAATTTGTCCGTACTACATGTAAAAAATGTGTCTTTTCAGCTAATCATGATGCATGTGCCTTACAATATCTCAAGAAAGATAATTCTCGTGCCGAGGCACAATCCACTAAGACACCAAATAGAAACAAACCCGTTGACAAGATGAACATCAAAAGGAAACCTAATAGGTGGATCTCTTCAGGACGTAGTTTTTCTAAAAATGAATCTTCCGCTGCATCTGATAAGAAAACAACTCCTAGATCTTACCTTAGGTGGATTCCCACGGGCAAAGTTTTCAACAAAATAGGTCTTAGATGGATTCCCACAGGAAAGATTTTTGATACTTGCTCCAACACAGATAATAGTGAAAATCATTCGGATAAGGAAGTCAGATCCACTACAACCGTTGATAGTGATCACCCTCGCCGTGAGGAAACATGTACTTCTAACACTGTTATTTATGAAAACTCTTCTTCGGTTCTTGCAGTGATTCAAATATCTCACGAACCCAACTCATCGAGGGTTCCAATTCGTGAAAATCTTCTTCTTCATTCTTCTATCTTCTATTTTTGATTTTCCATTTCTTTTATAAAACCAACAAAAGCAAAATACAAAAATAGAAAATTTTTTTCAAAAATACAAAAACAATATAAAATCAAAAATCCAAAAATATTCTTCTTACGACATGTCTCTAGTATAATCGATATTCTCAGACGTTTCTAGAAATGTCATTCAACAATGATACGGGCATGTACAGATGCTTGAGCGAGAATTCTTTAAATGTTTTCCAAAACATGTCGTTTCTCAAAATTTCTTCAATAATGGCTTTCGTATACTTCAGTACGAAACCCGGACTTCAAATTAATGGCTTCTGAACACATCAGGACCCGCGCTTCAAAGAAAGGAAAGTGCTTATCAAAATCAAAGGTTTTAAATATTTTTTCAAGCACTTATCCTAAAAACATAATGGCTTGTAAGTATTTCAGCTTGCAACCCGATCTTTAAAGAAAGGAAAGTGCTACGCAAAATCGATTTTCATAAATATCGAGCACTTATCCTAAAACAAATGAAGATAATTTTTTTTTGTCTAAATATCTTCAAAAGATTTTCAAAATCTTCTTCACATCTTGCGTACCATTGATTCGAAATTTTTCAAAAAGATTTTTCAAAATCTCTCACATTTGGTACCAAGATAACTCCCTCTAAACCCTTAATTGATTCTAAATTTTCTGTATGAAAATATGCTTTCGTTAAGGGGGAGTATAAAACAAAAATTGTTCCAAAATTCATGCTAAATCGGTCTTTCCAAATGCTTTTCGAAAAACATATGTTTTAATCATTTTCTTTCAAAAAAATCATGGATATGCTATTTTTGAGGGGGAGAAACGTGATTAAAATGTGATCAAAAAGTTTAATGATCGTTGTTTGAATCTCAAATGAGCTCGACTCAGTCGTAACCAATGAATTGACGAGGAATCATGTACCATCACGAGAAACTTTCTATGGACTTGACCAGGACGGGTAATAATTTCAAGCTAGTTCTCTAGTGATGTAAACGTGTCTCGAATCGGTCTAGTTCATTTAAAGTCGATCAATTCAAAAGGTGCGAACTCTACCCTCTATGTGCAGATTTCTGTCAAAACCTATAAGCACATGTGAAGGGGGAGTATTTCTGAAAATATAAAACTCTCGAAGTGTTTCAAACATGTTTTCAATCATAAACACTCTGAGAGATTTTCAAGAAAAAAGGTTTTCATGGCAACATAGGACAGTCATGGAGTTATAAGGTGACTAAGGATAGGAAATCCGTCCTATGATCCGCCAGAGCCGGAGGGATCTACCTAAGGACATCAAAAATAGTTAGTATTAGAAGTCCTTAGGTATGATTGAAAAAAGGAGTAATGTGAGAAAGGAGAAAGAAGGGGTTGAAGAATTAAAAAGAAATGTGAGGAAAGGGTGAAAAGAAATAGCCCTCCATATTCAACCTTAGGGCGAAACCGTTCAATACATATGCTACTGGTTGTCACTTAGATGACACCGGTATTGAAGACAAAGACGTCATGGACCCAGTGGACGACCGCACTAAACCTTCTAGCCACTCAATTCCTCTTAAAGGGATTTGTTTCATTCTCACTGGGAACCTTACATAATCTATCGACTTTCTCTTAGAGATCGTTGGTATTGAAGAAGGAGTCCTTCTCCCTAGTCTCCCGCCAGAAAACCAAAATGCACTAATTGAGTCTAGAGCCACGAGATTCATCAAAAGATCTCATAGGAACACTTGACATGACATCGCTTGTTGTTCATCAAATAGGACACAAGTGATATATTCTAGAGTCCTACGCAGGTCTTAGCAATCTGCCGGAACATTTATGAGAAGTTTCACATCTGTGATCTTCAGTGATTGAATGGAAACTCCTGCCAGGGTCAACATCAAGCAGCAGCGGTTCGACAGCAGGTCACTAACTCCCCGTGGATTACACTTAGTGTGTCTCAAACGGTCTACAGTCGTGGGGTGATGCTTCGATGTACCTCAACGACTCATCTGAATGTAGATGTACTTCGGTATATCTCGTTATCTCACTTGTGGGACTCCAGTTCAGGAACGGCCCTTGTGAGAATTAGAGATATGTTTTCACACTATGTGTTAACACCCTCGAAATTCAAACTTGTAAGTGCCGGAATCCGCTTATTACTAACTGTTTTTATGTTTTCTTCTTATGGAAGCTCCGGAGCGGATGGATCGTGCAAACTCGCCACATGCTCATACCAACGACACATGAAAGTTCTCATCACAATCAAAGGATACACAAAGTTTAAAGACTCTAGAACTACATCATTGGTAACCAAAAGACAAATAGAAGTGTGAGCATGGTGGAGAAAGACGTGGAGATACCTAACCAACGAAGTTGACAACGGCAGACAACCACATTATCTGATCACAAAGCATGAAGGAACAAAGATTCAAGACTATTCTATATCTACACACAAAGTTCGAGCTCAAGAAAAGTAAAGACCTAATCAAGTGGAGCATCATTTGAATGACCACCCCTTAGGGGGAGATTGTTAGCCTTAATAGTTTTTATTAGAAGTGATGGTCATTCATATTTAGGAACTTTGTAATGTGTGTTAGATATCGTGATAGAATAGTCAACGGGCTCGTGGATTGGGCTAAGCTAATTGGGCATTAGTTATGTTAAGCTAGCCTTGTCTAGGTCGTGAAACCCAAGCCCAATCCAAGTCCATCTCAAGGCCCATGGCCAAGCCTTAGGGCATCTTCTTCTTGTACTATAAATACCCCTCAAGTATGTCATTTGAGGGGTGTGCTTGAGTGTGTGTGTGTGTGTTTTCCTTTGAAGCAATATACAACTTATTGTTTCATCTTTCTTCTCTCTATCTCTCTAACATACACGAATATACATCAAGTCACCACCTTTCTTCTCTTAATCTTTCTCTACGCCTACTGCTTGTATAACGTGGGTGTTTGTGTGTGGTAAAGGTTGCTATTGTGATAAGGTATACGTGATAAAGGGGTATAACAAGGAGCTTCCTTTTCAAACCTAATGTTGGTGCCTCTTGGCTGGACTTGGGCCATCATCAGCCTGATAGTCCTTGCAGCTTTCAGCGCCTATTCTAGCTGGCTTTTGGCATGTTTTTACTTTGTAAATGGACAACGGTTCATTAGATATCGAGATCTTATGGGCTCCCTTTTTGGCAAGTACCCTACAAAACCATATTAGTCCGAAAGTACGGTCCACGGTAGGGTTTTGTTTGGCTTATTAAACTTAGAATCAGATATAGTGGTTAAATGATCATAGCTTGAGCTTTTATGGTCCAAATCGGGCAGTAGGCTTATTACAGATGGTTTAGGTTAGTTTTAGGTTGTGGTAGCTTTTTGTAGCTTATTAAATAAGCATTTTCCCATTCTCATAGCTGCTACTTCAGTTTCCATAAGTCCCAAATAGCATTTAGTTTTGATTTTTAGTTTCTTCACCTTAAGTCCTTTTTAGCTATAATTCTGGATATAAGCACTTTGGTTGGTGGTTGTTTTCTCGGTATTTTTAGTTTCATTTTATGATTTTTCTATATTAGCTTAATTAGTATTTAAAGTAGCCACGTAGAGGGCCGTTTGGCTTATTAAACTTAGAATCAGATATAGTGGTTAAATGATCGTAGCTTGAGCTTTTATGGTCCAAATCAGTTGCAGTAGGCTTATTACAGATGGTTTAGGTTAGTTTTAGGTTGTGGTAGTTTTTTGTAGCTTATTAAATAAGCATTTTCCCATTCTCATATCCCATTCTCATAGTTGCTACTTCAGTTTCAATAAGTCCCAAATAGCATTTAGTTTTGATTTTTAGTTTCTTCACCTTAAGTCCTGTTTAGCTATAATTCTGGATATAAGCACTTTGGTTGGTGATTGTTTTCTCGGTATTTTTAGTTTCATTTTCTGATTTTTCTATATTAGCTTAACTAGTTATAATGCCCGTGCACGCACGGGGTTTTTCCTATTATTTTAATTTAGTGTATCTTTTGTATATATGTTTTATATGTGATTATGTTTACGTAATGATTTTGGATTGGAAATTATGTTATGATTTTTCGTAAGGTTTTTGGTGGTGTTGTGCATAATTTTGTTTTGAAGCGAGAATCTTAGCACTGACAAAACATTGCAAAATTGATGGCTATGTTGGTATAATAAAATAAAAAAATGGTAATACGTACGTCCAACCCGATATATGTTTTTGGCTAGTTTGATTATTTTGGTTGGAAGTTAATCTTCATTTGCACATGATCAAGTGATATTCTTTATGTTATTTGATCAATCTGGAACCAAAAGATGTTAGAATGAAAAGCTGCAACATACAACAAAACATAATACAACATGATGGTGGATACAAAATACAAAATACAAAAATGGGATATGCATTTGAAATGGATGTACAACATGATTAAACTGATCATCCTCAATCATCAATGAATTAACACTTAAATGCACTTGGCATTTCTTATTAGTTGGTCGTTTAACACGAAGTCTATAGATCTTTTATAAACTCGCAATGTTGTAACTAAACATCATAGTCCCTACCCATAATCATGTTGGCAAAAACTCATCAATTAAAAGCGTCACAATCTCTTAAATTTAGGATGCTTCTGAGATCCCATTGTTGAATCTGTAAGAGCAACTTATTTTCTCAAAATTGTTGTCATTTGGAAAAACACTTGCCTCACTATAGAGGTTGTCTGGGAATAAGAATAATGCTATTACGTCTTTAAGATGTTTATCCTACAACTACAAAGATGGTAAAGTGAGTTATTTTTAGTACATGTCAAAACGGGCCAGTTTGCTTAGTGCAACAACTTTTTTTGTCTATTTTTTTAGAAAATATAAAAATGATTTTGACTATAGGTTTTTTCAGGAGCAATGACATACGGGTTTCGGACATCAAGTTTTTCGAAGCCATCTCACTCAATGATTTTGACTCTCTACATACGGGACCAGATCTCTGAGAACAGAATTTTTCCATCGCTTGCACCATACTTATCTGGGCTTAGCAGTTTGACAATGGGCTCAGTTGGGCCTTGACCTTTTTGCTCTGTATCATCCTGACCGTTGGATATTGTATGGGTTGCTGCTACCTGAGAAAAAAAATACCTTGTTAAAATGGTTGCAAGAGTAAAAATCAAGATAAAGTTGCACAAGTATATACTGTGATATATAGTGTTTGAACGGGTTGGGTCGGGATTTTTGATCAATAATTTACACGTGAACTATCATTGCGAAAACAATCTAATCTAGATTTTTCAATATACTGGATCTGTGTTTAAGGCTTTTGAGGTGTTTGGATGTGTGTTTACAGTCTACACTATTGTTGTCCAAAATTTTATTATGACTAATAATTCTGACTTTCTTATACTCTAGGGTCAATTTTATTAAGTAATAAGTAGACAAAAAGGCAGATGATAGAAGTAATATAGCATCTCATTCTGATATTAACTATTTAAATAACAATGTTCATTTTGAAAACGGTCATCCAAACACCCCTTTTATGCGTTCATAGCATAAGTTACAAAAACTTTATAGTAACGGCTAGACTTGTGACTTAAGTATATCCACAACTAATGAGCTTTATTCCATTATGATTATTACGCGCAACTATTATCACCATATAAGTTATAATCTAAACATATTACACAAGTAGCAACTATTTTATTAACATAATAACTAATTAGCTTAATATATGAAACTAATGTAGAGGCTTTATAAACTTACAATACAATTTAGGTTCAACTCAACACATGCAATATGTTCTTTTTGTTTTCTTCTTGCACTGCTTCCTTACTAACATTGTCCAATTGAGCTGCCAAATATAAGAGTTCATTAGAATTATACCATAAGCCGCGGCCCATGTCAATATGAAAACTAATGTACAATCTGGTTACCTTTTTCATTAGTAGGTGTGATAGCATCGGTCTTAAATGTATGTGAGCCTGGATTAGTGGATTCTAGATATTGGATTACTCTTCTGAGTAGCCTCTGTTGCAGCAGAACTTGCACCATTTTTCAAGGCATTTGGCTTCGATTTTGTAACTCCAGTTGCAGAATAAAAGTTGCGTACATCACTTGCAGTTGTGCTTAATGGTTTCCAGTATCTCATAGTTCTTAAAACTTCTTTTGCAGATTCACCAAAGTCAAGAAGCTTGTGGCGGACTGTGCTGTTTGAACAGCTGAATCATCGATGTTTGAACACAGGTTTCTCCAAGTAAGACTCCAATAACTGAACATACGTAACCATAAAAGATAAATGAAAAGATAATGAGCAGATAATACGCTTACTCAGCCCGGTATCCCTGTTGTCTGGGTTTTAAAAAGCGCGATGCGCGTCGATGCGATAAGGGTCAAAAAGCCGAGGCGCGAGGCGAATGCGCGCGCATCACGTACCCGAGGCGACAATTTATAAAAAAATATTTAAATTATATATAGTGCACAAAACACATTAATAACACATTTAATGTCAAAAGATACCATGCATGTTCATAGTTCACGATTCTATATCACTAAAATCCATAAATAGTCGAAAACTAAGATCAAAAGTCTAATCGTTTATAAGGAATTGGTCAAATTGGACACATATTTTAAAAGTAAAGCCCATGAGAAGAAGCCCAATACACATTATTAAGTCCAATTAATAATAAAAAAATAAAAAATAAATAAAAAGGCAAAAGTACATGATGCGCAAAAAAGCGTTGATGCAAGCATCAGCTGATGCGTGCCTGATGCGCGCGCATCACCTCGCATCCCGTAAACGCAACGCATCAGGGTGTCTGATGCAACAAAGCCTCGCATCGCAACGCCTGATGCGCGCTTTTTTAAACACAGCCTGTTGTTAAGCAAATTTGACACATTAGCAAACAGAGCTAAATTGAGTTGTAAAGGAATGCAATGAGGATTCTTTTATCTAATGCTACATGTCCCTTAATTTGCAAGGGAAAATAGTAAGTTGAGATATAATAAGTTCCTACTTACTCTAATTTTAATCATCATGCATGAATCGATTGGTCTAAAGTAGTAAAGTTCCAAGAGAGTTATGCATGTCCTAAAAAAGGTATAGTAAATTATATAATGGGATTGATAAGCTTACTGATGAAAGGAGATCCTCAT
Organism: Chrysanthemum makinoi; assembly: GCA_910596185.1. NCBI lineage: Eukaryota > Viridiplantae > Streptophyta > Magnoliopsida > Asterales > Asteraceae > Chrysanthemum > Chrysanthemum makinoi. Next base: position 45,226,068 of record OU343218.1, on the reverse strand, counting down.
CGAGAATATCATAAAGATCATTGTCATCAGTGGATACCCTTTGGACATGACGCGTTTTGCTCTTCACATGTCATTCGTATCACAAAACATAATGCATTCACTAACCATATCAATTATGGTTCAAACTGCAATAGTAACATATTTAGTATAGTTGCCTTAGAATATGTAATATCACAAAAAATGTATAAAAGCAAAAATGAACCTGGGTCACTTGGACAGATCAAGTAACAGGTGAAACGGTTCTGGTAGTTTCAGTAGGTTTTGAAACATGTCAGTCAGATTGAGCTGTAAAGTATTTATTCTAATTAAACATCAATAGAATCTGAAAATTTAAACAATTCACAGAAAAACATATCAACTCTAACAAAATTAATGTTCAATTAAAAAAATACCGAATCCATGAGTGTTCCAGGACGATGACACATATAGAGGCCGCATGTAACAAAATGACAGTACGTTAAAAAGAGCAGTGATGTCAAGTAGCAAGTCAACCTCATCCGATGAACCTGTTGATAGTTGACCCAAACAATTAGGTTCAGGTAGTGGACGTATATCAACTACACTAATATCAGAAGCTATAAGTGACTGAAGATTGAATATAGTAAATAAAATAAAAAAAGCTAAATTCGATGTACATGCTAAGTTGTATAAGAGCTTGCTCAAGACAATATTTTTTTGTGCAACATTGAAAATAAGTAGATAAGCACTTGAAAACGACTCTACATCTGCTTGAGCAGTTTTTTGGTCCGCATCAGCTAACATCATCTTTGTTCCCATCTTACCTGCCCTGTTAGTCAACCATTGAAGTGACCTGTGGTTAAATATTGCAATGGTTTAAAAGGGAGTTGGAATTGCTTATTTGAATGACCGTACCCCCATCCCCCATGCTGGAAATTTTAACGTTGCCATCAAGTCCAAACACCGGATCATTATCTGCAATACGCTTCACATATCTGCTCAAAGGTTGCCGCTCTTCCGACTTTGATCCAAGCCTTGTATCTCCGTGCGTCCTAAAAAATGTATTTTTAAATAAATTAGTCTCAAAACCAACATGAAAATAGAAGTATACTAAAGTGTCCTGAAAATATTAAGCCACTCATCTTGCTACTCTACTAACCATTCAAATCCAGCTTCTGCTGCAACCTTGTTAATTTCTTTTTGGAACTCTTTAATGTTTAAACAATGCTGAAATAGTTGTATATGATTTGCAATTAGTATTACCAATTATACGGAGTTCACTATTTTTTATGCTACTTGCAGGGAAGTTTTTGTAAGCTCATGCCTAAAAGCTTATGTACATTTGAATAGTCTCAATCCAAAGGATTATTCTTGTTAGCTTATCTATCAACAGATAATATGTAAGCCTTTCGAAATAAGCTTAGTCAAACACCTTTGCTTATTTCAAAATGCAAAAACCCATTACCACCTAAAATATACCTAAACAAACACCTTCCTACTACAGTGGTTAATGATATCAGTAAAAAAATATATTGTTTCAAACTTAGATTACTATTTGAATTGAGTAATATGCGCAAATTATTACCGAAATGTAGAACTGGATTTTCCTACCAACAGCTTCAATGGCAACAACGATAGTTTGGTTTGAGATAGCCTTGATTCGTCGTTGAAGGGAACATCTTCATAGCCATCAATACTAACAACCTGTGCGTTTTTTCTATTTGAAGCAAATATAAATTATGAGTATATAAGAATTAATGAATCAACTATAAATCATACATAACCATAAAAGATAAATGAAAAGATAATGAGCAGATAATACACGTACTCAGCACGATATAAATGAATCAACAATCATTGTGTACCCCAGCGCCATTAGACCACCAAGGAGACGCACGCTAACCTCAAAAGTTATCCTTAGAGAAGTTACAAATGGAGAATTTGTCCCCCAGTCCAAAAACATAAAAATAAAATAAAATATTAAATAAAAAGTCTTGTATTTTCTTCAATAATTTAAAATGTAGAACTGGATTTCCCTACCAACAGCTTCAATGGCAACAACGATAGTTTGGTTTGAGATAGCCTTGATTCGTCGTTGAAGGGAACATCTTCATAGCCATCAATACTAACAACCTGTGCGTTTTTTCTATTTGAAGCAAATATAAATTATGAGTATATAAGAATTAATGAATCAACTATAAATCATACATAACCATAAAAGATAAATGAAAAGATAATGAGCAGATAATACACGTACTCAGCACGGTATAAATGAATCAACAATCATTGTGTACCCCAGCGCCATTAGACCACCAAGGAGACGCACGCTAACCTCAAAAGTTATCCTTAGAGAAGTTAATGGAGAATTTGTCCCCCAGTCCAAAAACATAAAAATAAAATAAAATATCAAATAAAAAGTCTTGTATTTTCTTCAATAATTTAAATTTCCAGCTAATGGGAAGTATACACAAAATCATGATAATAAGAAAGTAGTGTGTCAAAATGGACAGTGTGGACTGAGTGGCAGGCCAAAATGGATCAGATTGTGAATGTAGTTAGGAGGTTGTAAACATTTAAATATTCGGTAGTTTTCCGACACATTTGACCAGAGTCATCTTAAGCTTAGTTTATCCATTTGCCCATTTGAAACATTCTATATTTAGAGATATACGTAATACACATGGATACATTTATATGTAAATGAGCCATAATTGCTACCACTCTTAAGAGAGATTAAAAATCAAACCTCAAACATGAGACTGCATACCAACCTTGACAAAGCACCAACTTTTGCTGCTTCTTTCTGACTATGCAACCGATGCTTTTCTTGTCTTTCAACTCTCTGATTCTTTTCTGATCGTCTCTTGGTGAAAGGGTCTTCTCCTGGCTCTAAAAAAAGTAAAAAGTTAGAGCTATATTGTATAATGTTGCCTCATCCAAGAAATTAAGGTATTGATAACAATCCGTTGTATTTCCCATCTGTCATCTTTTCCTCAATGAATGGAAGGTCATTGTCGTCATTTACCTAATCATAACCATATTTGCGTTTCCAAGAACTATGTAACTATAAACAACCCCATACACCTGTTTAAATGACCCAAACACCCTTAAAACTACATTTAGCAGCCCTTAAAACGACCCAAACACTCATTAAAACAGCAGTTTTGCAGCAGACAGAAACATCCCATAAACCGACCGCAAACACCCCTTAAAAACTTTACTTTTGCAGCAAGCCCAAACAACCACTAAAACAACCCAGTCACCCCTTAAAATGACCCAAAAGCACCCCTTAAAACTGCATTAGACAGAAACACCATATAAAAAGTTCAATAACCCCTTTAAAACTAAACTGTAGCTGACAGAACAAAACACCCATATAAATGGTGCATACATGTATAGTTGTTTGTTCACATACACTCTTGAAGTTCAAATAGTCTCGTAACATGTTATAAAATATATATAATGATAATAATCAATTTTATCCATAAAGCACAACATTAATACCCATACAAATCCACATTGTTGTTCGTGTTAATTTTAAGATGGCCCAAAACTATTAATTTAGTGATAAATTAACTTTGAACTAACATGGACCGATATCACCAATAATTCAAACAACAAACTTATAATCTATAAACTAACTCATACCTGTTATAGTGTTCCTTCATCAACAATTATATAAAAACCCAACAATTTGAATTCGAGTGTATCAAGTAGCTTGGAAAAAAAAGTAAATCGAATTAGTAGATTAATAAAACTAATTAATTAAAAAAAAAAAAAAAAAAACTGTAGCAAATCAAATTAGGTTTTTCAAGTTGATTCGAACCAAAGTATTAGGTTCTTGAAAATAAAGAAATACAAAGTCTAGACATACTTCGACACGATGCTTTTGCAACCATATATGGATACTTGTCAGAAGATTCAGTGCAAGAGGACTACTTGTTACCTTTTTAATCAAACTCCATTAATAATGATCTTGTGAGTTGCATATACTTTTTATTTTTTTGGTGTGCGTATGAATGTAAAGTTGGAGGAGAAGGATAGCCCGGTTTTTCTTTTTTATTACAATTTGGTCCAAAAGAATTAATAAAGTAATCATAAGTACATGTGTATTTTTGAATTATTTTCTATCATTCTTATATAAAAACGAATTTGATACTATTCTTGCCAAATTAAGAAATATTTAGCTTTTATAATTTTTATTCAAATAAATATAAAAATAAAATTTAAAATATTATTACCAAATAAGGTATGGTTTGATTTTTTTGAAATGAAAAATTCCCACTAAAGGTTTTGTTTTATTATATAAAAGATTAGTGCTTAAAGTAGCCACATTAGGGCCGTTTGGCTTATTAAACTTAGAATCAGATATAGTGGTTAAATGATCGTAGCTTGAGCTTTTATGGTCTAAATCAGTTGCAGTAGGCTTATTACAGATGGTTTAGGTTAGTTTTAGGTTGTGATAGCTTTTTGTAGCTTATTAAATAAACATTTTCCAATTCTCATAGCTGCTACTTCAAGCCATGTTGAAAATTGTTACTACAAGCCATGTTGAATAAGTTATTTTTATCTTTATTAGTGTTTATCATGCGGACTTGAATATGAGGCTCCTATATAATTAGAGTATATAGAGGATTAATGTTGGAATAAATAGGAGCTATATAGTATGTATGGTGCTGTTATTGGTGCAAAAGAGTGTACCTGAACTAAGCTACATGTAGTTTGAGTGATCAGGTTAGTTACTAGGATTCTCTTTGAGCAAGTAGTTTGCATTCAGTAAAATGAAGAACAAAGATGGGGGTAATGGTAATCTTATTTTGTAATTTAGGTAATGATAATCTTAAGTGTATCAATAAATAGGACTATGAGAAATTGGTAGACGGGAAAAATTGGTACTTTGAAATCTCAAAAGTCTGGAATGTTAACGGATGCATGTAAGTAACGGTATTTGGCTTTTCGTTGTTTGGTTCCTTGCTATTCATTTAATTAGGATCGTCACTTATAGGGTGCCCCGTTACACTGCACACCTTTTTTTCCATTACTTACAGTTGGTTAACGCTTTTTTGGAAAGCTTTTTGATTCTCATATATGGGATGATGTTCAGATTCGTTTTGCACTCTTTTGCACCGCTAATGGCTTATGTTCGTGAAGTTGTTTGGTGGCTCATATATGCGGGGATGATTATTGATACATCCTTGGCATAATCGAATTTCCTTCTATTTATGTCATTGTAAATGTGCAAGTAGATATATGAATCAAGGGGTGAAACCAAATGATTTACAGGCTCAATGGATGAAAGCAGAAGATTCAAAGTTGGCTTGAACCACTTTTTGATTATATATAAAGTTTGCTAACTTTAACCGAAGTTTCTAAAGCGTTTTTGGAGGTCCAATATTGTCGTCGTTACATATTCTCTGCTTCCTTTGGGTATGTTCGTTGCCAATCGAACATCTTGATTTGTTTTCTTTTTGTTTTCTCCTTCAATCGAAACCAAACACACTCCTGTAGAGGTTCCTCTTGATTCTCTTCTATTATGTAATTTATTGTGATTAGTTGTTATTAATCATGTTGAATGTAACACCCCAACCCGACAAGGGTAGAAGTGTCACATTCTGGTGTCATATCAAAACATACAAATAAAATTTTACAGGCGGAAGTCTTAAAGAATGTCGTACCAAGTCATATAAACAAATGACTTACAAGTAAAATTACAAAATGCAAAATGTCTAAAATAAAATGAAATCTCAAAACAATAGCCCGTCAAAGTAAGTCCAAAATAATAAGGTAACTAGGGTTGGTCCACTCAGATAATCCAACTTTCAGCCCATCAAAACCCATCTTCCAACCTAAGACCTGCCGCAGGAAAAGAAATGCGGCTGAGCTTAAAAAGCCTAGTGAACAGATATAACAAAACAAAAGCTAAAACAAAATCAGATATACAAAATGAAACAAAGGAAACTGATAACAAGATCGCAACGGAATGGGAACAATAAGTTAATGAGAAACCTGCAGAATAAGATTGTAACAGATATCCAGAAAGAACAGATAACAGAGGAGTACCAAGCAAGTAACACATCGATGACATATACATAAGCACATCTAAACAACCAGGCATACATATGAGCCCAACGGAAAACTGAAAGCAAGCGGAAGCAATCAATTAGGAAGTGAGCATGGCAATCACATAAGTCAAATAACCCACAGTTAATAACATGACAGTATCATAACAGATATATAAGCATGGGAGGTCAACAATTAGCAATAAGAACACTAACAGATAATCATAACCCATAACATAATTAAATGAAGGTATCCATGATGAACATATAAATCAACTGAATACTCTCAAACATGATCACCAGACCAATCAAACGGTCATATAACAGTATGATAATACATAGTCAGATAACAATAGCTGAATCATATAATCACATACTAATCATATCGTAGCAGGGTAAACAGTAGTCACATGAAAAAAACATGTAATAGCATAATCAAATTCAATAATCATATAATAACCCGGTACGCAAATTGAATGGTAGGAGAATAAGTCACATAAGGGTACAGGGGTAACGCAGCCAATATAGAATATGGTGCGTTGGGGTAAACAGATGGTACAATATAAGTATATCAACAAGGTAAGGGTTGTCGAAATCTATCCCGAGCCAACAAGACATTACAGAATATCAGTAGTGGCAATAGCAGCCTAGTAATCAATAGTAACCATCGTATTCGGAGGGGTGACCTCGAATACCGCATAATAGGAGGGGACCTCAAGAACTGGAGTAGCTAGCTCCCAGATATGTGAGGTGTATTGCACACGCACCACATCACCGCAATATATATATATCGTAATGCAGACAGTACAAATCTAGGATGCATCCATATGCCGTAACGTTAGTGGCCATAACAGTTACAGTGAAGCGAGCATAATCAATACAGTATAGGGACGGTGTGGAACACCACTCAACCACACTAGAGTCATGCCATTGGTGCATCAATGACACGGACATGGAACCCCCATGCCTAGTTAATGGCTCGGGTATCAAACTGACAGGTCAATACAAAAGGTCCAAAGTGTAGCAATATATAAGTCATCATAATCAAAGGTTCAATTTCAGTAGTTCAGTATCAAAGGTTCATTAACAGTGGTTCAATAGCAATGGTTTAGTAACAGAGATTCAATAACAGACGGGTCAATAACAGTGGTTCAATAACAATGGTTCAATATCAGAGCAAAGGTTCAATAAACAAATTGCAAGAGATCAGAGATGCAAAGAGATCATGAGAAATCCCTACTGAAAAGGGATAGAATATCTGTACCTCAACCGAAGCAAACAAAATAGGAAAGTAAGGTCACACGATGAATCAATCCCGCCGTCCAGAACCTATGAAATAGATTACTTATTTTAGACGGCTTTCCATTTTTAGCAGGTTTCCACTTTTAATAACTTTCCATTTTAGGTAACTTCTATTTTAGGCAGGTTTCCAAAATTAGCATGTTTCCGTATTTCTTCAGATTTAGTTATAAATGGTATGATCAAGGTCAAATTAGATTAAAATAGCGAAAACAAGTGTTATCATACTTTAAGGGTCTTTTACGCCAAGTTTTACAAGTTTAGGGTTTAAAGTATAAATATCACAAAGTATAGGGTCCAATGTGTAATTATTTCAAGATTATTTATTTTACAACTTTAGTCCATTTATTTAACAAATTAACGAGTCACCCTTCAGGTTCCATTATTTATAAAATCCACCGTTTACTTTTATTAACATTAAAATTCTTTTAAAACCTTAAACTCGATTCGACTACCCATTCCATTTAACAACTCGAAAGCCTAGTCATAACCAAGTTATACGACCCTTATGCGTGATTCTAACCTAGGTCGAGACATGACCAGGACCTAGTAAATTTCATTCGACAACAAGAAGCAGAGCCGGGACCCCTTTTTAATAATTACATGACACAAGTTTAACCAAGGTCCAAGTGTGTATATGCGTCCCGTTTTAACTCATTACCAAGTAAATAAACATACCAGTGGTCGTGATTATGGGGTCGAATTGCATGGGTCATCCATTCGTTATTTAAGTGAACACTTTATATGATTTTCGTATCATTTTTTTATATGGTTAATGATTCGCTCCAGACAGTCATGTTTTATCACACAAGCTAACCACTTGTGAATGGTCAACCGTAATAAAAAGTCCAAAAGTCTGAAAACGAAATGCAATTAAGATATGGAGAGTTTAGTGTTTCCCCGGGTCGTTAAGTCCCAACGAGGTGTGTAAACTGTAATACAACGACTGTGTGTGCTATAATGATATTGAATATACAAAAACAGGAATCTGATTGACTAACACTAGGAATGTGAATAGTGATAGCTCTGTCACAGCTATGTCGTTAAAAACGTACAATCAGAAACCTAAAAACGCAAAAGATATACAAACGTACGTTTAATTTGAATTAAACGTAAACGTATAAAAACAAAATGATTATAACTATAGAAAGGATTTGCATGTTTTAGCGACTTAAATGCAAATTAAATAGAATTAAAATATTTATCTATAATTTACAAATTTATGTAAAAGTTAAGAAAATCTAAAAAACTAAAACGTATATGTTTACGTAACAATTACGTAAACGTAACAAAATAAAAACTGAATTCAATCCAATACAACTCCCACAAATGTGAAAATCATATTTTTGGAATTCTAAAAAGATAAGAAAATTATTGAAAATTAAAATAAATTTTTACACTATTCAATTAATTAATATAAATTAAAAATGAATTAAATGTAATTAAAAATGAATTAAATAATAAGAAAATCTAAAATTAACTTAAATAAATGAAATAAAGAATCTGAAAAATCTAAAATATTATAAAATAATTTTTGAAACTGAAAATGTATTTTTTACATAATTATTCTATTTATTATGAATTATTTACTATTATTAATTACTAAAAACTATTATTGATTTATAAAAATATTAAATGAATAAGGAAAAATCTGAAACTTTTTACAAAATTCTAAAATAAATAAAATAAGCTAGGAAAAATATAAAAACTATATGTTATTAACAGAAATAAGCTAATAAGCAAATAAGCTTCTAAATAGAAGCTATCACTTAGCTTAAAAGTGATTCTTTTTGGCTTTTCTTTTCCTGGATTAATTATACAATGATATTATACATGTTTAATGAAAACAAAACTTTACAAACTAAGAAATAAGCAACTTGTGAGCTTATGAGTCCAACAGTTAAGCTTTTGGCTTCATTGTTGAGTTTAAGCTTGAAATAAGCTTGGAAAAAGCTATAAACATGAAACAAAAGGTAAAATAAGATATATACAAGTCCAATGGATCAATATAAACAAGAAAATGGACTGTGGCAGTGTGAGCTTATGGTTTAGTCAGTTAAGCTTTTGAGCTTAACTTGGATGGAGTGAAAGCTTGCAAAAGCTTGGTATAAGCTCCACACAGGAAAGTAAAAGAAAAGTAATATGTATACAAGTGATATGAACAAGTATAAACAAGCATGTGTACTGGATTTCATCAAATAAGCTTGTAATAAGCTAATAAGCCATTCAACAGAATCCAGAATATCTTTAACCATGAAGTGATGATAAGTATAAGCTACTTGCAGCCCTAGCAAATAAGCTGCTAGGGGAAAATTAAGCATAAGATCTTAAATTTGGGTGGATGAACTTCACAAAAAACTAAACCACACAAGCTTATGACCACAAATGAGCTTTTTAGGATATGTTGGAAATGGTGTAAGTTCACTGAGTTCTCAGTGAACTGTTATGAGTGGGCAAACAACAAGCTCTAAATTAACTTATCAAATTAAGCTCATGAGAGCTCAACAAGCACTGAAACACAGTGATATGATAGATTAGCCTCACATAAGGCCAAAAATCACAAGCTCAAGCTCAATGAGGAGCTATTTGAGAGCTTAAGAAAATCACTCAACCACACAGTTTGCTTCTGTGTGGTGAGTTTGGTGGGACAAAAAGATAGGTTGATTAAGCTAACTAGATAAGCTATAAATGTAAAAGCAGGCATAAATATGAACAACAGGCCAGAAAGGCAACACAAAGAAGCCAAATGCACTGGATAGGGACAATTCCACAAGCTATTGCAAGCTCATGGTTTTAACAGCCTAACCATGGTGCAGGGCAAAACTGGGTACAAAGAAGCTACAAAATAAGCACTTAAACATGGAAAACAAAAATACAATAAGCAAGATTAGCAACACAACTATAATACCCTAAAAGCACTAACTATGAAACTAAGTAACAAAGACACAATGAAATTACTTAGTTTATTCAAAAATGACAAAAGTGAAAATTTGACTTTTTACAAGAACACTAAAGTTTGACTAAACTGAATTTAAAACTTAAACTACTGGTTTAATATGTTATATTAAGATATAATAACATGAAATAAACATAGATACACAATAATTGAACAAGTATGCAAGATTCTAGGATCTAACAACCTCACAGTGCTCATAATGAGATTGTCAAGTGTCAAATTGACTTTCTACCATACTACACCCTTTGGTTAGTATTCTACTGAGTTACTTAGGCCATATGAAGAGTACATCAAACAAGAGCAACCACAAACACAGCCTTAAACACAGTTTCATTATCAAATCCAAACAACCTTAAAATAGACTGTTATGAAGTTTTTCAAAGCAAAAGACTGCATAAACTTATTTCATCAAATCCAGAGATCATATTGTGTCAAAATAGACCTTTTTAAGCATAAACAAGTAGTCACTCATGTCTAAACCTAGGTTTCTCAAAAACAAGCATAATGACAATCCAAATACCATTTCAAACCTCAATCAAAATCCAAAACATAAACACCTAATATTAAGACATAATATGACTAACAAACAACAAAGAAACACAAAACCATGAAAATTAAAGCATCTAAAACACTGAAATATTAAAATGCAAAAATGGTAAAAATGAGCTTACAAGTGAATCCAATCTTGAAACTGAGAACCATGGCCACAGAACACATCCTAAGCTTTCCCACAAAGCTCTAAACCAAAGGCAATCCACAATTAACCTTGCTCCATGCAGTTTCACCAAGATCACTTCATTATTTTTGGATTTTCATAGTTTTTCTTGATTTTTAATGTTTTTCTGAATTTTAAAGACTAAACTTGTTTTAAGGTTTCTAAAAGCTTTAAAGCTTTGTCAGGAGCTTATGTGAGCTTAAAGAGTCCATTAAACAACTACATAACAAGAATTTAAAGAACGTGAAAATTAAAGGAATTTAAGCAAAAACTTGAAACTGAAAGATTACTTGAAATTAAACTGAAAATAAAGTTTCATTACACTAATTTGATGAAAATACAACATTGAAAGCAATAAAATGACTTGAAATTAAACAAAGCAGTAAACTTAATTAACTACGTGACCTAGGCTAATCCAAAGGTAATCCACAATTAACCTTGCTCCATGCAGTTTCACCAAGATCACTTCATTATTTTTGGATTTTCATAGTTTTTCTTGATTTTTAATGTTTTTCTGAATTTTAAAGACTAAACTTGTTTTAAGGTTTCTAAAAGCTTTAAAGCTTTGTCAGGAGCTTATGTGAGCTTAAAGAGTCCATTAAACAACTACATAACAAGAATTTAAAGAACATGAAAATTAAAGGAATTTTAAGGAAAAACTTGAAACTGAAAGATTACTTGAAATTAAACTGGAAATAAAGTTTCATTACACTAATTTAAGGAAAATTACAACATTAAAACTGTAAATGACTTGAAATTAAAGAGAGCCGTAAACTTAATTAACTATGTGACCTAGGCTAATCCAAAGGTAGTCTTCTCTTTCTCCTCTCTGATCTTTATAGTCATTTGAGTTCCCATTAGCATTCCAATCAAATCCCACTTTAATTCGTGTCCATTGGATAAGCAGAATTGATCATAGCGGTTTACAACTTTTGGCCAAAAGTGATATATAGACAACTTTGGGCGTTTGAGAGCAATTAATGAACCTTGGTGTGTGGAGGTGGAGGGACATTTGGTGGGTTTAGAGGTCAAGTGGTAGAGTTGAGCAAAAGGTGGTATTGTGAGGTGAGGTGTTTGATGGTGGGAAAGCATTTAATGCTCAGTGGGTGTATAAGAGGATGGGAGATGAGCTGGAGAGTGTGTAGCCACTGTGGTAATGAGGTGGAAAGGTGGTGAATAACCGGTTTTGGGATAGCAGGCTGGTGAGGAAAAGCATAGTAATACTGGTTTTGGCGCAAGCTGACGGGTTTGACCCGTTGGATATTAATAACGGGGGTTCAAATGGGGTTCACAGGTTTATGACAGGGGGTTCTTTGGTTTGGTTAATAATACAAAAAGGGTCCATTTGGTTTGTAGTTTATCACAAAGACCATTCTTGTAATTTTCTGAATTCTCAAGGACTGAAATTGCCAATATTACAAAGTTCACACAAGGACCAATCCTGCCATTTATGAATATTTCAAGGACCAAATTTGATTCTTTTCCATTTTTAAATATCCAAGGACTATTTTTGACAATTTTTTAAACTTTAGGGACCTTTTCTGCCATTTGACCAAAGATTTATTCAAGGACCATTTTTTGATAACTTAGAATATTTCAGGGACCTTGAATGATATTTTTCTTTATTTTGATTTACCAAGGACTAGATTTGACAACTTTTGAAACTTGGGGGACTAAAACTGCCAATTATGCAAACTTGATACGTTTTTCATCCGATTTTGGTATTTTTGCATTTGAAACACATAAAACACTTATTTGTGATATTTTTAGTATTTTGATGCATTTCAGTGTTTTCTGGATGCAGCTTCCAGATTGGTAAAAATGATGAGTATTTAGACACTCATCAATCCCCACACTAAGATATTGCTAGTCCCTAGCAATCTTTTATGAAAAATTAATGGATTTCATCTCTTTACCAAAAGCCATTACTTCTGGAGTAGCCAATTGTTTTAGTTCAATTAAGAACCTTGGCACAATGATAACAAAATGATTTTGAGCAAACCATCAGCTTTCAACGGTTTGGATTTGTCTTTACCAGAAGCCGTTTGCCTCTGACTAGCCAACTCTTAGATAAAATATCTTTGGTGAGCTGATTACCAATTATGGTTTTCCAACCGCCTTTACCACAAGCCATAAACTTGCGGGCTAGCCAACTCTTCACTAATTAAAGATATGGTGGAATGAACACCATACAATTTTGGGCAAATTGCAAGCCATCAACGGATTTGAGATATCTTTACCAAGAGCCGTTTGCTCCTGGATTAGCCAATCCTTTAGTGGGTTAGACATGGTGGACTGATTACCATTTGTTGTGTTTAGTACATAGTACTTCCACTAAATTTTTTTTTTAATTTGGCCATTATGGGGAAAAAGGACTAAAAGGGTACATTTATGATCACCCGCCAGAATTTCCACACTTAGAAATAAATATTGTCCTCAATATTCAAAGTCCCCGCTATTGCGAATCCTTGAACGTAAAAAGATAACATTACTAGCCAAGTGTGGAAACACAACAATTATTCTTTTTTTTTTTAATATTTACAATTTTCATTCATTTTATAGATCTATATACAACATGTGGGGCATCTCCCCCACACTTAGGTGGTACACACAGGTGAAAACCCATGTTTAACTATTTTTGATTACCGAAGTCGCTAGCTTGATCTCACCCCGAATTAAATGGTTCATGGGGAAATGACTGGATGAGAAATTGGAGTGGGGTCACCACTACGAATTATGAACAAGTAATGTAAGGAGAATATTTTGGTTTTTGATTTTATAATATAAACGAAAAGTTTGATTGTTTTTGTATTTTATCTTTATATATATAGAAAGAAAAGAAAAATATTTTTGTATTTTATATTATTTTTGGAAGTGAAATATGATATTATGTATAATATATATACAAGCACGTTATATGCAAAGACACCTCCCAATGGGCGCCAAAATTTGATTCACTCCGCATGGGTTTTATCAACAAGCTAACCACTTGTGAATGGTCAACCGTAATAAAAAGTCCAAACAAACGAAAACGAAATGCAATTAAGATCGGAGAGTTTAGTGTTTCCGGGTCGTTAAGTCCCAACGAGGTGTAAACTGTAATACAACGACCGTGTGCTATAATGATATGAATATACAAAAACAGGAATCGATTGACTAACACTAGGAATGTGAATAGTGATAGCTCATGTCACAGCCTATGTCGCTAAAAACGCATTAACCGAAACCTAAAAACGCAAAAGATATACAAACGTACGTTTAATTTGAATTAAACGTAAACGTATAAAAACAAAATGATTATAACTATAGAAAGGATTTGCATGTTTTAGCGACTTAAATGCAAATTAAATAGAATTAAAATATTTATCTATAATTTACAAATTTATGTAAAAGTTAAGAAAATCTAAAAAACTAAAACGTATATGTTTACGTAAACGTAACAAAATAAAAAACTGAATTCAATCCAATACAACTCCCACAAATGTGAAAATCATATTTTTGGAATTCTTAAAAGATAAGAAAATTATTGGAAAATTAAAATAAATTTTTACACTATTCAATTAATTAATATAAATTAAAAATGAATTAAATGTAATTAAAAATGAATTAAATAAGAAAATCTAAAATTAACTTAAATAAATGAAATAAAGAATCTGAAAATCTAAAATATTATAAAATAATTTTGAAACCTGAAAATGTATTTTTACATAATTATTCTATTTATTATGAATTATTTACTATTATTAATTACTAAAAACTATTATTGATTTATAAAAAATATTAAATGAATAAGGAAAAATCTGAAACTTTTTACAAAATTCTAAAATAAATAAAAGAAGCTAGGAAAAATATAAAAACTATATGTTATTAACATAAATAAGCTAATAAGCAAATAAGCTTCTAAATAGAAGCTATCACTTAGCTTAAAAGTGATTCTTTTTGGCTTTTCTTTTTCTGGATTAATTATACAATGATATTATACATGTTTAATGAAAACAAAACTTTACAAACTAAGAAATAAGCAATTCATGGGCTTATGACTCCAACAGTTAAGCTTTTGGCTTCACTGTTGAGTTTAAGCTTGAAATAAGCTTGGAAAAAGCTATAAACATGAAACAAAAGGTAAAATAAGATATATACAAGTCCAATGGATCAATATAAACAAGAAAATGGACTGGGGCAAGTGAGCTTATGGTTTAGTCGAAAGCTTTTGAGCTTAACTTGGATGGAGTGAAAGCTTGCAAAAGCTTGGTATAAGCTCCACACAGGAAAGTAAAAGAAAAGTAATATGTATACAAGTGATATGAACAAGAATAAACAAGAATGTGTACTGGATTTCATCAAATAAGCTTGTAATAAGCTAATAAGCCATTCAGCAGAATCCAGAATACTGCTGAACCAGTGAAGTGATGATAAGTATAAGCTAATTCCACCCTAGCAAATAAGTCCGCTAGGGAAAATTAAGCATAGGATCTTAAAGTTGGGTGGATGAACTTCACAAAAAACTAAACCACACAAGCTTATGACCACAAATGAGCTTTTTAGGAGCTGTTGGTAACGGTGTAAGTTCACTGTTCTCAAAGTGAATGTTATGAGTGGGCAAACAACAAGCTCTAAATTAACTTATCAAATTAAGCTCATGAGAGCTCAACAAGCACTGAAACACTGAGTATGATAGATTAGCCTCACATAAGGCCAAAAATCACAAGCTCAAGCTCAATGAGGAGCTATTTGAGAGCTTAAGAAAATCACTCAACCACACAGTTTGCTTCTGTGTGGTGAGTTTGGTGGGACAAAAAGATAGGTTGATTAAGCTAACTAGATAAGCTATAAATGTAAAAGCAGGCATAAATATAAACAAGGCCGAAAGGCAACACAAAGAAGCCAAATGCACTGGATAGGGACAATTCCACAAGCTTTTGCAAGCTCATGGTTTTAACAGCCTAACCATGGTGCAGGGCAAAACTGGGTACAAAGAAGCTACAAAATAAGCACTTAAACATGGAAAACAAAAATAAACAAAAATACAATAAGCAAGATTAGCAACACAACTATAATACCCTAAAAGCACTAACTATGAAACTAAGTAACAAAGACACAATGAAATTATTTAGTTTATTCAAAAATGACAAAAGTGAAAATTTGACTTTTTACAAGAACACTAAAGTTTGACTAAACTGAATTTAAAACTTAAACTACTGGTTTAATATGTTATATTAAGATATAATAACATGAAATAAACATAGATACACAATAATTGAACAAGTATGCAAGATTCTAGGATCTAACAACCTCATGCTGCTCATAATGAGATTGTCAAGTGTCAAATTGACTTTCTACCATGCTACACCCTTTGGTTAGTATTCTACTGAGTTACTTAGGCCATATGAAGAGTACATCAAACAAGAGCAACCACAAAACACAGCCCTTAAACACAGTTTCATTATCAAATCCAAACAACCTTAAAATAGACTGTTATGAAGTTTTTCAAAGCAAAAGACTGCATAAACTTATTTCATCAAATCCAGAGATCATATTGTGTCAAAATATACCTTTTAAGCATAAAACAAGTAGTCACTCAAGTCTAAACCTAGGTTTCTCAAAACAAGCATAATGATGTCCAAATACCATTTCAAACCTCAATCAAAATCCAAAACATAAACACCTAATATTAAGACATAATATGACTAACAAACAACAAAGAAACACCAAAACATGAAAATTAAAGCATCAAAACACTAAATAGTAAAATGCAAAAATGGTAAAAATGAGCTTACAAGTGAATCCAATCTTGAAACTGAGAACCATGGCCACAGAACACATCCTAAGGCTTTCCACAAAGCTTCTAAACCAAAGGCAATCCACAATTAACCTTGCTCCATGCAGTTTCACCAAGATCACTTCATTATTTTTGGATTTTCATAGTTTTTCTTGATTTTTAATATTTTTCTGAATTTTAAAGACTAAACTTGTTTTAAGGTTTCTAAAAGCTTTAAAGCTTTGTCAGGAGCTTATGTGAGCTTAAAGAGTCCATTAAAAAACTACATAACAAGAATTTAAAGAACATGAAAATTAAAGGAATTTAAGCAAAAACTTGAAACTGAAAGATTACTTGAAATTAAACTGAAAATAAAGTTTCATTACACTAATTTGATGAAAATACAACATTGAAAGCAATAAAATGACTTGAAATTAAACAAAGCAGTAAACTTAATTAACTACGTGACCTAGGCTAATCCAAAGGTAATCCACAATTAACCTTGCTCCATGCAGTTTCACCAAGATCACTTCATTATTTTTGGATTTTCATAGTTTTTCTTGATTTTTAATGTTTTTCTGAATTTTAAAGACTAAACTTGTTTTAAGGTTTCTAAAAGCTTTAAAGCTTTGTCAGGAGCTTATGTGAGCTTAAAGAGTCCATTAAACAACTACATAACAAGAATTTAAAGAACATGAAAATTAAAGGAATTTTAAGGAAAAACTTGAAACTGAAAGATTACTTGAAATTAAACTGGAAATAAAGTTTCATTACACTAATTTAAGGAAAATTACAACATTAAAACTGTAAATGACTTGAAATTAAAGAGAGCCGTAAACTTAATTAACTATGTGACCTTGGCTAATCCAAAGGTAGTCTTCTCTTTGCCTCCTCCGATCTTTATAGTCATTTGAGTTTCCACTAGCATTCCAATCAAATCCCACTTTAATTCGTGTCCATTGGATAAGCTGAATTGATCATAGCCGTTTAAACAACTTTTGGCGCCAAAAGTGATATAGACGCTTTGGGGCGCTTTGAGAGCAATTAATGAACCTTGTGTGTTGTTGTGGGAGGGACATGTTTGGTGGGTTTAGAGGTCAGTGGTAGGTTGATATAAAAAAGGGGTATTGTGAGGTGAGGTGTTTGATGGGAAAGCATTAATGCTCATGGGTGTATAAGAGGAGGGGGGATGAGCCGAGAGTAGTGTAGCCACCTGGTAATGAGGTGGAAAGGTGGTGAATACCACGGTTTTGGGATGCAGGCTTGGTGAGGAAGAAGCATAGATACTGGTTTTGGCGTTCGCCGACCGGTTTGACTTCGTTGGATATTAATACCGGGTTCAAAAATGGGGTTCTGTGTTTATGATGGGGTTCTTTTGGTTTGGCTAGGGTAATAATACAAAAAGGGTCCATTTGGTTTGTAGTTTATCACAAGGACTATTCTTGTAATTTTCTCAATTCTCAAGGACCAAATTGCCAATATTCCAAAGTTCACACAAGGACCAATCCTGCCATTTATGAATAGTTCAAGGACCAATTTTGATTATTTTCCATTTTTAAATATCCAAGGACTATTTTTGACAATT
Organism: Chrysanthemum makinoi; assembly: GCA_910596185.1. NCBI lineage: Eukaryota > Viridiplantae > Streptophyta > Magnoliopsida > Asterales > Asteraceae > Chrysanthemum > Chrysanthemum makinoi. The sequence goes on along the minus strand of OU343218.1, from coordinate 45,207,738 downwards.
TTTTAAACTTTAGGGACCTTTTCTGCCATTTGACCAAATATTTATTCAAGGACCATTTTTGACAACTTATAATATTTCAGGGACCTTGAATGATATTTTTCTTATTTTGATTTACAGTGGACTAGATTTGACAACTTTTGAACTTGGGGACTAAAAGCGCCAATTATGCAAACTTGATACGTTTTTCATCCGATTTTGGTATTTTTGCATTTGAAACACATAAAACACTTATTTGTGATATTATTATCATTTTGATGCATTAAAGTGTTTTCGGATGTTTTTGCAGTCTAGATGGTATAAAAATGATGAGTATTTAGACACTCATCCATGCACATTAATATGTACTTCACGACATCAGTAAAAGAAACAAAATAAGGCAAGACGAGACAGATTCCTGACCATTATAGTTCGATACGAGAATAAGTAAAACGTGATGATCACATGTAAGGTGGGACCAAACAGATTCCAAGATGGGTATACATATGGGGGTCATTCATATTCAATATTTTATGTGAATGAAGCTTATGCAACAAGTCTTAGTATTTGTGTTGTTTCAGTTGAAAAAGCATGCATGCGCAAAAGACGTCACGGCAATATTCAGAGGAAAACAAAAGTAAGATTGAAACAAGAATTTAATGTTTACCCTGGTAGCGTGAGAGAAAGAGGAAGAAACAAGGAAACGAGGCACCACAACCCACGCCAGACCCCACTTTTAACTGGAAACCCACGGCCCCAGCCCTTCAAGCCAACCCCGAACACAGCAGCATCAAACCCATAACCCCGACCATGATTAGGCCAAACCCACTATACACAAAGCTTCTCTCGAAACCCACGCATCATCACAACTCACGACCAGGCAGGTGACTACACCACGTTCGAACCAGTTTTATGACCCAACCATCACGACTATAGCAGCCTTTGAACCTAATGAATCTCCTTGTGCACTCCTTGATGTCATGAAAGGGGAGAAGGAAAGTGATAGCCTCTTTTTGGATTAGGATTTTAGTGTGTTATTTTTGAACGAGATGTGGAAGTTACAATGAGAGGATAAATGAGAATAAGTGGGAGATTATGAGGAGTTAATTTGGGCGTGGGTTTAGGCCGAATTAGGAAAAAGATTAGACCAAATCATAATTATTCAATTTACCATATTTACTGTATATTTAAGTTACATTTTAATTAATTGTCTAATAAATGTACATAATATAGTCCAAATAACTTTATATTGTGTTATATTTATTTTGTAACATAAGTGTAAGTTTTATTATCACTATCTTACGTAAATCATTTATAACTTAAGTGTGTAACGTATTTAACGAGCTTGACTTATTTTACGAACTTCATAAATATTAACTTGAAGGGTATAATGGTCTTTTAACACGTTTGCGATTTTTAGGGTTTTACATTGAATCAATTGATTTTTCAAGTTGTAATTTGATTTGGTCTATGTATGTCGATCGACATATATATGCCCTTGAGTATAATAAATTCTTATTGTTGATTGAATATGTGTGGCAACTAAATAATAGACTAGAAACAAAAACTAAGTGTTGGCTTAATATTGGAAGTGATTATTTTTTGTGGGGTGTCGAGAGATTGTTGGAGTCGAACCCAACAATAAGGTGTTTCCTTTTCTTTTTCTTGATTGCTTAGTCTCATCGTCAATCGCAACTTTAAAGTTATTAGAATTATATGGGTAAATTGTGTTGACATTTTGGTTGCGATTTGTGGTGCAATGTTCGACCACTAGCCCAATAGTAAAGGCAATGGGTCTTATATTTTTGTTTCATTTTGCAATACCAACTCATTAGAAGTATTACTACACCTTGCACAAATGAATCTTTCAAGTAATGGATAGTTTAGGAGACAAATCACACAAACAAACTTCTTTTTAAGACCCATATGGTTTTATTTTGGCGCATAGTCAAGACGGCTTGATTAGTTGATTCAAGCTGATTTGGAGTGTTATGTCGCTTTCTCAGTTGGTACTTTAC
>OU343218.1:45151141-45205644 GCA_910596185.1 Chrysanthemum makinoi | reverse complement strand
GAAATGGGTATATTCTAATACCACTAATATTAGTGAGATATGAGCCAACCTCTCTTTATTGGTATTCTCAAACCCATAAATACAAAACAAACATAATATATGATTTTCAAAGTCATACCTTTCTGGAAATAAGGCTCTACCAATCGCCAACTGACAGGCTCGTTGTACCAATCAAAAATAAACCTAATTACCTTATACAAGATAGGGCAAGCGGGTATCGTATCCACGAGGAGTATGTGGTTCTAATTTAAGTTTTGAAGTGATCACTGATCAATAAAAGTTTTGGTTTTGAAATCTTAATAACTAAATTACTAATTAAACTAAAGTCTATGAAATAAATAACTAATTTAAGAATTAATAATAAAACTAATGATTAACTAAAAAGCAAATAAACAAATAAAAATTAAATAAACAAATAAAAGCGAAGTTGTGAACAATTGAGTGAAAAGTAATCCCTCCGCTCCGATATATTGATATGACTAAGTTACGGATTATTACTAATGCTTGCTTTGTATTAATTGAAAAGGATAATTTTGGGCACAAGTTATGTTTACCACACGAATTGTCTTAATACCTAAACTAGTTGGACTCGGTACAATTCGTTGACTAGCAATAACATGTCTTCTAATAATCCTATTAATTAATTTTATAATTATTTAACGAACAACTATGGGAACAAATTATGTTAAACATACGACCGTCTTAACCCTTATACTACTTAGGCTTGGCACAATCGTTGACTCGCAATAAAATGTCTCACAATAATTCAATAAAATAATTATACTAAAACATTAAATTCAAACAAATGATATGCAATAAAATCATATGAATTAATGTTTGACAAATAAATTATAATCCGTAAACATGATCAAACCAAATATATCTTTTACCGGGAGAGATTACAAAAGGCTTAGCCGCGCATCACGTTAGTCGACAGTGTCATTCTTCTTTGCATGTTGTCACGTAGTGTAATTAAGCCAAAAGAATTAAATCCCTTGTATTAAAGCACATTCGCCGAGAAAGAAAATATCATAAATTATGAATGTGGTGCTTGTTTTCTTCCTGGGATTCACGAATGAATAACAACAATGGCGGCTGAGATTGTCTTTTTTTTTCTTTTCTGAGATCTCGTCCAGAGTTAATGAGATAGGGTTCGTTCTTATTTTCTTGGGATCTCGTTATATTAATAAGAGATACTAGCTCCCTTTTTTTCTTCTTGTGCACTCCACCAATCCATAATAGCCTTTGGGCTTTTTATTTTCTTTTCTTTTTACTCTTCTTTTGCACATTCAAATTAGAGCCCAAAAAAATACTTTTCTTTCTCGATGACGTCTATTCTTGCATGTCTTCATTTTAAGCTTGTAATGTTACACTTTTAGCTCCTTTTCGCGCATAGCCTACATAATCACAAAACACCCTCAAAGTACATGTATAACAATGAATAATAATGCAATAATACGTAATTAACATGCAATGAGGGGTATGTAAAATACACCGATCAAACCCCCTCAACTTAACTCTTACTCTCCCGAGGAAGAAATCTACTATATCTTGGCATGTTAATTGCATAATTTTTAATCATACCATTGAAATTCCATCAAAAAGATTAAATTCAACCTAGTACACTAATAACCATCCTATGTAGCAAATAATCCAAAATGATTACCAATATTTTTGTCCTTCTTAAACACTTAGCATAACCGTTCCCATTGGTTCCATTTACTTTATGTTTCATATAATTAACCATGTGCCCAACATACTTAGTACACCCCTATAATCAATCTAAACATAGATCCAAAACGAGAGGTGAGAATACCTTACACCTTTTATAATACCGGAGTTTTTATACCATAGGAGCAAACGTTTTAAGAGCACTTTAGCCATCATGCATCAACTTACATATTTTCACTTTTTGCGCTTTTTTTTTTTTTTTTTTTTTATTTTTTGCAATGAATTTCACCTTCGCAAGATTTCAAGCATTTTTGCTCATACCATACATAAGCTCCTTTTTTAGCCATCCGGGATCGTTTCTTATACATGTCATCCCGAATGCTTTATACACTCCTTTTAAGGTTGATATAAAGACCAATCATTTGAGAGTATGAATATCTATCCTATAGGTGCATACTAAGACACATCGCACACGGAACCGGTTATTAGTTCGTTTTAATTAAATGGGAACAGTATGCTTGCGTGCCTACTGGTATATCATATGATGGAGTTATCTACCACATAGTCTAATTAGTTAATGCACTAAATTAAACCAACCTTCCTAATCTCATTATCAACAATACAAGGATTGGGTTATTTCACATAAAATTGTCTCAGCTAAGTGCAATGCTATCCATCATAAAAATCGACGTCTGACCCATGCTAACAACTAAAATATCACCTTGCGCGGGTGACGAATCGATAGGCAAGCCCAAAGATATGACTACCACCAATAATTATGACAAGCTCCAACTTTTTTCTATGGCCACCGTGGCGTCGGGTGACAAGCCGATAAGATCAATTTAAGTGTCCTAACCCAACTATTACATTATTATATTTCATATTATATTATTTTAACTTTCTTCCCGTTTTAAGCAAAAGTAAGTGAGGAAATTCAATCGGGTATGGTTTGATCATCTACTAAATATACATATGCCTAACTACATGCAAACTATCAAATCAATTTATAACCAAATTATACAATGAAATCGGGTGCACCTTATAATCATGGATGGGTCTTCTGGTTTGCTCCAATAAGTCATCCACAAGCTAATCTTCGAATCTCTGCAAACACTCAACAAATATATGTAGAAGAAACTTCCACGTCCAATTAGCACAAAAATCAAATATTTTTTTACCACAATTTCACACAAAAACATGTAACACATGTGACACCCCCTCAACTTAAAGCATTGCATTGTCCCCAATGTAAAAACTTTAAGTTGAAATTTTGGTTAAAAATCACTTTGACAAACACACACACACACAAAAACCTAACTCACTTTCGTAGGAATCACGGTTGCATTTAGCGCATGCAACAAGCCTTTTAAACCACTCGGTAGCCCGAGTGGACGAGTTTAGTCTCGTGAGGGTTTGTAGTGAACACACCCACAAAGTTTTTAACACACAAACTACAACCCACGGGTTGCCCCGCAAGCTTTTAACGTCACCCGACATAACTCATTGGAGTTATTGAGACGGTTGGAGTGGTTCCAAATAAACCACATCAACCGTTTCCATATGATCAGTCTCCAACACAACATACGGCTTCAAACGGTGTCCATTGACTTTAAACGGCTCCACCTACCATATATTTTTATTTCAATGGCTCCATGTGGAGAGACTTGAGTCACAACGTATGGACCCGTCCATTTACTTCTTAATTTTCCTGGAAAGAGCTTAAGTCTAGCATTGAATAACCAAACTTTTTGACCCACCGAGAAAGATTTCTTGGTGATGTGTCGGTCATGAAAAGCCTTAGTTTTCTCCTTATAAATCCGGGCACTCTCATAAGCATCGCGTCTAATCTCATCTAATTCAGATAATTGAAGTTTCCTAGAATTACCCGCATTATCTAAGTCCATATTAACCTGCTTAATTGCCCACTCAGCCCTATGCTCAATCTCAACCGGTAAATGACACGCCTTGCCATATACCAACCTATATGGTGACATTCCAATAGGGGTCTTAAAAGCCGTCCTATATGCCCACAAGGCATCATCTAACCTCCTCGGACCAATCCTTCCTATCACTACGAATGGTCTTTTCTAATATTCGCTTAATCTCCCTATTAGATACTTCTACCTGTCCACTAGTCTGTGGGTGATAAGGAGTAGCTATTCTATGATTAACCCCATAGTGTTTCAATAACTTTCCAAATTTGAAGTTCTTAAAATGGGAACCCCCATCACTAATGATGGCCTTGGGGATTCCATGCCTAGCAAAGATATTTTTCTTAACAAACTTAAGAACTACACTATGGTCATTTGTTCTTGTTGCCTCTGCTTCTACCCATTTGGAGACATAGTTAACTGCCACCAAAATATACATATTACCATGGGAGGTAGGGAATGGTCCCATAAAATCAATACCCCACACGTCAAAGATCTCAACAACAAGTATTGGATTCATAGGCATCTGATCACGCCTTGAAATCCCACCAACTTGTTGGCAACGAGTACATGCTTTTACAAAAGACTGGGCATCCTTGAATATAGTCGGCCAAAAGAAGCCGCTCTGCAGGACTTTGTGCCCGTTCGTCGCACCAAAGTGTCCCCTACACGCATAAGAATGGCAATGAGCCAATATGTCCATATGCTCGTCATCGGGAATACACCTCCTAACAACTTGGTCAGCACACACTTTATAAAGATCCGGATCCTCCCAAAAATAATGCTTCAATTGAGAAAAGAAGTATTTTCTTTGTTGTTTGGACCAGAATCCGAAGCTTTTAACTACAAGGTAGTTAACACTGTTTGCATACCAAGGGATCTTAGAAACTTGGAATAAGCTTTCATCAGGAAAACTTTCTTTAATCACGTCAGATGGATTGAACGGAGGAGGGATAATCCTGGACAAATGGTCGGCAACCACATTTTCCGACCCCTTTTTATCCCGGATTTCCAGATTAAATTCTTGTAATAGCAGAATCCACCTAAGCAACCTCGGTTTTGTCTCTTTCTTGGTTAATAAATGTTTCAAGGCACTATGATCTGAAAATACTATCACCTTAGAATGCCCCCAAATATATGAACGGAACTTATCGAGAGCAAAAACCACGGCTAGCAATTCCTTTTCAGTAGTGGTGTAATTCATTTGAGCTTCTAAAAAGTCTTACTAGCATAAAAGATCACAACGGGGTTTCTTATCGACCCGTTGTCCTAGAACCCCCAGCGGCAAGAGGTAATTTCGCGCAGGTCACACATGATCTCGAAGGCTTCGACCAATCGGGTGATCAGAATTGGGGCTTCTACAAGCTTTTGCTTAAGCATATTGAATGCTTTAAGACATGATTCATTAAAGTCAAATCGTGCCTCTTTTGAGAGTAAATTACAAAGAGGCTTTGATATAGCACTGAAATCTTTAATAAATCGCCTGTAGAACCCTGCATGACCAAGAAAAGATCGCACAGCTTTAATGTTAGTGGGAGGAGGAAGGGTTGAAATTATTTGCACCTTGGCACGGTCAACCTCAAATCCTTTTAAAACGACGTGTCCTAATACAATTCCCTCTCGAACCATGAAATGGCTCTTCTCCCAACTAAGCACTAGATTGGTTTCGGTGCATCTTTTTAACACACTTTCAAGCTGACCCAAACACTTTGAATGATTGACCAAAAATGGAGAAATCATCCATGAATATCTCTACAGATTCTCCAACCATGTCAGAAAAGATGCTCATCATGCACCGCTGAAAGGTAGCGGGTGCATTACACAGACCAAACGGCATTCGACGAAATGCAAATGTCCCATAAGGACATGTAAAAGTGGTTTTGGCCTGGTCATCGGGATGGATGGGTATTTGATTATATCCGGAGTACCCATCCAAGAAGCAATAGAACTTCGACCGAAAGCTTCTCAACTATTTGGTCAATGAAAGGGAGTGGGAAATGATCTTTAGATGTGGCATCATTCAGCTTTTACCAATCTATGCACACCCTCCTGTTCGGTCGAGTGGTGAGTCTTTCCCCGCTTCTCTGTTTCACAACGGTGATACCGGCCTTTTTAGGCACCGTTTGCGTGGGACTTACCCATTTACTATCCGAGATGGGATAGATGATACCAGCATCTAGCCATTTGAGAACTTCCTTCTTCACTACCTCCTTCATATAGGGATTCAAGCACCTTTGCGCATCTCTTGATGGTTTAACATCTAGGTCCGTAACAATTCGGTGCATACATAATGAAGGGCTAATTCCTTTCAAGTCTGCAATTGTCCATCCCACTGCTGCTTTATACTTGGAAAGAACTTTCAACAGTGCTTCCTCTTGTGATCCAGAAAGATCGTAAGCAACAATAAGGTAAAGTATTGTTAGGGCCTAGAAAAGAATATTTGAGATTGGATGGCAAAGGTTTCAGCTCAAGAGTTGGAGGCACCTCTAGCGACTGGCTTTGTGGCGTGTCAAAAGTAGCAGGAAAGGGCTCCACTTTATAAGACCAAGGTGGTTTTTGATGGTCTAAAGAACTGACCAAACACTCTTGAATCTCTTGAACTTCAAGAACATCAAGAATCTCCTCATTCTCACCCGCTTAAATATAAGTTTAAAGGATCAACCTTAAGCATACGGGGTGCATGCTTTTGGACTTCCTCATCAATTACATCCACTTGGTAGCATTCATTCATAGTAGGAGAATTCACGGAACTAAACACATTCAATCTTAGCTTCTTATTGCCAACGTAATATCCATGGCTCCGTTCGACAATTAATCCTAGCATCTATCGTGGCTAGGAATGGTCGCCCAAGGATAATGGTTGGTTGAACATCCTTGTATGGTGTCTCGGTGTCCATAACAAAGAAGTCAACTGGGTAATAGAAGTCATCAACTTTCACAATAACATCCTCTAAGATACCTCTAGGAATTTTGGTAGATCGATCGGCTAAGGAAATTATAGTGTCAGTCTTACGAAGGGTTCCTAAGTCATACTTATCGACCAAACTAGCAGGAAGGATGTTGATACTAGCACCGAGATCAAGGAGCGCCTTCTTAATGGCAATATTTCCCACCACAACTGAAATCAATGGTGCTCCAGGATCTTTGAATTTGGGAGGAAGAGAGTTAGATAAGATTGCACTAACGCAGTTAGCCAGTCAACCTTTTAGGCACAGTTGCCTTTAACTTCCTCTTTTGAGTACACAAGTCCTTTAAAAACTTGGCATATGCAGGAATTTGCTTGATAGCATCAATAAGAGGGAGATTGATCTTTACTTGCTTGAAAGTCTCCCACATATCCTCAGAATGAGGAACCTTTTTAGCCAATCTAGCAGATGCGATTTTTCCAAAGTCGCTGGCGGGGTAAGGAGTGGTTGTGCTTGACACACCGCCTCCCCAACTTTGGGTGATTGAGTAGCTCGTGATTCTGAGTTGGTGGTTTGGGAAAATCATTTGACAAATCATTTACTAACTCAGAATCGAACTTAACATTTTCAGCTTTTTTACCTTTAACAACAATTTCGTATCAAGAATCGAAATCCTCGACATCATGCGAAAAATCATGAACACTTGGAATTTTGATGTCATTGTTGTAGGTTTTACCATTTCGAAGAGATGTCACCATATTCACATGCTCGGACCATCGGCTTATGCTTTGGATTAAGAGTAGGATAGCTTGGAAGCTTACCCGCTTCTCGTTTGTGCACCTCTTCGCCAACGCCCCAGTTGTCTTTCAAGATTTACTACAGATTTGGAAAGGGACTCAAACTTTAGGTTTGCACCTTGATTAGACTTGGCCAACTCGCTTAGGATCAAGTCAAACTTTTGGTCAACATTGGATTGTTGGCCATTGTTTGAACCTTGACCTTGACTTTGGTATTGTTGTGGCCTTTGTTGGTAATTGTTAGGGCGATTGTCGTCATCCTTCCAACGGAAGTTGGGGTGATTACGCCATCCTGGATTGTAACTATTGGAGAATGGGTCGTTTCGTGGATGGTTTCCATAGACTCCATTTACCTCCGAATTCGATGGTGCCCCCCAACTTTGACAGTTATTGACTGAATGACTCGGATCACCACACATTGAGCAAGCGTCATGCGACACATGCGACACATTTAAAGCACCTTTTCCTAGATTTCTCAACAAAAGATCAACTTTCTTACTTAACTCACTAATTTCAGAATTTGTGCCATGTTGGTTAGACACAGAATTGGCGGAAGATTTGTTGTTTCGATCCACTGAAGCTTGGGTCTTGGAACCCTTGCTCAGCTTTTCAAAGAACTCCCATTCTTCCTCCATGGGCCGTGAAAACGTTCCCCACTAGTTGCCATTACAAATTGTTGGTTATGATAATCCAACCCGTCATAAAAGACTTTGACAAGCTCCCATTTTGGAACATCGTGGTGAGGGCAAGTTCTTAACAACTCTTTGAGTCTACTAAAAGCTTCGTGAAACTGCTCGCCTGGGATTTGACGAAAGGATTTAATCTTATTTCTAATGGCGCAGTTTGCTTATAGAATAGAATACATCAAGAAATGCGGATTGCATTTCGCACCATGAGTTAATACTACCTGGTTCGAGAGACGTGAACCAGGCCTTAGCTTGATCTTTAAGAGAAAAAGGAAAAAGGCGAAGTCTTACCCCATCCTTAGTGGTGTTATTAACCCGATATGTATCCGCAATGGAGAAAAACTCGCGCAGATGTGCGTACGCTTTGCCTCATGACCTCTAAACACAGGTAAGATCGCTATGAGGTTCGGCTGGATCTTGAAGTTGCTCACAGCCCCATTAGCGGTAGTCGGATAGACAATCGGGGAGGGATCATCGAAGTTCCCCGGTCTATAATAGGAATCCACACCCGTGGTGGGGATTCTGACCGCGCATCGTCGTCACCGGCATTTCCGTGAAAAGCTCTTCTAAACCTGCAAAATCAAGGTTAGTAGAAAACTGTCTAGTTGCTTTCCTCCTCAACCTTGCGCTTCTCTCTACCTCGGGATCGTAAGCTAACGGTGATGTACGCCCCGATCTGCGCTGCAAGCATACACTAACTTGCACACTCACAATCAACAAAGCAAACAAACAAACAAAACAAAAGAAAATAAAATCTTTTGTATTTTTGTATTTTTAATTTAAAACTATTAACAAAAACTTAAACCAAAAGCGACTCACCCGGCAGCGCCAAAATTTGACAGGCTCGTTGTACCAATCAAAAATAAACCTAATTACCTTATACAAGATAGGGCAAGCGGGTATCGTATCCACGAGGAGTATGTGGTTCTAATTTAAGTTTTGAAGTGATCACTGATCAATAAAAGTTTTGGTTTTGAAATCTTAATAACTAAATTACTAATTAAACTAAAGTCTATGAAATAAATAACTAATTTAAGAATTAATAATAAAACTAATGATTAACTAAAAAGCAAATAAACAAATAAAAATTAAATAAACAAATAAAAGCGAAGTTGTGAACAATTGAGTGAAAAGTAATCCCTCCCGGCTCCGGATATATTGATATGACTAAGTTACGGATTATTACTAATGCTTGCTTTGTATTAATTGAAAAGGATAATTTTGGGCACAAGTTATGTTTACCACACGAATTGTCTTAATACCTAAACTAGTTGGACTCGGCACAATTGGTTGACTAGCAATAACATGTCTTCTAATAATCCTATTAATTAATTTTATAATTATTTAACGAACAATTATGGGAACAAATTATGTTAAACATACGACCGTCTTAACCCTTATACTACTTAGGCTTGGCACAATCGTTGACTCGCAATAAAATGTCTCACAATAATTCAATAAAATAATTATACTAAAACATTAAATTCAAACAAATGATATGCAATAAAATCATATGAATTAATGTTTGACAAATAAATTATAATCCGTAAACATGATCAAACCAAATATATCTTTTACCGGGAGAGATTACAAAAGGCTTAGCCGCGCATCACGTTAGTCGACAGTGTCATTCTTCTTTGCATGTTGTCACGTAGTGTAATTAAGCCAAAAGAATTAAATCCCTTGTATTAAAGCACATTCGCCGAGAAAGAAAATATCATAAATTATGAATGTGGTGCTTGTTTTCTTCCTGGGATTCACGAATGAATAACAACAATGGTGGCTGAGATTGTCTTTTTTTTCTTTTCTGAGATCTCGTCCAGAGTTAATGAGATAGGGTTCGTTCTTATTTTCTTGGGATCTCGTTATATTAATAAGAGATACTAGCTCCCTTTTTTTCTTCTTGTGCACTCCACCAATCCATAATAGCCTTTGGGCTTTTTATTTTCTTTTCTTTTTACTCTTCTTTTGCACATTCAAATTAGAGCCCAAAAAAATACTTTTCTTTCTCGATGACGTCTATTCTTGCATGTCTTCATTTTAAGCTTGTAATGTTACACTTTTAGCTCCTTTTCGCGCATAGCCTACATAATCACAAAACACCCTCAAAGTACATGTATAACAATGAATAATAATGCAATAATACGTAATTAACATGCAATGAGGGGTATGTAAAATACACCGATCACCAACTAAGAAACAATATAGCATACATTTTTCATCATAATCACGTAAGCATATGAGAGTAAATCACTCTTGCTATGGTGGATTAGACCCTATACATACCCATCTGTCCCCATAACTATAAAGCCTTAAAGTCCAGTAGGCCATCCACAGATTATTACAGTATGTACTATTACTAACCTTCTATTATTATGAAACAAAAAAGCATGATAATGAGTTTCATAAATAGGAATGATATTCTAATATGTTTCAAACAGAATAAGTCCATAAATGAAAGTTCTTGTGATAATGTGTACGTAATAGATCTACATTGAACATAACGTAATAGCTAAAACTGGCATGACACAAATAAAAAACATACTAACATAAAGTGGTGGTGGTTGGTGACGGTAGTGTGTGATGACGGTAGGTGGCGGTGGAGGCGGTAGTGAGTAGTGGTGGTGGTGAGTGGTGGTAGCGAGTGGTGGTGCTGGGATTAGAAGCAACTGTTAGTATAAAAGACTAACATTGCAAACAATCATTGGCTAAGTAGAGAAATATTAACACATGATGCCGTTAAAGACTAACGGTGTAAATGAATTTAACGACTAACTGGATTATTAAAAGGTCAAAAGACCGGTCAATCCAATAAGGACAACCACAAAAACTATTGGCGTAATTTTTTGCATTTCAAAGACAAAAGATGCAATTTTACTATAAAAAAGATATAGTTATAAAATTGTTATCTCTCTTTTTTTTCCCTTCCCAACTCGAAAACATAAAAGAGCTCTTCTTTCTTTTTTTCTTCTCAACTCCTACCCTCCTCTTTCCACACCCTTCCTTTTCTACATTTCGCCACTCTCTCACACACTACAAGAAGAAAGGTATTAGCTTACAGACAAAAAGTGTCAGGATAAGTGCAAAAAAGTGTCAGGAAAGATAAATTAGCTACTCCTTCACATATTATAAGTGACAGCAGAAGTTCCGACGGTAAAGGTCTATGGTGACAGACCTATCCTGACACATAATGTGTCGGTACATGTTAAGATCTTTGTCTACACAAAGTTTGTGTCGGTATATACACAAATATATTTTTGCAGCATGCCACTAGCACTAGCAGAAATCAAAATTACCAGTACCACAACAATATCATATACAGATTCAAGTAATTGCAGTACCATAATATCATACATAAATCATAACTTCCAGTACCACAATATCATACATAAATCATATTGAAATGCATTTCAAAGTACTTGATACCAATTTTTTCATGTAGAACTAGTAAAATGATTATCCAGGAATCATTATCCAGCATTACATGTACTTGATACCAATTTTTTTCCTGTAGCACTAGTGAAATGAGATGGTCAATTTGTCTTCTACAACTCTTGCATACTTTGTCATCATTTCCTGTAGTCGAAATGAATCTAGTTAAAACCTTTTCAAGTATGTACAAAAATACTTCAGAAGTTTATATATCTTGACTTGTATATATTCAAAAAGTAGAAAAAAATGCAATAGATTTGAATATTTTTTCCAAATGCATACCTGTAAATTGAATAACATTGACGGCTTCCACAGATGTTCGATTCTTTGGAGGAGGACTCATACCAGATCTTGGATTGTTTCGATGAGGACTTGTAGCAGTTGCTCTAGAATTATTTAGATGAGAACTTGTAGCAGTTGATCTTGAATTCTTTCGATGGTGACTTGTACCAGCAGATCTTGCATTTTGTGGATTATGCGTGAGACTGTTATCACGAACACTGCATGAATCATCATCCTAATAAAGAGAAGGAAAAAAGTTATTATGATGAAAAAAAAACACCATTTCACACGTTCATGTATGCTTTTAAATAATAAGAAACAAAGTCTTGTTACCTCCATGTTAGCGTGACTTATGATAGTGGACAACTTCGTCCGGTATATGTTCTTTGACAAAGCAGAACCAAACTCATGAAATCCTCACGAAGACTTTTCACTTCAGCCTTTAGTAGAGGAACTTGAGGATCCTGAACTCTTCTTTTCTTTGCGGCCGAGAACTTTCCCACACAACGAGCACTACCTCCCTCTCGTCCTTTGACTTTAGATAAACCATCATCAATCCAGAAAGAAGACCCATATGTCCTTGTCACTTGCCCAGTGCTAGATTCACCCATGGTTTTTATCGTTTTCTGTAAAGTATACAATCATTTAGAGATAATTACTAACTTGATATTATAACGGACAAGCATGTTTCCATGTATTACAAAACTACTAAATTTACTCCATATATTGTGTTACTCTACCTGATCTAACATACACAACACCTATTCACAAACCTCATCATTACATTATCATACCATCACATGATTTAGGTGGTATTTTAAATTTAAAAAGGATTTGTAATGCCCCAAGTTTAAAGTCCTATACTGACCCTGTTACAAATGCTTCTACTCGAGTTAGTTTAAAGGTAGAAAAAGTTAGCATACCTGACAAAAAAATCCATCTCCAAGTAGGCTAAAGTCAATTATTACTTGTGACTACCTTCAATAATAATATCGAGTTTTTGATTTGTTTTTCATATCAGAGCATTGTGTTCGACATAGTTACATGGAGAAATGTATCAATTCATCAAGAATGGTAACAAGCTTGGCCTGATTATTTTTTCTGGCGACTCAGAGTAGCTACTATGTTTATAGTTCCGAAACTTGTATGAACTATGATACTAGCAGAAACACAAGACAACTCATTCGGGAGAAAAGCGGTAATCAATAACAATGATCGGCTTGTTTAGATAGCACAAGAATTATAAGAAAATGGACCCAATTCTTGATCACATGCGCTACTTATATGTTGACCCATTTGCTTTCTAACATTAATACGTATAATATACATGTTTCTTAGAGTATTTTGGAAATTAGTAACTTTCTGATCTCCACTAGTATCAAACTGACTAAGTATATCAAACTAACAAGTGAGTGAAGGTTGTTAGGCTTAACTTAGTTAGTGGGGGTAGTATTGGTATCTTCATTTAGTTACACTATGTATAAATGTGTCGAGGAATGTTTTCGTTCAAAGATAGATTGATTAGATTTCTAAAGATCCACACTAGAGCCATAATGTAGTCATTTATAAGGTGTAACATCAACACAATCTCTAAAACTATCCTTATTATAAAGGAGTACGTGATTTACAGAGACCAAGTTTACCCTTCGATCCCTTCCATTCTTTATCCATCTTTTCTCACATTGTTTTGGTTTCTAAAATTCTTGTTATAAAATGAAATGCTCATTTTCTTTTTTTTAATCCTCAAAACAGCATAAAATGTGAGAATGGGTTTTGATGATTCTAATGTTCTCGTGCTATTTAAGGTATAATACCATCAACTTCTATTTTCTCGTTATAGTATCCTGTAGTTCTGATCAAATGGTATTCATATTTGAAAGAGTTAACAGAACTTAGAAAGTCGTCAAGAATATTTTACATAACAAAAAGTTATAAATAAAATTGAAATATTGAGGAAACACAAATGATTATTTAACTAGTTCTATTTTTCAGGTATTACACAACAACCAGGTTGGCAGAGAAAAGTGATGTGTATAGCTTTGGGGTAGTACTCTTAGAGTTGATCACACGACAACCAACTATATCACAAGATATGTACATAGTTTAATGGGTTAAATCAATGGTTCGAAAAGGAAATGTTTAGAAAATTGTCGATCCTAGTTTACAAGGAAATTTTGACATCAATACAGCCTGGAAGGTGCTAGAATTGGCAATGAGTCGTGTTCACAACAAATCCAGCAAAAGGCCAATCATGATTGATGTCGTGACGGATCTAAATAACTATCTAACAATAGAAAATGGTTTCCATGGGGCAAGAGCAAATGACATAAATGAATACATGTCAGTGAATTTGGAGAGTATGCCACAAAGCCCATTTTAAGTTATACTTATTTAAGCTATAAAACCCAAATTTGAAACAGCTTTGTGTGTAAACAGAGATAACAAAACCAAAATAAACTCGAGAAAAAAGATTTAGCTGCAATCATGGAATCAAAAACGGATTTGATGACCCGGTTAGTTTGGTTGTTTTAATTGTAAGAGCCTAAAAAACTAAACTGTAATCGATTCGCGGTTTAAGGTGTACCTAAGTTTGTGATATATAGTGTTTAATTTAAACTACAAACCTATGTTTTACATATTAAGGATATCCGTAATTGGTAGACCGTAATATCCGGAAATCTTATTTAGCTTAAGAATAACATTTACCACCTAAATTCGTACATACCACACTTTTACCCATGCGTAGTTCAATTAGAAATATGAAGCACGAACTTTTGTAAGTATCAGGTAGTTCTCGTTAGATCGAAGTTTTTCCGTATTCAACTTAACCGCTTTACTACATTAAGCAACAAATTTTAATTTATATTACATACGTACCTTGTTGAGAAGGATGTCCAACTATCGCATGATGGCTCGTTGAGAAGAAGTACGCCACTTGAGTTGTAGATCCCGAGGTTGTTCCACCCTTTGAAGAAAATGCGATCCTTTTCATTCTGCGGCAGATTGTGCACTTGCTCTCTGCAAGATACATCCGGGATCTATCCATGAGAGCTTAAAACCATTAAGAATTATCATCAATATCTCTAACTAAATAGTTTCACATATGCCATAATTAGATTCCATTAAATGAAAGCACATCTTATGCACTACTCATTTTACTTACAAAAGCATGCAAAAAACAAAGTATACAAGTTCTACCATGTTATCCTTAACTAACAGGTTATTATATTACTATTGTAATACCATTAACATAATAATCCAAATTTTGAACAGACATATGTGAGATTTTACATGTTACTCTGATAATTACTTTTGATCAAGAAGTCACCAATCTCGCTACGTGAAATAAAAACATTAAAAGGCACACATATATATGATGGATAATTCTTAGCATGTAAACTCTCGATGTGTCTACTTTTCTAGTAAAACTAATTGATCAAATGGATTTCCAAAAGTTAAACCAAAACAAACGGTGACCCACCGTTTTTACCCTCAATCACTCGCCTTACTTTAAAAATACCCATTATGACACATTCCCGCTTGAAATAGCCAAACTCGATATGTCCCACCCGTTTTGCCACCTTAGGCATGCACTAATTGATGGAATAAAAATATCAATATATCACCTAAACAAGAGATGTTTTGATCATTTGAACCCATGTTGTCATGTCCTCCTTTAACAAGTTCTTTGAGCTTAAACTAGTTAGGAAGCCTAGACACTAGATCATCTATAAAGGTGAAGTGGATCGTTGGAGCTAGGTTCTAACATGGAGACGCTAAATGGTTTTTACTTAAACATATCTATTTTCTTGTTAATTAGATGAGACGGTGGCAACAATAATGTCACAATACTTTCTGCGGCGGTATTTAGTAACTCGTGAAGGCTTGGTCTCCAAGTTAACAACCTACCATATATAATTTACAAAATCGTAATATAATATTTTCTATAATGACCGCTTATGCGCCACACAAGCTAAGGACAAGTACAAGTCAATTGACCCGCTAGCTAGTGCTACAACACATTGTATCCAAAATCGAGATCTCCAAGATAACTATTAATAGTCATCCACCTATATTCTGGTCGAATCAATCCTACAACTTCCTAATGTGAAACGGCAATATAACTATTAATAATCAAAGATATCATTCTTATACTTGCCCTTACGCATACAACTAACCTAGACATTCGTTTTCTGTTTTCATTCTTCTTTAAGTTGACAAACTATCTTCCTAATACAATTAGTTAATAATACAATTACACGTAAACACTTCTAAATTAGTAATGAAAAGACTCACATTACAATCGGTACCGAGATGAGACCTCAAATACGGTAACAACTTCTTTCACAAAACTTAAGTTAGGCATATCATCAAACACTTTACATGCATCAGATTCAACTATCAATTATAAATTTACTAACCTCTAGTTAACTAATTTAATAATTAATTTGAGTTAGGCATATCACCAATCACCTTATGTGCAACAATTAACACAACTAACAACAACAATTTTAGAGCTCAAATTCAACGAATCAGTTCATGAAGTAAATTTATAATTATTTGAATTTAGATGTGTTTTTGTCGACGGTTCGGTTTAGATGTGTTTTTGTCGGTTTTGGGTTCGATTTAGAGCTCAAATTCAACGGTTCGGTTCGATTTAGATGTGTTTTTGTCGGTTTTGGGTCGAACCGAACCGGCCTGAAACCGAAAATAGGAAAAAACATGAAACCGAGACTGAACAACCGGTAATCTAGCCGGGCTTTTGCGTTTGATTGATTGATTTTGTCGGTCCGGTTCAATTTTAGGTCGTCCATGCTCATCCTTAGTAAAATTATACCTTGCCCCGCACTTATTAAAAGTGTAGGTAAAAATTTAGACATTTACTTTCTCTTTTATATAAGTGTAAGTAAAATAATACTTTTACTAACAGTTTTTAAAAAGAGTAAGGTAAAATTATAGTTTTGCCCACACCTTTTAAAAGTGTGGGTAAAACACTAGACTTTTACTTATACTTTACAAAAAGTATAGGCAAAACTTCTTATCTCCTCACACTTTTTCTAAAGTGTAAGCAAAAGTTACACTTTTGCTTACACTTTTTAATATGTGTGAATAAAACTTAAAGTATGCTCACACTTTCTCTAAAAGTGTAAGGATATGTGGACTTTTGCTCACACTTATTACATGTGTCATTATAAAATCTGTCACTAAAATACCTTTTTCTGACATGAGTCTGTCTAAACCAAAAGGCAAAACGAATCTTAATAGCGCATTAGCTAAAAAAAACAAGTTTAAGAAATATTTTAATTGCAACTCTATTCATCATCAGCAGCAATTTTGTACTACCTCTGTCTCATCGTTGTTGATTTTAAAGTCTCTTTTAGTTAACTTTGATTCTTAATATGTTATTTGTATATATAATACTTGATGAAAGTTATATCAATAAAAATACATTTAAACCCCCATTCTATTCATATATTTTACATCAAGTATTATATAACACAAATAAAAATATTTAAGGTCAAAACTGAAAAAGAAAGACTTTGAAAAGTCAAACTGGACAGTTAATATGGATCTTTTATGAGAACACTTTTCCTCAAGAAAGTATCAACACAAACATCAAATATAGATTATACATGAACCCAAAAGTATCTGCTGATTAATTCATTCGACTCCAGTGACCATGTTTGGAAACTCCCACTTGTAGATCTACACACTAAATCAAAAGTCAGCCTTCCTCAACACTATACATGGTATGTTGTCACAATGACGAGCAAAAAACCGACTCACTGCCTTGCATTTACCACCTTCACCTCAACTGCACCAAGACACCATACATGGTATTCAGATATCTTCCTTCTTAGGTGTTTCCCGTGGTTTAATGCATTCTTAGTTGACGGCAGTGGAAGTGGCTCTTTAGTCTGGTGAGCTCCTTTCGCCTCTTCCTCGCTTCGGTTGCAGCAGCCATGTCTCCTATTCGTTTACCTAAGCACATATTTTGCTCACTATCACCAACTGTAGAAGCCTTAAGATGTTCTGTTATGAAAGCATTAGTATCATCATGTTCACTCACAGATGCACTCATAGCGAATGTAGGATTGCCACCTCCATCTGGAGGGAAACCGTTGCTTGTAGGGGTCTCTGGCTTCACCTTTTCCGGAAAAAATTGCTGACATTCAGGAGTGTCTTTTGGGTTGTCGTTTAGGTTGAAAGAATGAGGACGGTGTTCATTACTATTTTGAGGTAGAGTAACCAAGCATGGGTAGTATGGAAGTAAATATAACGGAGTTCCGGCACCGTTGATTGTCATTGAACTTCCCTCTTCGCATGAAGAAGAATTTTGGGACGGGAAAACTATCCCTGCTGGTGGACCACACTGTAACTGGACTGAATTTGGCCACACAAATGGCAGAAAGGGTGGCTGATTGTATATAATAAAAGGAGAGTTTGTGGATGACGCGGAAATGGTTGGTTCATTTGTGGTGATGGACTCTTCTCTGGTTTCCTCTGTTTCGATATTCATTATCTTGGTCATCTACACGAATAGTTTGAAATCAGTGTTGGATTTCTTCTATAAACATTGTGCAACTAGTGAATATAATTATCTTCTCACCTGTGTTTTTAAGCCTTCGTTCTTTGTTCTTAGAGAATCGTAATGTTTTGAAGCTATGTCCTTCTCCTGATCCAAGAAATAGTGAAATGTTCAGTTTCACAAAACTCGAGTATCACACACAACTCCCATATCTACATGTATTGAAGAACCAACAAAATACTAGAGGCATCAACATCGAACCATTTCCTTTTGGCCTCTCTGGGTTACGTTTTACCTCTAAAAATCAAATGTAGAATATCAAATTTTTTCTAGATGAGAAGTCGTCCGGAATGTTGTTTGGGATGCTTTAAAACCCATAAATAATTGTATTTCCAAAATTTTACTACTATTAAGATTAGGTTCATCTTTTTATTCAGATTTGACCCAATAATTGGTGCAAAAACCTCTGAAATATCAAGAAAAAAAAGGTGTTACGACTCGACCAACCTGACCCATTTCAACTTGTACCAAGACATTGCTCGCATTTCTACAAACAATGACATATTTAAGTAATGATACCAAGAAGGAAAGCACAAACCCTTTTCAAATTCTCATTCTCCCATGCTAGATCAACAGCCTTTTTGGTTAGCTCTTCAAAAATAGCCTTCAATGTCACCAAAAGAAAACGTCATCAACATTGATTGTATTCTATAAGACCATACCACCTTGCAAGTATATAGTCTCCTAGTTATTCAATAAAAAAAGTCATTGTACCCGGCCTAATAGAGTAAACTCGACAAAAAATTACACATATTTACTCAACATCAATTGTGAAACCATTGTTGGTTGCCAGCCTAATGATATTAATAAAAGACACGGCAACAAATGCGAGGAAAATTTCATACTAGTCAAAGAGCCCTATGAGTGGCTCAATGCATCTAAAAGGCCGATTATGGCAAGTTGAGACTCGTGTATGTGGAGAAAAAGAAATACCTGTCTCCTACGAATTGTTTGTCTAGCTGACTCTCTGTTAGCTAGCACCTGTATTTTACGTGCTTCCATTTCAGCCTGGATCACGAAAGCTTTAGAACCAGGAGCACATATGCAGAATCAAAATACAAATTAGAGCTAGGGAGAATGCACATCTTCCATACCTCTGTCAGATTTTGTCTAGATTTCCTCCCACTTGAGGCACAGTTTGTGGGATAAGTAGGAATAAGTCTAAGTTCAGTGCTATGTTCATCTTTCGATGACTTTGCAGTCGAAATGCCCGATTTCTCGGACTTCTTCAGAAGTACGTTAGTTGCATCCTGCTTATTATATATTAAGAAAACCGTAAATTTAACGAACAAAGATGTCCAAGAAAACTAAAAGAACCAGAAAGTAATAGAATAAAGATGTCTTGATCAATATAACTATGGCACTTTCCAATTCTTCTGACCCATAGAGTAACAATATAACAATGTTCATAGTCAAATGGCTCATTCTCCGTGAAATAGCAATGAGCGAGAAGCTAGCGAGATTAGAGTCAAGAGTTGTTGGAATTTTATGCTACGTCTAGGGGTTAGGATCCGGATTTTTTCCCCCTGATTATAGGTTGGTTCAGGGGTCTTTCGTGCTTTTTGTTCTATTTTCATTCTTATGATGCGTAAATCTGTGTTAGTATCGTTGTAGATTTGACGAACCTCTTGGATCAAGTTTTTTCGCGTTGTCCTTGTTCGGAAAAAGAGAAGGAATCAATTTTTAGAGCATCATAATATGAGGAACCTATTGGTTAATAAATCAGGGTAAAGAGGTAAAGAGACCTATCAATAACGTTTTTATAAATATAATAGATCTAAACAAGATATACGTAGTATAACTATATATACAAGTGCACACATTTTACACCCTTAAGTAATCTTTTTGTTGTAGCTTGTTAATTACTACTACTAGTATTAAATATTAAACTTGCGTATATTCATAATCAAATATCTAGTTTCGGGTAAATACTCTAAAGCCGATAAAACAATGGATTATATTGCAAGATCTACATAACGTGACGAGATTACAACAACGGATATAATGACATGCTGCGTACACAAGTAACCTATTAATTAATCAGAAAAAAGACACATGATAAAACTAACAAACCAACCTCAAAATTTGGAAAAGTATCAAACGAGGAGTTAGACTCATCTTTAACTGGTTCAGCTTGATCACTAGCATGAGACTCCGATACATGATTTGGCGAAAAATGAGCTAGTCCGGCTAAAGCTTCAGCCGCTTCTAGCTCAATCTTCACCATTGGATCACACTCCATAATTGTGTGTACCTTTTCTTCTCTATTCTCTTGTTCTTTTTTTCCTAATACAAACGCAAGTTGATATTACTTGTTAGAAAGAGAGAGAGATATATATAGATAATAATAAAAGGTGGTGAAGGTAGGGCGGCATAATAATAAGCAAAATGTATGTGTAGGATGTGTAGCATGAATGTTGTAGGAGAAAAAGACACATGTCCTGCCAATGGCGACTCATGACGGTTGAGGTATAAATAAGAGACACGTATCGATGTTGTACAGGCCACGTTAGCAATGGTTGTTTACGATTGGGTAACGATGGTAACAAAGGCACGTGGGCATTCGTCATTTACAAGTGGCTCAAACCAACATAAACCCACCTCCCTTAACTCCTTTCTTACACCAATCGTTCATCTATATTTCCTTATTTTATCTGCTCCTTTTCAGTTTTTTAAGATTGTAACCATATGGCAGACCACTATATCCACCGTCTACTATATATTAACTTGTTAAATAGTAAATCTTTTTTTATACGTATGCCTAACTGAACGAAATATCCTGCCTTCTTGGGATTTGAGATTAAAATATATAGCGTTAGCTGTTGATTAATCGAATAATTCTAGACTCTAGTTATAATCATCATTAGTGTATTATTAAGGGAGAATTGCATATATACCCACTAAAACTTAAAAACTTGCATATTTCCTCATAATACAAGTTTTTATTGCATGATGTACAATGCCTTTTAAGCATGTTTTGGGTATATATGCAAATATACAAGTTTTAGTGGGTATATATGCAATTGACCCTATTATTAATGTATCACGAAACAGTTAAAGAGTTGCCAAACGGTTGAGTTGTACATGGGAATGAAGTTTGAGCGGTTTTGGATCAAAACAGGTATTTTAGGCTGTCGAGAATGAGGTGTTTCGTTGAACCGTATGAAATGAAAAAAATAAAATTAAACAATTTGATGGATTAATGATGAAATACGGAAATTGATGCTGTAAGACTGATTAGAATTTCCTATTCTGTTACGAAAGGGCTTTGACCCTCCAGCGATATGTAAGAGGACTGGTTCAAGTCTATGACAATAAACATAATTACAAATATAGTAATGTGACTAAAGAACTTGCTTTTCTCGATGGAGATGAGGTAATATGATGTCCTAATTATAGAATTCCAAATATTATGTTTTTCATATACGAGAAATCTACTCAATATTATTATTGTTCAAGATAGAAGGAGGAAACAACATTCATGATGTAGTTGAGGAGAAGCATGCACAATTTGACGGTCAGGGTAACGAATCAATACTCAGTATTATTATTGTTCAAAAACGTTTTTGTGTAATTTTACTTTCATTTCAACGTAACGAATCAATATGACAAGTTCTATGTGAAATCATTTTCATTGTAATGCAAATAAAAATTACGTAACATCTATAATACATAAAGCTTATCCCCCTTAATTTAATCAGGTTGTGCACAACCAAAAGTACGGTACATACATGTCTATGCATACTCTTTGAAGGTTACAACATTCATGTATGATCATTAATCGAAGGTATATAAAGAGACATGAAGTTACTTGCATTTAGTTGTTGCACCACTTCGTTTTCATGCAAATACAAACCACCATGGAGTTATAGTTATGTCTCTTTAGCTTCCATAAGTTACAACTTATAAATAGATAATAGAATGTCAATATAAAAGGAGCTTCCTTTTCAAACCTAATGTTGGTGCCTCTTGGCTGGACTTGGGCCATCATCAGCCTGATAGTCCTTGCAGCTTTCAAATTTATTCTAGCTGGCTTTTGGCATGTTTTTACTTTGTAAATGGACAACGGTTCATTAGATATCGATCTTATGGGCTCCTTTTGGCAAGTACCCTACAAAACCATATTAGTCCGAAAGTGGTCCACGAGGGGCCGCTTGGCTTATTAAACTTAGAATCAGATATAGTGGTTAAATGATCGTAGCTTGAGCTTTTATGGTCCAAATCAGTTGTGAGGGCTTATTACAGCATGGTTTAGGTTAGTTTTAGGTTGTGGTAGCTTTTTGTAGCTTATTAAATAAGCATTTTCCCATTCTCATAGCGCTACTTCAGCTTCCATAAGTCCCAAATAGCATTTAGTTTTGATTTTAGTTTCTTCACCTTAAGTCCTTTTTAGCTATAACTCTGGATATAAGCACTTTGGTTGGTGGTTGTTTTCTCGGTATTTTTAGTTTCATTTTCTGATTTTTCTATATTAGCTTAATTAGTATTTAAAGTAGCCACAGTAGGGCCGTTTGGCTTATTAAACTTAGAATCAGATATAGTGGTTAAATGATCGTAGCTTGAGCTTTTATGGTCCAAATCAGTTGCAGTAGGCTTATTACAGATGGTTTAGGTTAGTTTTAGGTTGTGGTAGTTTTTTGTAGCTTATTAAATAAGCATTTTCCCATTCTCATATCCCATTCTCATAGTTGCTACTTCAGTTTCCATAAGTCCCAAATAGCATTTAGTTTTGATTTTTAGTTTCTTCACCTTAAGTCCTGTTTAGCTATAATTCTAGATATAAGCACTTTGGTTGGTGATTGTTTTCTCGGTATTTTTAGTTTCATTTTCTGATTTTTCTATTTTTCTATATTAGCTTAACTAGTTATAATGCCCGTGCACGCACAGGGTTTTTCCTAATATTTTGATTTAGTGTATCTTTTGTATATATGTTTTATATGTGATTATGTTTACGTAATGATTTTGGATTGGAAATTATGTTATGATTTTTCGTAAGGTTTTTGGTGGTGTTGTGCATAATTTTTTTTTGAAGCGAGAATCTTAGCACTGACAAAACATTGCAAAATTGATGGCTATGTTGGTATAATAAAATAAAAAAATGGTAATACGTACGTCCAACCCGATATATGTTTTTGGCTAGTTTGATTATTTTGGTTGGAAGTTAATCTTCATTTGCACATGATCAAGTGATATTCTTTACGTTATTTGATCAATCTGGAACCAAAAGATGTTAGAATGAAAAGCTGCAACATACAACAAAACATAATACAACATGATGGTGGATACAAAATACAAAAATGGGATATGCATTTGAAATGGATGTACAACATGATTAAACTGATCATCCTCAATCATCAATGAATTAACACTTAAATGCACTTGGCATTTCTTATTAGTTGGTCGTTTAACACGAAGTCTATAGATCTTTTATAAACTCGCAATGTTGTAACTAAACATCATAGTCCCTACCCATAATCATGTTGGCAAAAACTCATCAATTAAAAGCGTCACAATCTCTTAAATTCAGGATGCTTCTGATATCCCATTGTTGAATCTGTAAGAGCAACTTATTTTCTCAAAATTGTTGTCATTTGGAAAAACACTTGCCTCACTATAGAGGTTGTCTGGGAATAAGAATAATGCTATTACGTCTTTAAGATGTTTATCCTACAACTACAAAGATGGTAAAGTGAGTTATTTTTAGTACATGTCAAAACGGGCCAGTTTGCTTAGTGCAACAACTTTTTTGTCTATTTTTAGAAAATATAAAAATGATTTTGACTATAGGTTTTTCGGAGCAATGACATACGGTTTCGACATCAAGTTTTTCGCTTCATCTCACTCAATGATTTTGACTCTCTACATACGGACCGGATCTCCGAGAACGAATTTTTCCATCGCTTGCACCATACTTATCCGGGCTTAGCAGCTTTGACAATGGGCTCACGGGCCTTGACCTTTGCTCAGATCATCCCTCGACCGTTGGATATTGTATGGGTTGCTGCTACCTGAGAAAAAAATACCTTGTTAAAATGGTTGCAAGAGTAAAAATCAAGATAAAGTTGCACAAGAATATACTGTGATATATAGTGTTTGAACGGGTTGGGTCGGGATTTTTGATCAATAATTTACACGTGAACTATCATTGCAAAAACAATCTAATCTAGATTTTTCAATATACTGGATCTATGTTTAAGGCTTTTGAGGTGTTTGGATGTGTGTTTACAGTCTACACTATTGTTGTCCAAAATTTTATTATGACTAATAATTCTGACTTTCTTATACTCTAGGGTCAATTTTATTAAGTAATAAGTAGACAAAAAGGCAGATGATAGAAGTAATATAGCATCTCATTCTGATATTAACTATTTAAATAACAATGTTCATTTTGAAAACGGTCATCCAAACACCCCTTTTATGCGTTTATAGCATAAGTTACAAAAACTTTATAGTAGCGGCTAGACTTGTGACTTAAGTATATCCACAACTAATGAGCTTTATTCCATTATGATTATTACGCGCAACTATTATCACCATATAAGTTATAATCTAAACATATTACACAAGTAGCAACTATTTTATTAACATAATAACTAATTAGCTTAATATATGAAACTAATGTAGAGGCTTTATAAACTTACAATACAATTTAGGTTCAACTCAACACATGCAATATGTTCTTTTGTTTTCTTCTTGCACCGCTTTCCTTACTAACATTGTCCAATTGAGCTGCCAAATATAAGAGTTCATTAGAATTATACCATAAGCCGCGGCCCATGTCAATATGAAAACTAATGTACAATCTGTTACCTTTTCATCGTGAGAGGTGTGATAGCATCTGTCTTAAATGTATGTGAGCCTGGATTAGTGGATTCTAGATATTGGATTACTCTTCCGAGTAACCTCTCATTAACAGAACTTGCATCATTTTTCAAGGCATTTGGCTTCGATTTTGTAACTCCAGCCTAATAAAGTTATGCGTACATCACTTGCGTACAGTGCTTAATGGTTTCCAGATCTCATAGTTCTTAAAACTTCTTTTGCATTCACCAAAGTCAAGAAGCTTGTGGCGGATCGCGTTGTTTGAACTAATCATCGATGTTTGAACACGGTTTCTCCAAGTAAGACTCCAATAACCGAACATACGAACCATAAAAGATAAATGAAAAGATAATGAGCAGATAATACGCTTACTCAGCCCGGTATCCCTGTTGTCTGGGTTTTAAAAAGCGCGATGCGCGTCGATGCGATAAGGGTCAAAAAGCTGAGGCGCGAGGCGCCGAGGCTTAATGCGCCGCACGCATCACGCACCGGATTTGACAATTTCTAAAAAAATATTTAAATTATATATAGTGCACAAAACACATTAATAACACATTTAATGTCAAAAGATACCATGCATGTTCATAGTTCACGATTCTATATCACTAAAATCCATAAATAGTCGAAAACTAAGATCAAGAGTCTAATCGTTTATAAGGAATTGGTCAAATTGGACACATATTTTAAAAGTAAAGCCCATGAGAAGAAGCCCAATACACATTATTAAGTCCAATTAATAATAAAAAATAAAAATAAATAAAAAGGCCAAAAGTACATGATGCAAAAGCGCCGATGCGAAGATCACCGATGGATGCGCGCCGATGCGCTACGCATCACCTCGCATCCCGTGAACGCTAACGTGATCGGGTAACCGATGCAACAAAGCCTCGATCGCAACGCTGATGCGCGCTTTTAAACACGACTGTTGTTAAGCAAATTTGACACATTAGCAAACAGAGCTAAATTGAGTTGTAAAGGAATGCAATGAGGATTCTTTTATCTAATGCTACATGTCCCTTAATTTGCAAGGGAAAATAGTAAGTTGAGATATAATAAGTTCCTACTTACTCTAATTTTAATCATCATGCATGAATCGATTGGTCTAAAGTAGTAAAGTTCCTAGAGAGTTATGCATGTCCTAAAAAAGGTATAGTAAATTATATAATGGGATTGATGAGCTTATCGATGAAAGGAGATCCTCATCGAGAATATCATAAAGATCATTGTCATCAGTGGATACCCTTTGGACATGACGCGTTTTCCTCTTCACATGTCATTCGTATCACAAAACATAATGCATTCACTAACCATATCAATTATGGTTCAAACTGCAATAGTAACATATTTAGTATAGTTGCATTAGAATATGTAATATCACAAAAAAATGTATAAAAGCAAAATGAACCTGGTCGCTTGGACATATCAAGTAACAGGTGAAACGTTCTCGTAGTTTCAGAGGGTTTGAAACATGTCACGATTGAGTCAGAAAGTATTTATTCTAATTAAACATCAATAGAATCTGAAAATTTAAACAATTCACAGAAAAACATATCAACTCTAACAAAATTAATGTTCAATTAAAAAAATACCGAATCCATGAGTGTTCCAGGACGATGACACATATAGAGGCCGCATGTAACAAAATGACAAAGACGCTAAAAGAGCAAAGTGATGTCAAGTAGCAAGTCAACCTCATCCGATGAACTCGTTGATAGTTGACCCAAACAATTAGGTTCGTAGTGGACGATATCAACTACACTAATATCGAAGGTTATAAGTGATGAAGATTGAATATAGTAAATAAAATAAAAAGCTAAATTTGATGTACATGCTAAGTTGTATAAGAGCTTGCTCAAGACAATATTTGTTTGTGCAACATTGAAAATAAGTAGATAAGCACTTGAAAACGACTCTACATCCGCTGAGCGCTTTTTTGGTCCGCATCGCTAACATCATCTTTGTTCCTATCTTACCGCCTGTTAATCAACCATTGAAGTGACCTGTGGTTAAATATTGCAATGGTTTAAAAGGGAGTTGGAATTGCTTATTTGAATGACCGTACCCCATCCCCCATGCCGGAAATTTTAACGTTGCCATCAAGTCCAAACACCGGATCATTATCCGCAATACGCCTACATATCTCAAAGGTTGCCGCTCTTCCGACTTTGATCCAAGCCTTGTATCTCCGTAAGGCCCTAAAAAAGTATTTTTAAATAAATAAGTCTCAAAAACAACATGAAAATAGAAGTATACTAAAGTGTCCTCAAAAGATTAAGCCACTCATCTTGCTACTCTACTAACCATTCAAATCCAAACTTCACGAACCTTGTTAATTTCTTTTTGGAACTCTTTAATGTTTAAACAATGTCAAATAGTTGTATATGATTTGCAATTAGTATTACCAATTATACGGAGTTCACTATTTTTTATGCTACTTGGGGAAGTTTTGTAAGCTCATGCCTAAAAGCTTATGTACATTTGAATAGTCTCAATCCAAAGGATTATTCTTGTTAGCTTATCTATCAACAGATAATATGTAAGCCTTTCGAAATAAGCTTAGTCAAACACCTTTGCTTATTTCAAAATGCAAAAACCCATTACCACCTAAACTATACCTAAACAAACACCTTCCTACTACAGTGGTTAATGATATCAGTAAAAAAATATATTGTTTCAAACTTAGATTACTATTTGAATTGAGTAATATCGCAAATTATTACCAAATGTAGAACTGGATTTCTACCAATGACTTCAATGGCAACAACGATAGTTTGGTTTGAGATAGCCTTGATTCGTCGTTGAAGGGAACATCTTCATAGCCATCAATACTAACAACTCGGCGTTTTTCTATTTGAAGCAAATATAAATTATGAGTATATAAGAATTAATGAATCAACTATAAATCATACATAACCATAAAAGATAAATGAAAAGATAATGAGTGAGATAATACACGCATCAAAGACGACATATAAATGAATCAACAATCATTGTGTACCCCAGCGCCATTAGACCACCAAGGAGACGCACGCTAACCTCAAAAGTTATCCTTAGAGAAGTTACAAATGGAGAATTTGTCCCCAAGTCAAAAAACATAAAATAAAATAAAATATCAAATAAAAGTCTTGTATTTTCTTCAATAATTTAAATTTCCAAATAATGGGAAGTATACACAAAAGCATGATAATAAGAAAGTAGTGTGTCAAAATGGATAAGTGGACTGAGTGGCAGTGCCAAAATGGATCGATTGTGAATGTAGTTAGGAGGTTGTAAACATTTAAATATTCGGTAGTTTTCCGACACATTTGACCAGAGTCATCTTAAGCTTAGTTTATCCATTTGCCCATTTGAAACATTCTAGATTTAGAGATATACGTAATACACATGGATACATTTATATGTAAATGAGCCATAATTGCTACCACTCTTAAGAGAGATTAAAAATCAAACCTCAAACATGAGACTGCTTACCAACCTTGACAAAGCACCAACTTTTGCTGCTTCTTTCTGACTATGCAACCGATGCTTTTCTTGTCTTTCAACTCTCTGATTCTTTTCTGATCGTCTCTTGGTGAAAGGGTCTTCCTCCGGCTCTAAAAAAGTAAAAGTTAGAGCTTCATTGTATAATGTTGCCTCATCCAAGAAATTAAGGTATTGATAACAATCATTGTATTTCCCATCTGTCATCTTTTCCTCAATGAATGGAAGGTCATTGTCGTCATTTACCTAATCATAACCATATTTGCGTTTCCAAGAACTATGTAACTATAAACAACCCCATACACCGCTTTAAATGACCCAAACACCCTTAAAACTACATTTAGCGTACCCTTAAAACCACCCAAACACTCATTAAAAAAAGCTTTTGCATGTGAACATCCCATAAACCCGCAAACACCCCTTAAAAACTTTACTTTTGCAGAAGCCCAAACAACCACTAAAACAACCCATCAATTCCTTAAAATGACCCAAAAGCACCCCTTAAAACTGTGATGAGACGTAAACACCAAATAAAAAGTTCAATAACCCCTTTAAAACTAAATCAGTGGGAGTCGACACAAAACACCCATATAAATGGTGCATACATGTATAGTTGTTTGTTCACATACACTCTTAAAGTTCAAATAGTCTCGTAACATGTTATAAAATATATATAATGATAATAATCAATTTTATCCATAAAGCACAACATTAGTACCCATACAAATCCACTTTGTTGTTCGTATTAATTTTAAGATGGCCCAAAACTATTAATTTAGTGATAAATTAACTTTGAACTAACATGGACCGATATCACCAATAATTCAAACAACAAACTTATAATCTATAAACTAACTCATAATTGCCTTATAGTGTTCCTTCATCAACAATTATATAAAAACCCAACAATTTGAATTCGATGTATCAAGTAGCTTTGAAAAAAAGTAAATCAATTAGTAGATTAATAAAACTAATTAATTAAAAAAAAAAAAAAAATCAGAGTAAATCAAATTAGGTTTTTCAGTTGATTCAACCAAAGTATTAGGTTGTTGAAAATAAAGAAATACAAAGTCTAGACATACCTCAACACGATGCTTTTGCAACCATATATGGATACTTGTCGAAGATTCAAGGTGAGGACTACTTGTTACCTTTTTAATCAAACTCCATTAATAATGATCTTGTGAGTTGCATATACTTTTTATTTTTTGTGCGTGTGATGAATGTAAAGTTGGAGGAGAAGGATAGCCCGTTTTTCTTTTTATTACAATTTGGTCCAAAAGAATTAAGAAAGTAATTATAAGTACATGTGTATTTTTGAATTATTTTCTATCATTCTTATATAAAAACGAATTTGATACTATTCTTGCCAAATTAAGAAATATTTAGCTTTTATAATTTTTATTCAAATAAATATAAAAATAAAATTTAAAATATTATTACCAAATAAGGTATGGTTTGATTTTTTTGAAATAAAAAATTCCCACTAAAGGTTTTGTTTTATTATATAAAAGATTAGTGCTTAAAGTAGCCACATTAGGGCCGTTTGGCTTATTAAACTTAGAATCGATATAGTGGTTAAAATGATCAGCTTGAGCTTTTATGGTCCAAATCACTATGAGGGCTTATTACAGATGGTTTAGGTTAGTTTTAGGTTGTGATAGCTTTTTGTAGCTTATTAAATAAACATTTTCCAATTCTCATAATGCTACTTCAAGCCATGTTGAAAATTGTTACTACAAGCCATGTTGAATAAGTTATTTTTATCTTTATTAGTGTTTATCATGCGGACTTGAATATGAGGCTCCTATATAATTAGAGTATATAGAGGATTAATGTTGGAATAAATAGGAGCTATATAGTATGTATGGTGTCAAGCATCGGTGCAAAAGAGTGTACCCGAACTAAGCTACATGTAGTTTGAAAGGATCAGTTAGTTACTAGGATTCTCTTGAGCAAGTAGTTTGCATTCAAAGAAATGAAGAACAAAGATGGGGGTAATGGTAATCTTATTTTGTCATTTAGGTAATGGTAATCTTAAGTGTATCAATAAATAGGACTATGAGAAATTGGTAGACGGGAAAAATTGGTACTTTGAAATCTCAAAAGTCTGGAATGTTAACGGATGCATGTAAGTAACCTGTATTTGGCTTTTCGTTGTTTGGTTCCTTGCTATTCATTTAATTAGGATCGCTACTTATAGGGTGCCCTGTAATTACCTCGCACACCTTTTTTCCATTACTTACAGCTTGGTTAATGCGCTTTTTTGGAAAGCTTTTGATTCTCATATATGGGATGATGTTAAAGATTCTGTTTTGCACTCTTTTGCACAAGAATGTGCTTATGTTCAAGATTCCGCTTAAAGGTCTTTGGTGGCTCATATATGCGGGGATGATTATTGATACATCCTTGGCTTAATCGAATTTCCTTCTATTTATGTCATTGTAAATGTGCAAGCAGATATGAATCAAGAAGGGGTGAAACCAAATGATTTACATGCTCAATGGATGAAAGCAGAAGATTCAAAGTTGGCTTGAACCACTTTTTGATTATATATAAAGTTTGCTAACTTTAACCGAAGTTTCTAAAGCGTTTTTGGAGGTCCAATATTGTCGCCGTTACATATTCTCTCGCTTCCTTTGGGTATGTTCGTTGCCAATCGAACATCTTGATTTGTTTTCTTTGTTTTTCTCCTTCAATCGAAACCAAACACACTTCAGAGAGGTTCCTCTTGATTCTCTTCTATTATGTAATTTATTGTGATTAGTTGTTATTAATCATGTTGAATGTAACACCCCAACCCGACAAGGGTAGAAGTGTCACATTCTCGTGTCATATCGTAACATACAAATAAAATTTTACAGGCGGAAGTCTTAAAGAATGTCGTACCAAGTCATATAAACAAATGACTTACAAGTAAAATTACAAAATGCAAAATGTCTAAAATAAAATGAAATCTCAAAACAATAGCCCGTCAAAGTAAGTCCAAAATAATAAGGTAACTAGGGTTGGTCCACTCAGATAATCCAACTTTCATCATCAAAACCCATCTTCCAACCTAAGACCTGCCAGCAGAAAGAAATGCGGCTGAGCTTAAAAAGCCCAAGGAATGATATAACAAAACAAAAGCTAAAACAAAATCAGATATACAAAATGAAACAAAGGAAACTGATAACAAGATCGCAACGGAATGGGAACAATAAGTTAATGAGAAACCTGCAGAATAAGATTGTAAAAGATATCCGAAGAATGAACGGCATGAGAGTACCAAGCAAGTAACACATCGATGACATATACATAAGCACATCTAAACAACCAGGCATACATATGAGCCCAACGGAAAACTGAAAGCAAGCGGAAGCAATCAATTAGGAAGTGAGCATGGCAATCACATAAGTCAAATAACCCACAGTTAATAACATGACAGATTACAATATATATATAAGCATGGGAGGTCAACAATTAGCAATAAGAACACTAATGATAATCATAACCCATAACATAATTAAACTAAGGTATCCATGATGAACATATAAATCAAATGAATACTCTCAAACATGATCACCTGATGGACCAATCAAACGGTCATATAACAGTAAGATAATACATAGTCAGATAACAATAGCTGAATCATATAATCACATACTAATCATATCGTAGACAGTAAACAGTGAATACATGAAAAACATGTAATAGCATAATCAAATTCAATAATCATATAATAACCCGGTACGCGAATTGAATGGTAGGAGAATAAGTCACATAAGGGTACAGGGTAACGGCAGCCAATACAGATGGTGCTGGGGTAAAGAGATGGTACAATATAAGTATATCAACATGCAGGGTTTTCGAAATCTATCCCGAGCCAACAATACATTACGTGAATATCAAGAGGCAATAGCACCCAAGAATCAATAGTAACCATCGATTCTCGAGGGGTGACCCGAATACCGTGATAATAGGAGGGGTGACCTCAAGAACTGCTGGAGTAGCTAGCTCCCAAGATGTGAGGGGTGTATTGCACATACGCATCACATCACCGTAACAAGATATATATATCAGTTAAAGAAAGATAAATCTAGGATGCATCCATACCGCAATAAAAGAGGGCTAACGGCACAATTCCATAAAGGAAGCGCCATAATCACCAATACAAAGATAGGGACGGTGTGGAACACCACTCAACCACACTAGAGTCATGCCATTGGAGCATCAATGACACGGACATGGAACCCCATGCCTAGTTAATGGCTCGGGTATCAAACTGACAGGTCAATACAAAAGGTCCAAAGTGTAGCAATATATACGTCATCATAATCAAAGGTTCAATTTAAGTAGTTCAGTATCAAAGGTTCATTAACAGTGGTTCAATAACAGAGGTTCAATAGCAATGGTTTAGTAACAGAGATTCAATAACAGTGGTTCAATAACAATGGTTCAATATCAGAGGTTAAATATCAGAGCAAAGGTTCAATAAAAAAATTGCAAGAGATCAGAGATGCAAAGAGATCATGAGAAATCCTTTATCGAAAAGGATAGAATATCTACCTCAACGAAGCAAACAAAATAGGAAAGTAAGGTCACACGATGAATCAATCCCGCCGTCCAGAACCTATGAAATAGATTACTTATTTTAGACGGCTTTCCAGTTTTAGCAGGTTTCCACTTTTAATAACTTTCCATTTTAGGTAACTTCTATTTTAGGCAGATTTCCAAAATTAGCAGGTTTCCGTATTTCTTCAGATTTAGTTATAAATGGTATGATCAAGATCAAATTAGATTAAAATAGCGAAAACAAGTGTTATCATACTTTAAGGGTCTTTTACGCCATGTTTTACAAGTTTAGGGTTTAAAGTATAAATATCACAAAGTATAGGGTCCAATGTGTAGTTATTTCAAGATTACTTATTTTACAACTTTAGTCCATTTATTTAACAAATTAACGAGTCACCCTTCAAGTTCCATTATTTATAAAATCCACCGTTTACTTTTATTAACATTAAAATTCTTTTAAAACCTTAAACTCGATTTGACTACCCATTCCATTTAACAACTCGAAAGCCTAGTCATAACCAAGTTATACGACCCTTATGCGTGATTCTAACCTAGGTCGAGACATGACCAGGACCTAGTAAATTTCATTCGACAACAAGAAGCCAAGCCGAGACCCCTTTTTAATAATTACATGACACAAGTTTAACCAAGGTCCAAGTGTGTATATGCGTCCCGTTTTAACTCATTACCAAGTAAATAAACATACAAGTGGTCGTGATTATGGGGTCGAATTGCATGGGTCATCAATTCGTTATTTAAGTGAAAACTTTATATGATTTTCGTATCATTTTTTTATATGGTTAACATGCACATTAATATGTACTTCACGACATCAGTAAAAGAAACAAAATAAGGCAAGACGAGACAGATTCCTGACCATTATAGTTCGATACGAGAATAAGTAAAACGTGATGATCACATGTAAGGTGGGACCAAACAGATTCCAAGATGGGTATACATATTGGGGTCATTCATATTCAATATTTTATGTGAATGAAGCTTATGCAACAAGTCTTAGTATTTGTGTCGTTTCAGTTGAAAAAGCATGCATGCGCAACAGACGTCACGGCAATATTCAGAGGAAAACAAAAGTAAGATTGAAACAAGAATTTAATGTTTACCCTGGTAGCGTGAGAGAAAGAGGAAGAAACAAGGAAACGAGGCACCACAACCCACGACACAGCCACTCCTTTAACCTGGAAAACCCACGACCCTAGCAGCCCTTCAAGCCAACCCCGAACACAGCAGCATCAAACCCAAAACCACGACCAGGATTAGGCCAAACCCACGACCATAACAGCTTCTCTCGAAACCCACGATCATCACCACCTCACGCACGTTACAGCAGCACACCACACCATCACTTCAACTGTGTTTTATGACCCAACCATCACGACCATAGCAGCCTTTGAACCTAATGAATCTCCTTTGTGCACTCCTTGATGTCCATTAAAAGGAGTGGAGAAGGAAAGTGATAGCCATCACTTTTGGATTAGGATTTTTAGTGTGTTATGTTGAACGAGATGTGGAAGTTACAATGAGAGGATAAATGAGAATAAGTGGGAGATTATGAGGAGTTAATTTGGGCTGGGTTTAGGGCCGAATTAGGAAAAAGATTAGACCAAATCATAATTATTCAATTTACTATATTTACTGTATATTTAAGTTACATTTTAATTAATTGTCTAATAAATGTACATAATATAGTCCAAATAACTTTATATTGTGTTATATTTATTTTGTAACATAAGTGTAAGTTTTATTATCATTGTCTTACGTAAATCATTTATAAATTAAGTGTGTAACGTATTTAACGAGCTTGACTTATTTTACGAACTTCATAAATATTAACTTGAAGGGTATAATGGTCTTTTAACACATTTGCGATTTTTAGGGTTTTACATTGAATCAATTGATTTTTCAAGTTGTAATTTGATTTGGTCTATGTATGTCGATCGACATATATATGCCCTTGAGTATAATAAATTCTTATTGTTGATTGAATATGTGTGGCAACTAAATAATAGACTAGAAACAAAAACTAAGTGTTGGCTTAATATTGGAAGTGATTATTTTTGTGGTGTCGAGATTGTTGAGTCGAACCCAACAATAAGGTGTTTCCTTTTCTTTTCTTTTTCTTGATTGCTTAGTCTACTGTCAATTGCAACTTTAAAGTTATTAGAATTATATGGGTAAATTGTGTTGACATTTTGGTTATGCATTTGTGGTGCAATGTTCACCACTAGCCCAACAAGAAAGGCAATGGGTCTTATATTTTTGTTTCATTTTGCAATACCAACTCATTAGAAGTATTACTACACCTTGCACAAATGAATCTTTCAAGTAATGGATTGTTTAGGAGACAAATCATACAAAACAAACTTCTTTAAGACCCATATGGTTTATTTTAAGATAGTAGTACGCTTGATTAGTTGATTCAAGATGATTTGGAGTGTTATGTCGTTTCTCATTGGCATCTTTACACCAATTCAGTCCGCATGATTGTTGAACGGGTTTTTAGGCACATTAAAAAAGCAAATGACAAGTGCGGAACATCTCATTAGTTTAAAATAATAGTCGCAAACAAAAGAAGAAACTTTTGCTTGACTTCAAATAATCCTCACTGCCTCTCTACAGTGTTAGTTGAACTCCATATAAATTTTTGGTTAAAGCTACCCATAGTATTAAAAGTTGGAGGAAATGAACATTATTATTCTTTTGTCTCACAACCGCCTATCTTCTAATCTTGATTATTTCTTTCCTATAACTTACTCAAATTAAAATACTACATATGAAAAGACTATGTTAATAAAAACTTTTAATGAAGATAAAATAATATAAATACAAAAGTAATTATAACATTATTAGGCATAATGCAACTTCTCTAATAGGTATCTAAATACCAACATATACAACATTACAGATAAAAACATCACCCCTCAACCACTAGACCGTGCATCGCACGGGTTGAGGGTAGCCTCGTTTAATGTAATTTTTAAAGTATAGAGTTAACATGATTCGTGTGGGGCACTTTATTTTAAAACAACTTGTCCTAAATAAATATAATTGTTCAATGAGTTATTAGGAATACCAATTTCAAATGTTATACTAGTAATTTTGACTCGTGTGATGTACTTCGACAAGCATGGAACCCACCGCGTTGTGGTGGGGGTGCTTTTCATCTATTTGGTTACTTCTATTTGTTTCATATTTCGTTCTCTTATACTCGGCATATTATAAGCTAAAAAATGTATATTTAGTACATTAAAAGTCTTTATATTGATAACACAACGTATATTTGGAACTAAGTACATCGGCTATACTCAAAACATATATATCAGGTCAACAAACATTTATTTCACTTTACCACATAGTGTGAAGTCGGTAATGGTTCAAGAAGCTATTTATACTTTTCCCTTCGCTTGCAAGTCATTCGCCCGCTTGAAAGTTTACTTGCATGCTTTTTCTTCAGATCCTGGAACATTAAACATGATACTATTAGGTAAGGTAAGCGCCCAAATAAAATTCAAACTTAGAAAGGAAATAATATATAGGATAAGAATAGCATATAACTTCGTTGAGTCAAATGGTATATCACTCCTATTTACAGTTTACATGTAGAATATGTTGCATACCTCAAGACATTGATACTCCAAAATGACCTATTTTAGCCAGGGGTTTATCCCAGAACACATTCAAGGCAGCGTTGCTTCAAATCCATACCTCGGACACCTTGATTGACATTCATGTTTCCTTTTGCCCTTTCCCTAGCTGCACAAATATCAGACGATCCCGGTTCACAACGTACATCTTAGAAAGTAAACGGGTCCACATTCTGTAATATACGACAAAATTCGTAATAATGAAATAGATTCAGTAAATATATGCATTTGATTCAACGCCCGAGTTACCTGATTGAGAAGGATAAAATGGGGGGTTCCATAATGGTGCTGGTGTTAATTTTTGAAGCTTAGCTTATGATATACTCGATGCACCTATTTCATCTATTCCTACTTTTTTTCTACTCCACTTGTGAATTTACAAATATAAAGTGTAACCTCATTCAACCCATGTTAAGTCAACGTACTAACTATTATTTAACTTACTAACATTATTTTAATAATCTTAAATACTAATTACACATATGAAAATGAGAAATAAATGAGTAGGAAGTTAGTACCTTGGTGATTATAATTTCCGTTAAGAACTTAGGACGTTAGTATCTGTAAGAAGTCAGGACGTTAGTATCGCTCCTGCAACGGAATCAACCTCTATTTCATCTTTTTCTGGCGTGCCCACAACACTGAAATAATGGCAGCATATATAGGTAATTAACATGTACGTCAACATATCTTTATGTAACTAATTGTAAGTAGATCATATGAAAATGTTTTGCCACCATGACTATAAGTCTTTAACACGAAGGAAAATATTAATCGGCTTTCCGATAGGTTCTTGAATATGACTGGAATTGTATGTGTACTTTTGTTGGTGCACTTACGCCTTAATGAGCCGGAGTATCTATCGAAAATCCAGTAACACTTCATGCCTAAAATAAGCTTGCAACTTTATTAAATATCAATAAGAATATGCAATACATTTATATTACTATAGGGATAACAGATTGCGAAAGAAAACTGGGACATCGATAGGTATAAAGATACTATGCCCACAAGTAAAACTTCTAACAAATGATCTCTTGTTCCCTATTCACTATCGTAAAATAGTTGAAGTATTTAAAAACAAGTTAATAGTGAATCTATGACTGATAAGATGTAAGTAAAACACACTGATTAATTTTCAACATAATATTCTTTATTAGAAATAAATCAAACAAGAATACATTACCCAAGTACTTGCGGAATAGTACTTGGGATTGAAATGACAAAGGTTGGTAACTCCTCTCTAAGCTCAGTGTAAGTCCGAGCACAACTACAAGTACCCACTGAGCTATCTCTGATTGAGTTGTATTTGGAGGAGTAAAAGATGGCTTGTGTGTGTGTTTTACAATTCACAAGCTTAAATCTTTCACTCCATCTCTTATGCTATTTATACAAGTATGAGTTTTAACTCTTTCCTAAGTGACAAATCGACATTTTGATGTAAGACAAAATATCATGTATTTTGTCTCCTGTATAAAGACTATTTTAGGTAAGAGACAAGACTACTTTCCAAAGTTTAGTGATGACAATCGAACCGCATCGCTTGCCATTCAGTGAAAGTTGACTTTGGTTGATAAGGACTTCGCCTTATTAGATTCAAACTTATCCCGCTTTATCCCGCCATTCTTCAGCTTTCATATCCTTTCTACTCACTTTGTCTCTGCAGTAAAGTAGTCGAGAGGAGTTTTAGGGATCTGTGAGTTATTGTCATTACTCACCTAATCCACCATTTTCTTCTTGACTCAGCCTTCACTTTTAAGTTCCGCTTCATCGGTAGAGACTTCTTCTTCGCCTCATACCGAGTATCTCGAAGATGGATCACCGAGAGACTATGCACTCAAAGGACCTATTAGTGTTTAACGGACTAAACACTTAGGTTATTATCTATTCAAATCCTAGATTAAGGGGTTTGGGTATTTAATCAACCCAACAACTCCCCTATTTGGATATACAAATAAATTAGTGTTTGACTCAAGTAAGTGAGCAAATGGCTTCTTCTTACATCAATGTACTAATGAATACAATAAGGAACACCGTGTATTTTAACAAAACATACATCTTTTATTGATCACATTACATGGTTCCTAACACTAGTACATAAAGATAAAGCAAAATGATGTCAGTCTAGATGAATTCCTAGTGCTTCAAGCTTGAATTTCTTAGTGATGAGTGTTTCTCGCCGTGGTGCTCTCTTTATCTTGGCTTAAGTCACATGTAACCTCATGTTTGCAGGAGTCTGGATTTGAGAGGCCATGTGTATGTAACTCAAGATTGCAGCCACACTCGCCGATCATGTCACTCCATCTTTGGAATGCCGGGTTTCCATAGACATCAATGTGGAACAATCCTCTTCGTGCTTTTCAATCACAAGACAGCTTTTACAAACTTTACACCTTTAGGTAGCTCCTGTATCTCGAGTCCGTGCACTTTGATCTCAGCCGAACTCAACCCTCTTTATTTTTCCCTCGTGATGACCGAGGTTGAGATCCTTGTGGTGCGCCATAAAAGGCGTGTCAATTCTAGTTGTGTTGGTGCATCCCCGGCCTTTTCATATCTTTTGTCGAAGCATTTTCACTCCTTAACCACCGGATTCTTCTTCTTTTCAATGATCGCAAGTTCATCGAAGTTCGCTGATCCCAAAGTCTGAATTTCGTGGGATCATGAACGCCGGGTCTTTTTATCATCCCTCAGACATTCTATCAGCGGTTCGACTTGGGATGATTTCGATATCTGATTTTCAGTGCCTTCTACTTGTCATTGACCAGCTGTAGTGGTCAATTCTTTCTTTCCGATGGTCGCAGCTCTCTTGTTCTTTTCTTCCATTCTTTTTTCATTTCACCATTTTAGCACTCGAGCATCCTTGAACTTCGTCTCGGCCTGACCCTTTGAAGCTTTTGATCAATTCCTATGTTCCAGCCTTCCTCAAAGAACGACTTGTACCTGCTTCTCCGCTCTTTCTTTCTTCTTCAGCCAGTTTCTTTTCTCCTCTCTTCCTTAGCAAGGTAGGCACTTAAGTTTGTGGTGAAGCTGTGCACTCACGATCATATATGGAATCTTCGTGCTCGTGTGTTTGCATTTTGACTTTTCCTTTGTCCTGGCCCGAGGAAGATGATGCTACCAAGGGAGGTGTTGTTGTTGTGATGGGTGTAGCCACCGCCATTGCTAATGTTGTTGTAAATGTAGTGGAAACTGATGAGATGGGTGTTAATAAATCGGTGGTGTTGGCTCCCCAGCGTGGAAGGAGTTTCTTCAAATAGATTTCTCCTCAACGCTGTCAGAAGGCCGCGAGGGCAAGAGTTGTGGCAATCGAGGGAGTCGGAGCTGCTTGACCCTTAAAGGCTTGATAAATCTCAAGTGACCATTGCCTTGATATCGTAGTATCTGTTTGAATACCTGACCTTTGCTTCCAAATTAGCTCGAGATACTTCCAAGTAGCCATTCTAGGCCCAAGATTCCGTGCGCATAGAAGACGATGCCCGAGCCAAAGTAGCCACTGTGTATCCAAAGAGCCCAATGTAGCCCCAAGAGACTAGGTTGAAGATTGAAGACCCGAACATTTGCGATTTAAGCATTTCGATTAGTTCAGGTGGATCGATTAGTTCAGTAGCCTCCAAAGACTTTGGAGTTGGCTGGGTCTTCTGAAAGATTCCTTGATTTCATCTATCTTTGTGCCAACACCTAAGGTGCTTGAGAAATTAAGCCAAGTTTTCATCCAAATCAGAAGATTGTCATACATCGATCCCTGCCCTCATCGGTGTGGTGTTGAAATCAAAAACTTCAAATTTCCGCATATTCGGCAGCAGTCAGTGTTGATCCCATAAAGTTTCATTGACCCCATAATATAGCTTCCTTGAAGCTTTAGTGATCCACATAACCAGCTTGCCTCTCACTGGAAGAGTGATATCAAATATCCCAATTTTCAAGACAGAAGATATAGAAGAGTGAGTCATTATCTTCAGCCGGAAAGGTGACTCTTTAGGCTCTCGGATCAGTGAGGGTCTTGTTCGATTGAGCATCACCCACTTTTCTCCCATATAAAATTGCATCTTCACCGCTTCAAATTCTTCTTCTATCACTGATCAGCTAACAAATGGGGCCCCTCTCGAGTCTTTGTCCCTCGTTGACCCTCAGACAACGTGGGTGTTTCCAGGCCTTCTATGGAGTCAGGATTGGTGGTGGGTTCCATATCTGCGGGTTGTTCCTTTCCTCCGACTCTTTGTCCCTCAGGACCCCTGAGACACGTGGGTGTTTCCCAAAGGCCTTTGGCGAGTGAGTGGCAAGGATATCCCTATCGTGGGTTTTTGTTTCCCCGAGTCTTTGGGATCATTTAGTTGGCCCTCGGACAAAAGCGTGGATTTCGAATGTCATCCTTGGGCATGTGGAAGGCGCCCTACCAGCCGGGTTGTATGTTTCCCTCTAGATCTCTTGGGAGTAGTAGTTGGGACCAAGGCACCATTGTGATTTATCGCTGTCCTTCGTCACAAGGGTGGATGTTGCTTGGTCTCTAGTGGGTGGCATATCAGCCTCTTGGGCTTTTTTGCTTTGGGTCTGTGGTTCCAAGCCTCAGTGGCCCCGACTTGGTTTGGTCTTAGTCCCCGCCCTAAACTTCATTTCTCTTTTAGGAGCAGGGTTAGGAGACATCGAAGTCCTCCGGTTGTTTACAGCAACCATAATGGGCCGTCAATTCAATATTAGTGACAAGGGATGGGTCCTTTTGAAAGTTAGATTAACTCAGGATGCCAGGTAAAGCACAATATTTTTGTTCCTGAGGATAATTGCAACCCAATAACACTTGTAAAGCACATGAGACAAGCCTAGGGTACTGTGAAACGTAGGGGGGTGAATACGTTACCGTTTAAAAACTTTAGATCTTTAGTATCAAATCCCTTATGAATCTTGTTATAATATGAAAGTTCCAATTATTTTTTGTGACCAATGTAAAGTATAGTAAACCATGTTGTCACACAAGCATTAACATCAAACCACATCACAAGCAATAGTATAGTGCAACTATAAAAGTAAAGAGATAAAGAAAGGAAAGTGCAAACCGAACACGAGGATTTATAGTGGTTCGTTCACGGATCTCCTTTCCGCTCTACTCCACTCCCCGAAAGTACCCAACTCGAGAGATACTTCACTAAATCAACAAGCTCCCTTCTCGGCGGAGAAAACCTTACAATCGTCGCCTACACTTTTTCCGGTACAAAGCTAAATACCGGGTTCTAGTTCGAGGTAGAACCAACCTAACGGCTTATACAATATTTCCGACACTAAGCTAGATGTCGAAGTTCTTTTACAAGGGTACAACCACCGCCAATATGTTTTATGGCCCAACATAACAAACCTTTTGTTTTATGGCACAAACACATAAACCATCTAATCTAGTTTGGTGAAAGTGTTGTGATAATGCAATGATGTTCTACACTAATGATCCATGACACAAATGTCTAATGGATATGAATAACTACTTCTAAATGATCTTCCATTGATAGGAAGCCTTCATGATGAAGATCAC
Source organism: Chrysanthemum makinoi (assembly GCA_910596185.1). Classification (NCBI taxonomy): domain Eukaryota; kingdom Viridiplantae; phylum Streptophyta; class Magnoliopsida; order Asterales; family Asteraceae; genus Chrysanthemum; species Chrysanthemum makinoi. The sequence continues at coordinate 45,163,317 of OU343218.1, read as the reverse complement.
AAGTTCCCTAAACTTGTTGTGATAGATCTTTAGCTTGTGGTGAGTGGGAATGGCTAGATCTCCAAGCTTTCCTTGGTTGATCAAGATGTAGAGTATGCTTACAACAAAGATGAATGTTATAAGCATTATGATCATGTGATGGTGAGGGTGATTAATGTATGTTTCTACATTGTTATCTATAGATCTAAATGATGCAAGAAGGGTAGAGAGAAAGTGTGTTGAAGGGATTGTGAAACAACTTGTTTGGCTTGCATTTATAGCCAAAATGGACAGAGCTGCCTGACGACCACCGGAACCTCAAAAGGGTTCCGCCTGTACCATTTTGGTACCGTCAAGGAATCGGGAAGAAGATTACCAAAATCTTACCAAAGTCAACCAAATCCATCCAAGAGTGTGTAAGCTATGTAGAGTCCAAATCTAAACAAAATATTCTATGAAATCTTCTAAAGATTACAAGGATGATGCATACCATGATGTAATATGTATTTCCATTTTAGATTAAAAAGTTTATCAAAGTAAACTTGTATAATGTATTATGTAACTAGTTAATAAAATGTCTAGTTACCTTTTGAAATACTTATGAATGCAAAATGTAAAATGAGGTTCGAAATAGAATGGTTAACCTATTAAAATACTTAGTGACTCTAAACGTATTTTAAACATTCTAAATGATTTGTTATTGATCATAATGCCACATAACAAACATGTACGAACCTGTGTTGTAACATACGAGGACTTGAGACATCGAGAGGAGTTGAATGTATGTTGAGACAAAGTGTGATTACAAGTAACTTGTACATTTTACATTATGTATTACAAGTTACATGTTTGTCATCAATCAAAACAAACGAGAATGTATAGATTAAATATCATAATATTTGCACTAACAATCTCCCCCTTTTTGATGATGACAAAGATATGTAAACGTAATAGAAAGTAAAATGTAAAAGGTTACTTGTATCCTTACTACCTTTACATTACCTTCTCCGCTTACACTCTTCTCCCCCTTTTGTCGAAACAAAAAGGGCGTGTCCTTGGAGTTTAACTTTATTTCTCCCCAAAAGGCGAGCTTGCATCATCCATAGTGAAGTTAAACCGCCCACTTCAATCCGTCTCTTGTTTGGTAGCGGATCCATGGATCAAATAAAGAGGCTTAACCTACATCAAGGTTAGTTTTATGCAACAAAATTTATGAGAAATATATGAAAAAGAAAAATGCATAGCAATGTTAGCCTATTTTCCACTTTTATCGAAGCACAAATGCTTGTTTGAAAAGTGAGAATGATGCTAAATGCTGCATGCTCCCCTGATTGCTCCCCCCTTGTTTGAGGCCGTGGTATGATTAAAACCTACAAAACAAATATTAGTGCAAAACTATATTCGCATTGACGAAAGTGTTATACAACAAAGTGTGTATAAGATGCATTCAAGAATTTTTGACGGAAGCCCCTTGCTCTAGGCCAAGATGAACCTTCAAAATAGATATTAGTATAATAGAAGCTTTGTCTTTAGACAAATATTTCATATACAACCAAGTGTATAGACGATGCAATATGAGTGCTTAAAGGATATTCCTCCTTGTTCTAGGGTGTCAAGAAGCACCTAAAATAAGAAAAATAATTGATGCAAACTTCATCCTTAGATGAGTAAGTTATATACAATCCAGTGTATATGATGATGAACCTACAATGAAAACATTAGTGCAATATATTTCATCTTTTTCACAAAGAAAAATAAGATGTATATATGTGATAAATGATATAATCAAAGATCTTCATGAAGTGTAGTCTCCTAATTACAATCATAAGAAAAGTGAGAATATAATATGATAAAAGCCTACAAAATAATTCCTAGAAAGAATATATGAAGTCTTCCACAGCCACTAGTGGTGCTAGTGTTGGTGTCGGTTTACTAGTAGGATTCATGTGGTGATGGTAGAAGACTTGACATTTACAAAAGCAAGTTTTTGCTAATCCATGGTGGTGATTAAGTGGTGGGTCTGAAAATACCCAAACTCCTTAATCTAGGATTGAATAGAAAATAGCCCAAGTACTCATCTCAAAGACAATCGTGTCATGGAGTGCATAGCCGCCGATGAGTCATCTTTAGGATACTCAAGATGGTAAGCAATGAAGAAGTTCTCACTCAAGAAGGCTAACTTAAAGGGTGAAGATCGAGTAAGAAGAAGATGATGGATCAAAGGAGGATGACAATAACTCATCAATCCCTAAGACTCCTCTCCAACTACTTACATCAAGACAAACCAAGAAGAAGATCAAGGATAAACAGACTCAAAGAAAGAGCCGGACAAGGAGAAGTTTGAATCGATAAAGAAGTCCTTATCAACATAAGTCAACCTTCCCCTAATGGCGTTAACTTACAAGCTCGGTCATCATCAAATATGGAAAGCACCTTGTCCTTTACTTAGAATAGTCTTTAAATGTGAGACAAAATACATCAAGATTTTGTCTTCTCAGATGATGTCGGGTTTCACTTAGGAAAGAGTTAAAACTCATACATGTATAAATAGCATAAGAGATGGAGTGAAAAGATTGCTTGTAATTGTAAAACACACATACACGCAAGCCATCTTTTCACTCCTCCAAATACAACTTAGTTCCCGAGATAGCTCGATGAGCTCTAAGAGTTGTGCCTGATTTAGCCTCGAGCTTAGAGAGGAGTCACCCAACTTTGTCATTTCAATCCCAAGTACTATTCCGCAAGTGGTAACGTATTCTTTTGATTTATTTCTAATAAGAATATGATGTTGAAAATTACTTAGTGTGTTTTCCTTATGTTAATTCTACCATAGTTCACTATTAACTTGTTTTATAAACTTAAACCTGCTTTTAACATAACGAGGAACAACAAGTGGTATCGAGAGATAGGTTAATTATAAAACTCATTTTAGGCCGCTCTAAAAGTTTTAAATTAGGATCCTAAAATGGTCAAATTGATGTACCCCAACAAGTCGATAAAAGGGTGGAGCTTATTCAGCTGTTGCCCCTAGACTTGAAGTTGGCAAATTCAACAAATGGAAAAAGCTTAATGCTTTGTTATTTGATTAGGATGGAACCTTATTATATCAAGTGTATAAATGAAGGTCCATTTGTCCCAAAGATCACTGAGCTGCCCAAACCCAAGCTCAAATGGACCCAGGATGAAAGGAGAGTGGTCAACCGTGACCAAAGACTCAAAAGTATCATAATATCTGGTTGTAATAAGTCAGAAGTACGCCTAAGCAAACCGGGATGACCTAGTTCATAGTCATGAAGGACCATCTGATACCAAGGAAAACAAGATAATGGACTCAAAACTCGAGTATAACACCTTCGTGGCTAAGGACTCGTAAACTCTCTCAAACTTACGCCAGGTACAAAACTCTTTTAAATGAACTATCAAATGATGGTGTTAAGTTGTCCAAACATGAAATCAATGTTGGTTTTGTCAATCTCCGAGAAGTGGTTAAATTCTCTCGTGGACTCAGAATGCTAATCATATCCAAAATCTTGAGCTTCCTGAAATTTATGGAAATTTGTCTATGAGGAAAACCTCATCAACATACGATACCTCGACTTAAAGAAGTCTTAAGAAGTCAAGAAGTCCCTGACCACCACCTCATCACCAATTTCAACTGCTTTCTTTTCTAACAATGTGGTTCAAAATGATCCAAGTATCAGTTACTTTAATGTCCTAGGTTGGTAACTATGCCAATTTAATAAAGGAATATATGTCTCTTTGTCTTATCAATATCCCACTGGCATTTAATGCTCTCACAAAAATATCAAATTGATATTTTATCTCTCGCAAAAGTGCATCGTGCAATCGAATCGTTCTTTGAAAATGGGATTTTGTCATGTAATGGAGTAGTAGCATTAAATGGAAATTCAAACGCCTCTTCAAAACCAACTCTAAATATTCCCATTTGTGCACAAAACACCCTCTTATCACTCTATAAATACCCTCTTCAAACACAAACAAACACACACACAAATCTTTTTCTCAGAACAAAACTCATTAAAATCATTTCAAAAAAACATTTGTGTTCTCAAATCTTCAAACCCCTTTCGAAAAACCTTTCTTGAACATTTACAAAAAGTTTTTCATCACAAACTTGAAGAGATCTAAATACTTTGATTGTTCTAGTCAAAACATTTTTTAATCCTAAAATCTTTGTTAATGGAAATGGCTAGAACACCATCTCTCCAGCTTTCAAATGGTAAGTGGATCTTACTAATGTTGAATTTAAAACAAATAATGTCATAGGAAATTTTGAATATCCCGAAAATGTCCCAACCTATAAAGACATTATAAAATTTTTATTCAACTGCCCACCCAAAACGGCCTTTGTAAAATGTCCTCAGTTGTTGTACCCAAACTACCTCGTGGAGTTTTGGGCTACAAATTTAGAGCCTTTGACCCATACCTTCTATCGATGAGAATAACCTTAGACCTCTCGTGGAGTATCTCATCGTTTAGTCTTAATGGGGAAACAATACACCCGGATTTCAAAACGCTTTGCACTACAACAGGGTAAGATTATAACAAAGGTGTTTATGTAGCCCATCCTGAACCCTCCACAATGAAGGATGGGTTAAAACAAATCGTTTTAGATCCAACTTTTTGGACAAGACCAAATGGCCACTAAAAAGCTCGTTCCTCGTGGCTTGGAGGATCCTCTTCACTTTTGTGATTCAGGTCCTCGGCGGGAACCACTCATCCACCGAACAAGTTAACTCTATTCAGTTGATGATGGCATACTGCTTGATGAATGGGGTCATCAGTTTACATAGGGGAGATCATTTACAAGGATCTCGTAATCCAGTTACTGAGCAAAACTAGGACTTAACGAAAATACGCTTTGATCCTAGGTTTGTCTCTTGTGTTTGCAATCGTATCGGGTTCAAATTATACCGGATGAAAAATTTGGAAATTTACCTTGCATCCTGAGCCCTTCAAATTTTCAAAAGGACCCATCCCTCGCCACTCCCATTGAATTGACGGCCCACATGATTGCAGAAACAATCTAAGTGGATCGCTGTCTCCAAACCCCTCCCCGAAAAGAAAAGGGGAAGTCTCGACTCGACTAAGACCATACCAAAGTCTCGTGGCCCCGAGGCTTCAGGAGCACGTACCTAAGAGGCACAAAAGCCCGTGACCAAAAAGACACCCCCGACCGTGCAACAATTACCCCAAGGACAACGAAGGACACCGATACATCACGTGCTGCCCTTTGTCACACCTACTACTCCCCAAGATCCAGGGAAACATACAACCCGGGCCGAGGGGAGCCTTCCACAACGCCTGATGACATTAGCAAATCCAAGCCTTTGTCCGAGGGCACACCGATCTCTCCCAAAGACTCGAGGGACTCAAACAACCCGGCCGATAGGGATACAACTATCACCACTCGCTAAAGGCATCGGAAACGCCCACCGTTGTCTTAGGGGTCACCGGGGACAAAGACTGCGGAGGAAAGGAACAACCCGACGATATGGAACCCACAACCAATCCGAATCCAGTGAAGGCTTTGAGGCATCGGAAGCGACCCGTCCGAGGGGTCAACGGGGACAAAGACTCGAGAGGGATATAAACCACCACGTGATATGGAACCCATAACCAACCCCTTGCTCACAATTGCTCGATGTCACCGATATTATTCTCAAGATGAGCTCACGAGATCGATGATGAAATCTTATCACCGAGTAGAAATGGACGCCGAGGTTCACGCAACAAGAACCTCACCGATCCAAAGGAGCTTATCAATCCCCATTCCAACGTGATCATACTTCTGAATCCTCAAGCTCTGATGAATTCAAAGAGTTTGACAATGTTCTTCCCTCACCGAAAAGGCGCTTTGGCTGGATCACCGTGGCTTCAAGGAAGCTATACTCAAAGTGGGTGACTAAAACATTGTGGGAACAACATACCGAGGTTGCCGCAGTTACGCCGATCTTAAGCGTATACGTGGCTTCGATGAAAATGTTCATAAGCACAGTAGATCTTATGTATGACAACATTCACCGACCGATGAAAACATGGCTAAATTCCCGTGCATCTTCAGGTGTAGGTACCACGATAGATGAAATCGGGAGTTTGTCAAAGAAGACCCAAAGAACCAACTCTAAAGTCTTGGAAGCTACCGAGGCATACCTCAAACAATCCTTAAACCTCACCGAACCGCCCAATATGCTCAAGTCTACAAATGTTCAGGGTCTTCCATCCTCAGCCTCTACAAGCTACAATGGACTCTCTCGAATACGCTAGTGGCTACATTGGCTCAAGCATCCTCATCTCGTCCCGAATCTTGGGCCCGTAATGATCGCCTTGAAATTTCACAAGCTAATTTGGAAGCAAAAGTCACCGGTATTCAACCTGACACCTCGCACATGAAGGCAATGATCACCGAAATTTATCAAGCCTTCGGGTCAAGCGTACTCGCCCCCTCAAAGATCAACACCAACTCTTGCCCTCACCGACAAGGCAACAGCTTGAGGGGAGAATATTGTCAAGAAACTCCTCTTCACACCGAGGGGAGCAAACATCATCGGCTCCATAGCTCCCACATCAACATCACCACCACACAAAGAACTCCCATCTCATCCATCCCACCAACATCATCATCAACAACACCGCAGCTATCACAACAACACTACCCTTGGTTGCATCATCTTCTTCGTGCCGGGACAAAGGCAAAGGCATAATGACGATCACGAGCCCTGAGAAGATCCCCTATAAAATCGGCGACATCGAATACTTGCTCACACCACAACAGCTGAGTAAACATCTTGCTAAAGAAGAAAGAAGATTGAAACTAGTCGGGGAAAGAAAAGAACAGAGAAGCACCGCAAAAAGTAGTCAAGAAGCCGAGAATATGGGATTAGATGCAAGCAAGCTCCCAAAGGGTCAGGCAGGACAAAAGTTCAAGGATGCTCAGTCTGCTCAAATGGCTGCAATGAGAAAGCAAGATGAAGAAAAGAGAAAGAAAACTAAAGCTCTCGTGAAAAGCGAATGAGGAATACAAGCTCGACAATGAGCGTCAAGGCTTCCTCAAAAAATCATTGATGTCAAGATTATTCCCAACACCAAAACATTGGCTATGAATGTATACAGAGGGGATGACAAAAGACACTTTGAGGTTCATGATCCCTTAAAATTCAGTGACTTTGGGATCACCGAACTTGATGAACTTGGTTCGACCATTGGTAGCAAAATAAGGTGGTCAAGGAGTCGATGAAGATGCTCAAAGAAAAGATATGAAAGGTCGAGGGATGCACCGCTGTGAACTAGGAATTCACCGCCTTGATCGCACCTCAAGGATCTCAACCACAAACTTCCACTAGCAAAAGGAAGAGAGTTGAGTTCCAACCCAGATTAAAGTGCCTCGGACGGAGTGTAATAGGGAGCTACCCGAAGGGTTAAATTTGTGAATTGTGTAGTGATTGAAGAGCCCCAAAGAGGGCTATTTCACATTGATGTTTATGGAAACCCAGCATTTCAAAGATGGAGTGATATTGATCAGCCGGTGTAGCTGTAATGATCAGCTCTATTCCAAAGGGCCTCTCGATCCAATCCCCAAAGAAATATCAGTGCTCGCCAAGACCTAAATGCCCAAATAAGAGACCATCCTGACAGAGAAACACTCATCACCAAAAAGGTCAAGCTTGAAGTATTGGGAATCCATCCGATTGACATCATTTTGTTTTATCTTTGTACTAGTGATAGGAACTATGTAATCGATTAATAAACGATGTATGTTTTATTCATTTACCCAGTGTTCCTTATTGTATTCATTAGTACATTCAGTGTAGGAAGAATCCATTTGCTCACTTACATCGATCAACCACTTAGGCTATTTGTATATCCAAATAGGGGAGATCTGTTGGTTCTTAAAATACCCAAACCCCCTTAATCTAGGATTTGAATAGAAAATAGCCCAAGTACTCATCCGTTAAACACAATCGTCATCGAGTGCATAGCCAGCCGTGAGTCATCTTAGGATACTCAGACGAAGGCAATGAAGAATTCTCTCCACTCAAGTAAGCGGAACTTAAAGGGTGAAGATCGAGTCAAGAAGAAGATCATGGATTCAGTGAGTGATGACAATAACTCATCAATCCCTAAGACTCTCTCCAACTACTTACATCAAGACAAACCGAAGAAGAAGATCAAGGATAAACAGATCAAGAAAGAGCGGGACAAGGCGGGAGAAGTTTGAATCATATAAAGAAGTCCTTATCAACATAAGTCAACCTTCCCCTAATGGCTAACTTACAAGCTCGGTGTCATCATGAAATATGGAAAGCACCTTGTCTTTACTTAGAATAGTCTTTAGAACAGAGACAAAATACACAAGATTTTGTCTTATGTATGATGTCGCTTTGTCACTTAGAAAAGAGTTAAAACTCATACATGTATAAATAGTATAAGAGATGGAGTGAAAAGATTAAGCTTGTGAATTGTAAAACACACATAAACGCAGTAAAGCATCTTTTCACCTCCAAATACAACTTAGTTCCCTGAGATAGCTCAAGAGCTCTAAGAGTTGTGCTCAGACTTAGCCTAAGCTTAGAGAGGAGTCACCCAACTTTGTCATTTCAATCCCAAGTACTATTCCGCAAGTACTTGGGTAACGAATTCTTTGTTGATTTATTTCTAATAAGAATATGATGTTGAAAATTACTTAGTGTGTTTTCCTTATGTTAATTTCAGTCATAGTTCACTATTAACTTGTTTTATAAACTTAAAACTGTTTTTAACGATAGTGAACGGGGAACAACAATTAGTGAAAGTGGTGATGGAAGGTGGTGGTGATTAGGTAGGAAGCTATTAAGGAGTTAGAAACTCGTATGTATAGCAAATATACAAATATGGACTCATGCAATCCTTTCGTCATGTCAAGTGACCAAAGCTAAGAGGAAAAAAAATGTGAATGGACATTGCATTTCAATGATGCATAAGGGTTATGATTTGAATGATTTATTGATGCTAACAATCTATTGTTTTGAGCAAGTTCTCATATGCTTCAACCCAAGAGTAATCAATAATGCTTTCTATCTAAGAATATTATAATGAAGATACCAAAAGATATAAAAGTGATGAAGATAAATTCGCTCATTGATTGACAATTATAAAATGACCTATTCTTAGGTGACAATGGGAAAGGTAGTATTAGCATGGTTTTGACCGACATGGATGATTATCACTTTGAAAAGAAGTGAAGACAATATGGAAAATACTAATAATGAGTACCTATATGAGGATGAGAATGACATCATATGAGTGAAAGTTGGATGGACCAAAGTGTTGGAGATGGCTTTTTGATTAATATATCGCTTGCACCGACAAGGACATGCATGATAAGCGAGAAAAGGATAAGATCTTATGATGGTGTTCTAGATAGTGAAGTTGTAAGGTTCTAGTTTAAGGAAAATCCTATATGTGAGATGAAGACGCTTTGTAAAACACATGATGCTTTTCACTTGATGAGGTATTGGTGTGAAAAAAGGTTGAACTAGTTGTGGTTTCATGAACGGTTTTAGCTAAGTGGTGTTTACCTATGTGTTGGTATTGTAGAGTCTAAGAGACATAAATTTGACAAAAGAGAATTATGTGAATGTTAATTGGTGGACATCCAACATAATGTGTAATGTATCAAATAAGGAATGACAACAAAGTGTTTAGGAGGTTATTCGGGCTAACGAAAGAGATGAGCTTAGTGATGTTTTTCTGGATGATGGTTAGCATACAATGAACTTCATCCTTAAAGTCACGTACCTCTTCTCGATTAATACGAGATGATCGTATGATAAGGCATGTGGTTTCCTAATAGGAAGTGAAGAGGATTAGAGTATTGTTATAACTAAATAATGATGGAGATGATTTTTGGAAAGCCGAAGCAAAAATGAGATTTGGAAAGAGGTCGGTTGAAAGAAAAAAATGCAAAGCCAACCCTCTAGAACTTAATTCTATATGCTTTTAAACTATATGCAAGTGTAGGGGTCCCATAAAGCATAGTACTAATCTATGTAGCAATAAAGGGATTGTAAAATGAGCATATAAAGGTTAGAACCAAGTGAGATAACAAATAATTTGTTATCAACCTACAAAACAAATTTGTTAGTGACAAAAGATATTAACATGATAGAAATCAAATGATAACATATTATATAAGCAAAAACAACACATTGCACTTAGTAGACAAGAAATCACCACACAAGATAGCATCAAAACAATCATATTATGCAAGAATACGACTTTATTCAAGACATTTCATTATGAGATTGTTTTGTCGTTAGATTTAGACACTTAAGCATACTTGGATATACAATAATCTATGTGATTAATTTGTAAGATAAGAAGGCTTCTAAAAGTTTGTCATACCAAAAGCACTTTGACAGATTATATGTGCACATGTAGCAAACAAATAATGTGACAAGAAGCAAAAGAAACAAGATGAAAGAATCATGCAAGCCATGTTTAAGACATAAAAATTTGGAGCATGTATCATTTAGATCGTACTACACATAGATATAATGAATGCCAACTAATAGCTTTCAAACACAAATATATCATATCAAAATTATCACTGATCAAAATGACATATTATAAGTTCATAAGCAACATGTTAATCATGCTAAAGATAATTCAAAAGTAAGTATCATGCAAATAAATTTTAGGTTTAAACGTTTAGTAGCATGAAACAAGGATACAAGCATTATAAAGATAAAACCGTACTAAGGTTTACACATTTGACTAGTTATCAAACACTAAGATAATGTCAAATAAACTTATCGTATCAAACAAGAACATGTAATCAACACATGTAAGTGTAATGCAAGTTGTTTTTAAAAGAAAAGTCATATATACTACTTGTTTGATTAGTATTCCTAAGGCGAGGCAAACTATCAATATTTTAACACTTACTTTAGGTAAGTATAGGAATACAAAATTTTCAAGTTGGAGAATGAATATGAGACTATTACTAGCGGTGCTCAATTAAGGCTAAACACGACCATTTTTACGGGTGATTCCACATACCCAACTTCTCTCCAGGAAGCAATTCAACCGTTAGGTCAAATTGAGTTTCTAGTACAATAGGTTCTCCAGTAGTCATTCTCATGTTAGAAAGATGGGAACTCCTACCTTTGCGTATTAAAGTGCATAAAAGATGATAGTTTACCAATACTTGGCTTAATGTGACTTAACTAATATGCAATATAACTAAGGTGATGAAGACGTCATGTTATACACATGAATTTTAACAATGGTGTGTTTGATAAACAATGTGTTTGAATCTTGTGTTTAGAATCTAAAGTTGTTCTAATTATACAGCTAATTGTATGATCTAATGGATTACATCTTTTATGTTGAGTTGAAGTGTGTACTTTAAATGTGAATTGATCATCTAAGACTAGAGAATGGAATATGTTAAACTAAGAACGTTCTCAAGAGAGATCTTTGGAATATTATTTAACAAGAATCTAAGTGAGGTTACCAACTTCAATAGATCTTGTGTATGCTCTAAAGATGTGTAGTTTTAACCTTGGATGTGCACTCGGTTTGAGCAAGGTTAGGTTAGAATGTATGCTTGAAAGGAAATAGATACAAATAGTATCTTTCAACAAATGAGATTATCCCATGGGATAAAGTTATCACGCTTATGAAAACAAGTATGACAAGATGAATTGGATATGCTAGTTCATAGAACTTGTAGATGTTTGTTTCAAGATCATTTAGCCAATGAGGTGTAATGAAATCTCTTGTAATACAACTATTTATGTCGCAAGAGTGATGCATAGGATATACAATATCCTTTTAACAAAATGAAATCTTAACGCATGAATCTTAGTCATAATGTTCTTCGAAACATCATGTTTTCCTAAATGAAGATATGAAGCCAAAGTGTTTGAATCGGATAGTCCCATCTAAATAAACTTGGTCTCAAGATTATATTCACTAGATGATGACAAGAGGAATTCACTCGAGTTTCTTATGTATACTCCTCAAGAGTCATTGTTGCTTGGGGTGTATGATGTTGGCTTTGAGATTGCATTTTAACATATGTTGTTAACATGTTGATTTGAGGTTTAACGAAATTTATGTAGAAGTTTAACGACAAAGTATTACTAATACTTTGATACTTTGTGAAGGTAGTACTACTTATACCTAGAGGA